>CM073759.1:65028879-65368386 GCA_037127475.1 Arma custos
AGTGGTACGGATATCCAATATATAATTTCTCCCAAAATAAGAGCTTTATAGTCAATAATTTATTTATTTCAAAACAACCCAACAAAGAAAGAATACCATAAAATTTAATTAGTAGTCTTTTGTTAGATTTGTGGAAGAGCCTCGCAATATATTTAATGATAACTTGGATGAATTAACGGAATGTTTCACGCTTAAATTTTTTTTTAAAGATTTTAGTTTCAAAATTATGTAGGTACTTTTAAATTAGGTATTCATTTAATACCTATCGTTATTCTTCAATAAGGATTGCAAAGAATATCTTTCTAATTATAAACCACACCCCACTACTTTTCTATTTATAATTTAAATACGTTAAATAAATACAATAAATTATATTTCATTCTATTAAGTTATTACTGATTACTAATAAAACCTCCTCTTGACCTCTCCATATTGCTATTATATATTTAAATTAATACTTACTAGGAGATTAATAGTAATTCTCCAATAATATCCAGGAGAATATCTTTTCTTTATTACGAGGTATATGAAAAAGAGACTTATGTATCTATAAATGGCTAGTATATTAAGAAGAGAGCATATCTTTAGAAAATTATTTAAGATTAATATATAGAAAATTAATTAAAGCGAAAGGATTTTAGGTTAATCGTGATATAATCTACATTAGATGGAAGTAATGGAAGCAAGCAAAAATAAATTTTTTAGAAATTAAAATTTACTAATTATTTAGTCAACATTGTAAAAAATAGTTAGTTATTTGCGAAATTTGTAGTCTATTGCAAACAATTCCTGTCAAACTTTTATTATATGAACCGATATAGTATAGTTAAAAGATTTCAAAATCTATGTTTTCTTTTCTTTGGGGATGAGGATTTATACTGAATTATGCATGTAGATACTTATTTTATGCAATCTAGCTATTATTATACAAAGTACGTTTTGAGAAATTACTGAACAAGTTCGATATTAACTACCCTCTACTTTAGCTGCGTAAGATTAGTTAATACTTAAGTTGTTGAGATCGCCTACACTAAGGCATTAAATTATTAAATATATTATACATATTAAATTTTAAAGGTTATTTATTAAATATTAAAAGCTATACATATTATTTAAAGAAATGGCTTTTTATAATAAAAATAAGAAACGTTACGCTACCAACATCGTTTAACTCATAATAAGGCTAAATCATGGTAAAGATAAAATATGAAACGACTTTTTATATTTCTTCTGGTTTAGATCGTGTTGATAAATGTTTCAACGTTTCGCCAGCCTTGCCGCTAACTTCCCATCTCAACCCTGAAGAAGTATCAGCCTTAGCTTAATAATAGTGGCCGTGGAAACCTAAAAGATTATATAAAATATGTAGTTGAGAAAGGGAACGCATGTTGTGATTTTCATCTAATTTCGAGCTCTCATTGTATTTCATTCAATGAATAGTTGTTTCCTATATATGTTATTAATATATATATATATATATATATATATATATATATATATATATATATATATATATATATATGTATATATGTTGTTTCTATAATTGGCCAATATCGACATTTTTTCTCCTCATTATCTTTTTCTCTTCACTGTCCATTTTGTTGCTGGTTTCTTGAATGCTTCCTTCTCTGCCACTTCTATCCACTTTTCCACCTTGTTTCCATATATTTTTCTATGTAACATCAATTGGTTCTATTTTCGATTTTTCTAAAGTCTATTTTTACTTGCCAATTCATGGTGAGATTGATTTGACTTTTTTTGTGTAAGTAACAATTCTATTGGTAAGACTCGTTTAGGGAATTATATGTATATAGATATAGCAACTTATAGTAAATGAAGCTTTCTTGAAAAAGCTTCAAGAAAGTTTTATTAAAATAAATTAAAAAAATTATCACATAAGTAGCATTTGGATAGGTATTCATTTATATATTCTTTATTAATATTTTCTTCCTTCCGCGCTTTCCTGGTTCTAAAACAGGTCAGAATGATATACACGTGTGCCAGAATACAAATAATGTGACGAGAACGCTAAATTAGTTGAATTGGTTAATTAAAATGTACTAATTATGATGGACTTTTTTAGAAATCTTCGTTGCCAGAGACAAATGCTTATTCTAATTCTCAAGTTCACTCGTGCCGTGGTCCATTAACAAGTTCATCACTCAAGGTTCTATTTCTGGTCCAGATTTAAACGCTACACACCCTTAACTAGTTCTTCTGATTCCGATATAGATCTAGTCGAAAATATATCTTTATTATACGTATTACGTGGCTTAAGCATCTTATTTGAGTAAGTCGTCCCGAGTACAATCATTATTTTAAAAAAACCAGCCCGGTATTTATCCTAAACCATGCTCAACCGCCAGATTTCCTCCATATTTTAGGTAGAGGCTGAGTGATCCCCAGGAGGATCCTAGATCCCATAGGATCCATCTCCGGCTGCTAACTGATTAAATTAATGTTTTACAACGGCGGGTCGGACCCGGTACACTCGGCAAAGCAACCTAGCGCTCCACCGCTAACCGACTCCGCTTCCTATTATTATAGTAGTAGTATATACTTCTATAGGCTTTAACTTCTCTTATATTTGTTTTATTAAAATTATTTCTATGATTATATGTTACACATGAAATGGAATAAAACATACTCCTTCTTCGTTTCGGTATGGAATTTGAGGCTACTAGTCTCTTATCTAATCTATTACGCTACAACTACCGGATCGTAGATCATTGAAGAGGTAAATAAACCCTTGTTTCGTACCTCTTGGGTTGTAAATTGTACCTTATGAGTTTGCTCAACAGCGACGTCCTCACTTAATTCAAGAGCTGTTGGGCAAATGATAATTTTTTTTTCTTACACACATCACTTTAAATTAATTATTTCTGTAATTAATTTTGTAATCGACGAATTTTCGTTACAAAACATTTTTTGTAGTTGTGATGTATCTTTTAATTTGTCTGTATGGATATTGGGTTCGTTTTAATTACCCTTCAAGATAATTTTGCGATTATAATTTATTTTTCTTTCTTCATTCTCTTATCTTTCGTTATCAAAGTCATTTTTTTTTCAAAGTTAATTTAAAATTGTCATTTACGTTTAGTATATTTTCAATTAATGTATATGTGTACTTCTTCATACCTTTATTCGAAATATAAGGTATGAGAAAACACTAGAATTATGAAATTATTTGCTATTTAAATAAACGCTTAATGGTTTCATGAGTCCAAATAAATCAGATATATGTATATGTAGACATATGTCTGTTTTGTCACAGTAACTTATTCATCAAAATCGACGTATTAGAAGTACCAATAAGTAAGATAGAAGTAAATGTATATTAAAGAATTTATAAATGTTTACAGTTTCCTCAAAAAAGCAATAACACATCTGATCAAACTATTGTGGTGTTGTAAATTTAAATAGTCTAAATTATCAGTTATAGAATTAATCTAATAAGACATTGATTACAATGCGAATTATTAAAGATTTTTCCTCTAAATTACTTTTTTTTATCGTTTATTTAAAATTATTATTGCATTTTTAATTGTAAAAAGTTGCATTGTTAATTGTAATACATTTTGTACTTATTTATTAAAAGGAAAAAATAAAGAAATAATCCTCCCAATGGCCCTACCGAAATAAATGTAGCAATAATGATGCAAAATGTAGCAGTAAAACTAGTTATTTTACTAAAATAATCCTAACTCATAGATCCATCGAAGAAAATGTTAAATAGTAATAAGACATTTGTATAATGAATATTATTTTTTCAATTCGTAAATTCTACTGTTAGATTAAAAAAAAAAACTAGCTTCCATATGGAAACTAACAATACAAAACAATGTGGCGTAGTATCATAATACGAGCACCGCTTAAGAGTTTATTAACCTGGATCGATATATTTTACGTTTTCAAAATTTATCATATTATTGTTGACTACCACAATTTGTCATACTTATAGGTACTTATTGATGTAAGGGAAAGAAAAATATTTCACATAAGTGGAGTGGGCTGATACAGGGGGGAAAATATAGAGTTTATTTAGATTGTTATATAATTGAGCAAGTGGTAAGTCAATATCCTGCAATATGCAATGTGTGCTATGATATGTGTAGACATTTTTCATATATTTTTAAACGTATCGTTATGTTTGTTTATAGTTTTTTTTTTAGTTTTGTAGTTATCAATACTTTTTTTCTGTTTCAGGGATCCAAATCGGATCCAATAGTGGTTTTGTAATGATTTTTTGCTTTAAAATATTTATACGGAATCAATCTTATTGATATTGTATTGTTAAATATATCCCTATATTCGGATTGCACAATCAAAACTAGATATCTCATTTTTACCTCACCGCCCCAATAATGATTAGAAACCCTCGTCTGTTGTATTAACGTATGATAAACTCTATATGTTATTTCTTGTTTACTGACCTGGCTGGGTTCTTTTTTGACCTAAATTGACATCTTCATGTTAGATAATTCTAGGAAGTTTTATCTTACAAAAGAAATGGTCACTCCCATAACTTCAAACCTCAGGTTGTTGAGAACTTTGGTTTCCATCATACATCGGAAGGCTACCCCTAGCTCTATCATAAGCCTCATTGTGGCCGATTCACCAGTGCTCTCCCCACCGAAGTAATCACGGATTCAAGAGTTGTGCTACATCGGTATAGATCCAGGGACTGTGACTGTTCGAGGCTAAGAGGTGCAATATGACCATATTCTTCTTTCCCCGAGGCAAACTTTCCCATGATCAAAACTCTGTAGTGGGCATGTTACAAACCTTAAGATATTCCTAATATACACTTTTATAAACATAAGAATGTCTAAAAAACATTTTAGACAGTAGTTGATGAAAACGGTAGTTAATATTACTTCAGAATATTCAGATAATTGTATTTACCAACTATGTTATGTCATAATTAAACGTAATAATAACATTTTTTCCCTCTCTGTTTTCCCCGTGATGGGGAGGGAAAAAAATTCCAGTATTTGTATGCAGGGAAGGCAAAAAGAGACAGTTTCAGGAGCAGTATATTAATTTAAGAGGAAAATATTTTGCTGTGGGGTTAGGGTGAAAGTCCCTAGTGCCTCTGGACTTTGCATGCTCTCCACCCACCTTTAGTATCTCATAATTTGTTTTTATTCAACCTGATGTTGGACTAAAAAGAACGAAACTGAATTTATCCTTATGTATTTTTAAATAATAATTCTCATAATACAATCTGTCTATAATAAATAATTGTATTAAATAATCAATTAACTTTTGATATATGAGTCATTCCATAAAAATAGGGTGATTTGTGAATTTTTTTGTCTGTATAATAATTAAATCCCAAGCAGATCTTTATGTGGTGTATATGGTAGATAATTAAATAAGTATACCGTATTTAAAAGGGCCAGTCACTTGATCTAGTAATTTACGAGAAATTAAGAATTTTAAAAATTTAGGCAGCTAAGGACTGACATATCCTTGATAGATTTTCGCTGTTCCTTCTCTTTCTTTTTTAAATATTTCAATCTTTCTTTCTCCTTGTGTAGAGCAAGTAAAACAGGATCACTTTTAATCTTCAGTAATCGAGCATTTGCAGCAATGGACTTTTTTGAGGCTATTTCTTCCTTCGACAATTTTGTCTTTTCTTGGGCGTCGGCATATCTTAAAAAAATGAATTAATTTAACACATGACATAACAAACAAAATATAGTTTGACTTATAATACACGCTCAATGTACTACTTCATCAGTCCCTGGCCTATCCGTCAGTCCCTAGTCACAATCATAGTAAGGGACTGACGTACCTACTAGGGACTGACGATTTCAACAAAAAGTTAAGAATACACTTGTTTAAAACTAAATAATTCTATATCTATTGTCATATATTGAAAAGAACAAACAAATTAATTGTAATGATTAAAGAATCGACGAATATACTTTATTATTTTAAACAAAATTAATTACCTTGGGCCTGACACAGTGACTGGAAAACACGTGCACGTCCTAAAATCGACGCGTAAACGATGTGAAACAAAATGTCTGACATCCGTATTTTCTTTGTGTTGCCAACTTCATTGTACAAATATTTATGTCAACTTGTTCATTTCGCACCATTCATTCACTGGCCTTGCATAGACTTTTTGTTTAATGTCACCCCAAACAAAAAAATTCAGTGGTGTCAAGTCTGGAGAGCGAGCAGGCCAAGCCACTGATCCTGCACGGCCAATCTATTGGTTAGGATGATTAGCCATTGTCGTATAGCTCTTCCGTAATGTGCAGGACAACCTCTTCTTGTGAAGGTAGCTTCATCTGTCCATAAAATTTCTCCTGAAAAGTGTGGATTGTGATCAGCTTGATTTAAATACCAATCTGAAAAATTGACATTAAACAAAAAGTCTATGCAAGGCTAGTGAATGACCTTAATTCTTTACGAAGAAGGATAATTGTAATTCTGAAACAATAACACATCCAGTGCCGTTCTGCTGCTGCTGCTGTTGAAGAAAGATGCCGAACTTGTCTGAATGCTCAAGAAAATCACTTAGAACATTTAATATGAATGTAAATGGTTTACATTTAATAAATAAAGTAGTTGGAACAAATAAAATGAGTTTTATTTATTTACTATGCCTAAATAATTCGTAACAATGAAATCTTTAGATGTGAAGCGTTTGCGGACATACCTTCATAGGAAATTTTTTTTATTGTTTTGAGTTCCTTAGTTCAAATTTTCAGTTTGGCCATTTAACCCTGAAACACCCTGTATATATATTTCATACTTTTATTAAACCGTCGTTATCACGATCACTGTGTGCCATTACTAACTTCTGAAGTAGCTAATCATTTAAGCTACCAAGGCTCGTATCCAAACCATACAAATCCATTCTCTTCACCGATCCTATATCCCCCTGTTCTCCCAATCTTTGTGATGTATACACGGGGAAGAATGTTCATTGAACATTACTGTAATTGGGACCTCGATAACTTATGTCAATTTTATGTTTTTATAATTTATTTTTTATTTATTGTTCTTTTGATGTTGATTACTTTTAAATATTTTTATTTTGAAGAGAAAAGATTAGGCTGTAATTCAAACCCTAGTCGCCCGTATCTTTAGTGATGTGCTCTAATCATCTGAACTACCAAGGCTCGTATCCAAGTCAGACAAACGATTCTTCACAGATCCAAAACCTCATGTTCTCGCATTTTTTGCGATATATAAACGGGGAAGAATGTTCATTGAACATTACTGTAATTTGGACTCGTTGACTTACGTCAATTTTATGTTTTTATAATTTATTTTTTATTTACTGTTATTTTGATGGTGATTATTTTTAAATATTTTTATTTTGAAGTTAAAAGATTTGTCTTGGCCGTGATTGAAACCCTGGTCGCCCGCATCTCTAGTGCGGTGCTCTAATCATCTGAGCTCCCAAGGCTCGTATCCAAGTCAGACAAACCATTCTTCACCGATCCTATATCCCCATGTTCTCGCAATTTTTGCGATATATAAACGGGGAAGAATGTTCATTGAACATTAATGTAATTGGGACTCGTTGACTTACGTCAATTTTATATTTTTATAATTTATTTGTTATTTATTGTTCTTTTGATGGTGATTATTTTTAAATATTATTATTTTGAAGTGAAAAGATTTGTCTTGGCCATGATTCGAACCTGGGTCGCTACAAACAGTTTTGTTTTGTTCTGTTTTTTTACCTATCTGTACTATTTGTATTTTTTTTCTAATTAGCCATCAAATGACTACGCTGATATCATGTTTTTATCACTTTCTTTCTTCTCCTCTAATAATCCTTCGCCCTTTCTTTATATTGCCTTCTTCTTTCCTCCCTCCATCCCCCATGCTCCAGATTCGGTCATTCTTTCACGAGAAACTAATGTTTTTCAGTCGGCTCCTAAATCTCTCACCGTCCAGGCAGTCCTCATCAGTAATTCCATGCCTTTTAATATCATTCTTTAATCTGCTTAGCATAACCAACCTGGCATTTCAGGTTGTATATCTTATTGAATATTTGCGTATTGAACCTTGTACGATCCTTCCTGACCATGTGTCCGTTAAAAGAGAGTCATCTTTACTTCATGTTTGTTTCCAACAAGTCCTCTGTCCTTTCTTATATTTCTGTATTAGATCCCAATCCGTAACTTCCCTGTGATATTGAATTTTATGAAATGTTTATTTTGAATTGAAATGAAATTTGTCTTAATATTCGCCTTTCGGATATCAAGAAACATTTGAATATAAGCACAAGGAGCGAAGTTTCTCAGTGGTAGAGCACTGCTGATTTGCCCTGCCGCTCCCAGGACTTGGGTTCAAATCCCGATCTAGCTCACCCAGGCTCTATACAGTGGGTACCCTAAATAGAGAGAAAATCTGGTGGTTTTACTAAGGATAAATCACCACCCTGCGCAACCCTTTTCCAAGAAACACTACAGTCTCTACTATGTACTGAATTCAAGATCCTTCGTTGATTGTAATAGTACAGGTTTTTTTTTTTTCAGGGATTACAAAAGTATTACACTAAAATCAAAAGTACACTTGCGAATTTAGTGTAGAGAAGTTTTTGAAAAATCATTTAATGCTTTAATATCCTTATTTTATAGATAAATGCTTGCTTATTAAATTCGATCTATTTCTCTAAAATCAATCGCTATTCCCAAATTGATTTATTAAAAGTCCATGTAAAATTAAAACAAAAAGCAAATAAAGTCCTCTTGGGAGTGAAGAATTTTGCCATTAGAGGGATGGTGATGCGGCAGAATTCTTTGATCTGCCTGGGAGTGCCTTCATTGAGTGATCATAGCTCTCATCCTCTCCTCTTATCCCTTCAAAGCCTTTCTGCATTCCTCTTTAGTTTTGCTTGGTTATGTTTTATCTTTGTCTTTTTTTAATTATCACTTGAATATAGTTTGAAGTGCAGCGATCAAATGCGTGGTATACAGTTCTGTTTTACGCTTTTTCTAATCGTTGTATATTATATTTAATATAAAAATAAACATCAGATGAAAATTATTTACAAACATATTTATAAATTCACTATGTTTTAATGAACAAGACCTATTTAATTTAATTTAATTTTATTGGCCATCTTCTCTCACTTAAATTTGAAATGTTTAATTAGCAAAATGATTACAGTCGTGAAAATATATAAATCCAAATTTTCAACGGAAATACAAGATATAATGTCCCCCGCATACAAAGAGCCATTCTATTTTACTTAATAAGTTGAATTCCTTCAAAATTATCATTAATAAATGTTTATACCCTCAAGTAATAAAAAGTCCTTTTAACAAAGATTTCATATTTTAGTATACATGAGGCGTTCAGGATCAAATGACAAATTTCAAAAATTGACTTTTCTACATTTATGGCTAGTTTAGTAAGAGTACATTTTCGAATAAATTAGCGAATAATGAGAAAAAGTCAATTTTTGGAATTTAGAAGCCACCCGCTTTTGATCCTAAACGCTTCATATCATCATTAATATTATTCTCATTATATAGGTTTTATCCTCACTAATCCTCCGCCTGCCAATGTTTCAAATATTTTATCTATAAAATACATTTAGTTTGGTTTACATCAAATGTTCATCACATTCTTAAGTCTTACAAATTGATAAATGTGAAGGAATATTTCTTATAAGAAAAAAAAGAGAAATATCTCTATTTCAAGCGAAATTTTTTTATAAGTAGTTAATTTTCAAAATCTTTCGTTTACTTGTTGTAGTGATTAACATAATTACTTACTATGTCAAAGGGCGTAGGTATGCTGCCAGGCAGATGATTTTAAAGGAGTAATAATTCATTAATTATTCCCTTCTTTGGAATAATCATCGACCGATTAGCCATTGACCAGCTTATATTGCCATCTTGGTTTTTATAGGTCTTGGAAGTGTATATCAAAGGAAGACTCTTTTTCTGAGAAGTTTATTAGTTTTGTACCAATAAAAAATTTAATTAATGCAGAGTTGAAGAGAGTTAGTTCATTGCCGAAAGGCATATTTTATAAAAAAAGAATTCGTATATGGTTGTTAGCAGGTCACAGTTGCTACAAAGATTATTGTCATTTGGAAAGAACCAGAAAGGGAGATGTGTGTCCTTAAAAGTGGACTGCCTTTTTCGTAAAAATGTCATAATGCGATTACAACTCCGTTATAAAAAGAAAAATGTACATTTGCGAGCACGCAACGGTTTTCACTTCCTTGAGAAAGTTGACGAAACTCACGAAAAATGTGTGTTTACAAAAGTGTAATAGTTATGTAAATTATAGCTTTTAGAACCTCCAGTAATTTCGAATTAGCATAAATGCTTATGTGATAGGTAATGTAATACTCATGATCAGCTTCCTGTCTTTGTGAAAATGTCCATTTTTATTAAGTAACAGCACGTGACTAAGTATTCATCTAACAAGAGTTTAAGGCTCTTAAATTTAAAATAAGTCAAGCCTTTTTATATTTCTATTCTCAGTTTTAAGCGACTAAATTATGCTCTTCTTAGCGATTGTTCAAGAGGAGTGAATGAGAAGAACAAAGAGGCAACGGTAAGGAGTACGCTTATGTGTTCCGTAGCCTTATTAGCATAGAACTGATCCATATTCATCATCTGCATATTTTAACACTTAAGGAACATGTTCATTTAAACAAAAAAAAATGAGTTATGTTAAACCAGTTTATCTGCATAAGACTGGGACGAAAACGGTCTCACTAAGAAAAGAATACATTCCTGGTGCCATAAATTTAGCTTATCTATATTTATTTTATTTCTTCTACTGGGAGTGAGGTAGCAAAGTGTGTAGAGTAGTGATTTGCTATGCTGAATGTTTGGCTTTTCGCTGAGGCAGATAAATTGTCATCTACTAACAGTCCCGAATGGGCCATGTGGGGACCTACAGACCATCTTGGGGTTCACCTAGCCTTTATAAAGTAGCTACCCATAATTGGGGGAAATAATTGGCGTTTTAGTGTGATTTTGGCCAAATAACCTTCCTCCCCAACCACTGCATTAGAACCAGTACAGTCTCTACCCTGTACTGAACCGAAGGCCCTTAATGGGTTGTTGTGGTACAGCTTTTTTTTTTCTTTTTTCTATATATGCATTACCATTGCCCCTTAAATTTATTCCGTTGTAAACGTTAAGCTTTTATTATGATGGATTGAATTGGTCAGGGGACGAAGTCAAAGATAACACAAAATAAGTGAAACGTATTTTTTAATTTTCCAAATGTTTCGGCATCTTCAGGGCGAATGTGGGTGCCTGGTCTGCGGTGACGTATCAAACTGTTAAGCAGTTATAATTCAGCTAGACAGTTAAGCTTTTATAATTCCTTTTTATCAAAATATTGAGACCAGAATTTTTGTTCTAACCATGCCATAACTGTTCACTGTCCCATAATTAATATATATACCTTTGAAATAACGTCACGCGCCTCAAAAATGCTTTTAAAAAAAGAAAAAAAAACAACAAACAACGCCGTACGACGTAGATTGAAACAATAGCATTAAGTAATAGCATAAGCAGAATACCATATAATCCTTGTAAATATTTTTAAGGGTTTCCTTATGTTGAGGTTTCCTTCAACCAACATCTTAGTCGAACGAAAATTTCTTTTAGCCCCTTTTTCCATTTTCTTCTGTCTTGCATATCTTCCTCTCTCAGACCATGACCGAACACACTCTCCTCTACTCTCCTAGCCTCCTTTTCCCTAGTTTTCTTTCTTCAGCATTCCATTGAAACTAACTTTCATTGCCCACACCATTCCAGTATCTTTTTCCCTAATTTTTGTGGTACGTTTGGTTTGCTTTTAATTCGCTTTCATTATTAACCCTTACTTCTTGCCTGGACAACTCTGATAGCTCTCCTCCAGTAGTCCATCTCAGTGCTTTTTTCTTAAAGCATCGCTTATTGTTATCTGTGTTCCATATAACAAGATTCTTTCAATTATGGACATGTGAATGAGCTTGTTGGTACCTTTCATTACATTACTGCTCCAAAGGACCTAGCTAAGCATACCACTTCTTTGTGGATATCTAGTATTGATCCGTCTTTTTATTTATTTTTTGGGCCGTTCCGTTTCATTCCATTCTAGAGCCCACATATATAGAAATATAAACATCCTACTAATATTATAAATGCGAAAGTTTGTATGTTTGTCTCTCTTTCACGCAAAAACTACCGAACGGATTTGGATGAAACTTTACAGAAATATAGGCTATACATCAGAATAACACATAGGCTACAGCAAGAGCGGATTTATGGGTGGCATGGGGGCACGTGCCCCCCCTCCTGTTGTTAAGAATCCACGTTGTTAAGAACTGTTAAGAATCCACTATAGTACATAATTAAAGGCAAATCACATGATAATAGTTGTTAAAATAACAGAAAGAACATGAGTGAAACTATTGTTTTGATATCCTACTAATATTATAAATGCGAAAGTTTGTATGTATGTTTGTTACTCATTCACACAAAAACTACTGAAAGAATTTGGATGAAACTTATGGAGTAATATAACTTATACATCATAATAACACATAGGCTACAGCAAGGGCCGATTTAGGGGGGTACGGGTGCACGTTGTTTGACGTAGACAGTTTTTTGTGTTCTTTGGAGAATGCATTATAGTACTTAATTAAAGGCATATGAACTTCGCATTTTGAATTTGCAAATAGGTTCTTTTTATAATTTAAAAAAGAAATTTGGATAATTCCACCCCTAAGGGTTTCCCCTTTTATATAATCGGGGTTCAAAGATTGTATAGAATCCGTCAGTTTTGAAGTTGGACATCTGAACTTTTGGATGTAGGAGTAACTTATAGTTAAAAAAAAATTAAATTATTTATTTAAAATAATCTTTCACGAAACTTTATATGGCAGACCAAATTCCATGCGAGTGAAGCCGCGGGCAAAAGCTTTTCTGTGTATATGTCTGTTAAACAAAATGTTATTTACTCATATTTTGTTGGTTTTTTTTGGAAGAAATATGAAAAAAATTCTAAAATGATGATGCTATTAATAATCATAGATTAATATGGATTCATCAATGAGACCTGTTTGAACCTTCTCCCTTACCGATCTCATATATGATCTACCTTCTCCCTGCTAAATCTTTAACATGTCAGTTATGACGAGATAGCGCGATATCGGTGCGACATGCATTATGCTAATCCGACTTGCATCCTTGAAACTAAACATTAAACAAATCTGATCTCTGTGTCTCACAGTTAACTAAGAAATAATGTATTATTATCAATTGTTAAATCCAATGTGGGTCATCCATTGTTTCCTCAAGCTATGGTATCTACTAATTGAGGTAAAAAGGTAAGAAGCTTTTTGTGGCCTTGATAGCATATGGAGATATCCCCCGACATTATCACTGCAATGCTATTACTACACCTTATGCAATGTCAGATGCTGTTATCATGTGACGATCTTACGCAAGGGGTTATACAATTAAAAAATAATAAATCTCTGTGAAATTTAGAACAAATAATCATGCATTGATCATAATTCGTCTGAGTATTCCTCAAAAGAACCGCTCAAACTGAAACCTGACTTCAACACGAAAATCAGATATATGAAGAAACTTTTGTCTCCTTTTTTATTTTTTTTTAATGAATTTTATAACTTAATATTTTAGAAATAATTTTGAACAGTTACTAGGTAAAATTGATTTCCTGTTACTCATCAACTGCTGTTAGAAGAGATGTTTATGCAATGTTATGTTCCAAATTAAATGTATGGAGAAAATACTCCTTTTCTTTTTGCATTGGGAAATCATGTTAGAATTTTTTTCAACGTTACACGTCAAATATTTATACTTCATACGAAAAAGGTGAGGAAATGGTCGTGGATGCGGTCAAAACATTGCCCATAAATAAGCCAAACTTATTAAACACCTATAATAAATAGGTATGAGAGGAAAATAGTTGACTGGATGATACAATGGAGAACGGAGATAGTTGGAGGTGCAGTCAAAAAAACACCAAATAAGTGAAAGACTTATATTAAATATTTGCCGACGTTTCGACCTACCATGTAGGCCATCTTCAGGGCAACTGGGAGAGGCGGCTGGGAGGACCGGCTGTATCTCCATTATAATAAATAATGGCAATTATCTCCATTATAATAAATAAGGTTAGCTTATTAGCTTATTAGCGATCATTCTTGAACCACACCCCCAATATTTTTTTACGATATTTAGACTTAGGGTGTAGTTTGGTTATAAAAGTATGAAACATTTTCAATAAATCTAATGAATTTCTTCTATCAATTGAAAGTAACTCATTTTTTCTCTCCTAAGGAAAAAAAGTAATGATATTTCTTTTATAATTAGCTTCTGTAAATAAAAACATCTCATTTATTATTGATCATTAGAAAACAAAATTATAAGGTGATTTATATATTTTAAGTAAACTATCATAATTCAAGTTTGATTATCTATGTTTAAGTATTAACATTTTTCGAATTTCGTTATATTATTATTAATTAATGATCTACATATTATCACATAATCATTGTAAGAAAACTAAACATAATCATACTGTTTGCATCCTAGATAACTTGACAATAGATTTCCATCAAGAATGACTGATTTTTTAAATAATAAATCGAATCCTGAGCGCGCGATCTGAAGATTGATAGTATTCCAGTAGTCGATCTCTAATTAAGCTCACTAATAGTTTATCTTGGTAAGCTACTCCTAAGAACTAAACAAACTAAGGATTTGTTACTGCTACCTAAAAATAATATAAATATTTTAGGAATTTTATTACTTACGATCACTTCATATATAAATATATCTGTATATTTTACAGTAGAGATATATTTCTATACTTATAGTACAGGAATGGCCAAACCACCATAATAATCAAATATTTACGAAATATATTTATTTTAAAATGTTCAAAGTAGTGAAAAACAGAGTTTAAAAAAATATACTATAGATGCATCTATAAGTTCAAAAATTAACTATCGAAATTATAAGTTTTTTTTTTTTTTTTTTTTTTTTATTTTATTGATATTTACAACTGTAATAACATTACATCAAGTAAATTGGCTGTATGAACAAAGGACATGAACAAAAAAATCACTTGTGGAGAAACTATCCATTGATAGCACTCCAATGAAGTTTTATAGTAGAAGGTCTCGAGGCCATCTTCTTTTCAGACGCCTCGGAGGGTTATCAGGAATAGTATGGGAAGCAAGTCGAGAGACTAGCGGATTTAAGTGTGTATGGAGCTTTTCATGGAAGGATAGGTATCTAGTTTGGGCCAAATCAGCAACATATGGGATATTAAGATCATGATGGATGAGTTTGTTTGTGACATAATAAGGAGCATTGAGGATTTTACGTAGGATTTTGGATTGTAAGGATTGGATGCGAGATGAATTGGATGGTTTAGTAGAGCCCCAAAGCTCAACTCCGTATGTCCAAATAGGTCTGATAACTGTCATGTAAATGAGTCTTTTGTAATTAATTGGTAGCTTTGAACGTTTGTCCAGTAAATGTTGAAGTAGGCGAAATCGTCGAGCAGTTTCTTGTCTTTTCAGTCTTGTATGAGGATTCCAAGTGAGACGTTTGTCCAGATGGAGTCCTAGGAAATTATAAGTTAAAATCATTTTAATGTTGACAATGTACGTTGTATACGATTATTGTTACATTATCTATGTTTATATATAAGAGTTATAGGAAACGCAATTATTCTTGTGTGGCTTATGCTTCAATTTTTCACTCCAAAAATATGAGTGTCTATTTGGGGTTCCAAATCTAATGTGGGAATATAAAATTTTATATATTTTCATATAAAGTTGGAATGAAATGACGACACGCCAGACCTTTGGGTTGGTCACTCCGGATATATATTTATTTAACTGAAATATATTAGTTATTTTAATTCATTAGGACCTATGTTTTTTTTATGTTAAAATGTAACTAAATAGAGATTTTAAAGTATGCTATTTACTGAATCGAAATGGCTTTCTTCCTCATATATAATAGTTTAAACTAACACTCATCACCGAAGTTGGAGTGTCCTGTAGTAATATAATCAGAGGGCGATCTCATTGAGTGAATGGACTGGACTATTGACTCTTCAATAAATGCCACAATCTTGTGTTGTTCCTCTCCCAATTGCTTGACAAATTCTCAAAAGTATCACATCTAATCACTTAGCTAATATTGTTATTATCATTATTTATTAAATCTATTCTTATGAATGTTGTATGAAGGTAATATTTTTTCGGAATTCTGAATAAGCTGGACAAAATTAATCGTCATTTTGTCTCCTGTAATCCCGTATTATATTCAAAACTATTTCCAGATTGCCAAGCTGTTAGAGTACGCAATTTTTTGAAATGAAATGCAATGAAGTTCGTGACAGCGAATCAGAACAAGAATTAACTGATAGGGAGACAGAAGAGGAAGGGATGGATGATGAAAATTAATTTCATTTAGGAAAGGACAAGAAAACTAAGTGGTATAAAAATCCATGCAGAAGTAACTATGCAAAAACGAAACCAGAAAATATTTTAAAAATATTTCCCTCATGCAGATACCAAAAATATAAAAATGAATTAGACAGTTTTTTTTCTCTTTTTGATAGTGACATTGTCGATGAAAGTTTACAATGCACGAATAATTTTATTGGACAGAAGAACGAGGAAGTAAATTACAGTCGAGTTTTCCAGGGTCTCTTTTATTATTGTTAAGGGTGAATTACCGTTGCATTTACCTTATAGTCAGTTTAGGTAGTGCAAATTTTAAAAATTATTTTACTTGAATTCTGTATAACTATAAGAATATAAAAATATAAAAACAAATCAAATATTTTTCTAAAAAATAGTTCTCAGCTTTGGAGGGTTAAAATTCATATTTTTCTTTCTGGACTCTCCTTTGAGCCTAATAGCGCTAAGATGTAAAGACATATTATGGAACTGTGGAAACCAATTTTTTTTTTAAAGAAAAAGTAAACATTCTGCTGTGGCGTACTTTGTACGCCGCGTGCCTGGTGGTGTATCAGATTCGACCGCGCCCGCTGGAGGGTTAAACAATGATCAAGAGTTTATTTATAACTTTTTTATCTCTTATTTTTGCACGAAAGTAATTGAAGTGATATTAACATATCATGTATGTGCAGGCGTGTGCTTGGAAATCGTTTTAATGATAATGACAATTTATGAATTCTATATTTCCCAGACTTAATTCATTGTTTGGCTGCTGCATGATGTGTTTATGAAAAAATAGTTTGTTTCAAAGTTATTAATAACTGGAAGTCATTCATTTCATTAGTGCAATAAAGAGTTAACTATCATGAAGAGCTTCTAGTGTATTTAAAATGAGAAACACTCCCTTGACGTTTATTGTTTCTAGACAATTCCTCTGACGCCAGCTAAGAGGTATTTTCTCCATCACCCCAATATTTCATAGTCATTTACATAAAAAGTTATTAATACATTACAATTAAAATTTCGGTTTTCCGCTTCAATGCTACTGATGACTAACGTACTAATTTATAATACTGTTTCAGTTTTCTCCTTCATTCCATATCACAAAGTTAAACTATAAATTCGTATTAAAACCGTGGAAAAATCCCAACGAAAAGCCATTTAGTTTCCACGCTAAAACAGAAATTGAAATGTCTATCCAATATTTCGCCTATTCAGGCATCCTCAGGGTAGATAGAGAAAAAAAACAAAAGAACAAACACAAAACAAAATATGAATAATGCACCTAACAAGCATCCCACCACCTCCAAGTACCCTGAGGATGCCTGAATAGGCGAAACATTGGACAGACATTTCAATTTCTGTTTTAGCTTGGAGACTAAATGGCTTTTCGTTGGGATTTTTCCACGGTTTTAACATTTATTTAAGGTCTCTTTTCATTTTTCAATATTTATAAATTCGTATGTTCTCTCTCCCTCTGCCCGATTTGTTGATGTCGGCTTTAAGTGTTTTTAATAATAATTAAATAATAAATAGAAGATGCCTTCGGGTAATAGAAGGCTGTAGATTTTTTATGTACATATTGTATTGTTGTAATTGTAATGTAAAGAAAATAAAGGGGACAAAAAAGTAGGAGACTGATGTTTTTTGGACATTTATACAGAATGAATGACAACAGGCTGTCAAATGAGATCTTTAATCCCTGGGAAAATAAATTAAATACACGCTGGATCCGGGAAATTAAAAAAGATTTAGGAACACACAACATAAAAGCAGAAGCTGCAGCACAGAGAGATGTCTTAAGAAAGATAGTGTTGAAGAGTGGGATAGTGTGGTAATCCATACAATAAAAGAACAGGCGCAAAGTGGTCGGAAGAAAGAAAAGGGAGACATGATGAAAGGATGCGACAGTATTAAAGTAAAAGAAAGCAACAAATAAGGAGGAATTGAAAATAGTACATGGTCCCAAGTTGGCCCAAACGAAGGGAAATTATTTAATACAAATTTTATAATTATCACCATTAGAAAATTGTCTACATTTTTCAGATAATTAAAAAAAATACACAGGTGCACTTTATTTGACACACAGAGTAAAATTCTACCAGTGCAATTTTCCGAATACAATATTTTTAATTTTCCTGTTTTTTTGACGTGAATACGTCTTTGAAATTGCTTCAATACTGAGAGGCAATTCAAAAAAACAAATGATAACAAAATCGAGGGATATAATTTGGTGTTGCAGCTACATATCTGTTTACGTTACGATTGCTATTAAAATATTTCAAAAACATCGCTAAAATTACACCCGATTACGAGCCTGATCTTACTACGCACCAACTATAACAGTGAGGGGCTTTTACGGTCATGTATCGTAAGACCGCCCATTGCCCTGTTTCATGCTCAGAGAATTCAATTTACATCATTGTCTTACATCGAAATTAAGTCCAGCAGCGTTAGGTAATACCTGTATTGATTTAACATTTACCAGGAATCTAGATGTATCTTGTATGCCATTTGTGTCGTAGTTTTCATACCACTGACCTATAATTAATATAGTTATATTGTAACAAATTAATTATATGTTTACTTGAATTTTGCCTGAATACATAAATGATAATATTTTAAATATAAAATATTACCGGTTACGTAAACTTATTCACGTAAACAGACTGCGGTGCCCATGACACCGCCACACCCCATTTTTTTCGATCTTCCTGAAAACTTTTAACTGTGTATTACTAATAATCAATAAATAAAGAAATAGGACGATTATGAATCACTAAACTAAAGAAAATGTTGTTCCAACTAAAATTAGAACTTCTAAATGGTTCTTCGAGAAATCGATATTATGCATTTGAAATATGTTCTTGCGCTAGTTGCGATTGACTACCGGTTAATCATCCTTGCACTCATCAAGGCTAATGGTCCTATTGGCAACAACGGTTCCTAAGCAACACAATGCTCTTGTTATTCTGGGTGGATCTGCCCAGTGCTCCCAACAAAACAATTTCTTAGTGTGAATGGACGCTGTGTAAGGCTGAGAATATTTTTGAAGTCCCTAAATAACATTTTGGAAAAAAATGTAACTTCTTTTAGTATATTTGTCCTGAAATCTCTATGAACGCCAATTTCCCTTCACTGATTTTCTTCTTTTAAGATGCTGAGGATGCTTTTATTAACATATGATACTTCAATATTAATCTCTTTATTCAGATTTGGAGATTAAATCACATAAATAGATATTTCAAAGAAAACTTTTACAAAAATAATTACCATCTTGTCACCTACACATATTTTACTATTGCTATTCAATATAATTACTATTTTAATCATGGAAACATAATCTTTAGTCTAATGATTTTCTCTCTATCAAGTTCGGATTATCATGTATTCGTATAATCCAGGTCTACATTGTTATATAGTTCTAAAATGTTATGACAAATTTACACTAAGCTCGCATTGAAAAATCTGTATTATTTAGTTTACATGAAATCAGGAAATTGAATCAATAAATGGAACTGAAGATTTAAAAAGAGAAATCAGCTCTAGTAAAGAAATTAATTAGATGTATATTTTTATATTTGTTTATTATAGAAATATAGAATATATTTCATAATAAAAATATCGGAATTTCAAATTATTTGCAAGGGGCTTCGAAGGAAAATATTTGATGTTTTTAAGAATGATCTATTTAGCTAACGTTATTCCCATGTGAGTGACCTCTTAAAACTTCCATTAAACTTCGAGTGATTCACAGATGTTGCGAATTTTCCTAAATAATTTACAAGATTGTTCTCTCTTTCTGTATTGAAGAAAGTACGAATATCTTTCCCAATGAATATATGTTTTACTATAGTATTTTTTTCTTTTTCAGATGAACGGCGAAAACCACTGTGGGCTCAAAACAAAGCAGCAGGTATAAAAAATATAATCCATAATAAAAGTACCTATCATATATATATATATATATATATATATATATATATATATATATATATATATATATATATATATACACTATCTGTTATAAAAGTATTAATTATAGTTTAGTTGTTACAATTTAAATATTAATTACACTTATTTCATATTAATTCGGGCAACCTTTTATATGAAAATAGATTTTATTTT
This sequence comes from Arma custos, assembly GCA_037127475.1. Classification (NCBI taxonomy): domain Eukaryota; kingdom Metazoa; phylum Arthropoda; class Insecta; order Hemiptera; family Pentatomidae; genus Arma; species Arma custos. The sequence goes on from CM073759.1 coordinate 65,049,461, forward strand.
TAGGATATTAGGTATTAGTTTTGTACACTTTCAGAAACCAATATATTTGACTCTCTTTATAATCAATCCATAGAGAATTTCTTCTTCGCATCTATTTTAATTTAACTTCAATGCAATAAGCTAAGTGCTGGGACTAAGTGAAATACAATTTTGACCACTTTCTTGATCATTTAAGTGATTTATTGTGATTCTACAAATATTTAAATTTATTGATAGAAATTTAGAACTGTATTATATTAATACAACAAGTAAATGGCAGGGATGGTATATATTGAAATAGATAAAGACAAGTAGAGAAACTAGTCAGTGTCAGTACTTAAATACAAATATTTAAGACGCAAAACTAGTATATTTTATTTTTTGTTTTTTTTAGATCTAAAAAATTATTTGAGTTTAGGACACGTTTCTAAACTTTTAATTGCAAAGCTAATTTAATAATTATGCGAAATAAAAAGTGGTAGTCTCAGTATAAATGGCTTACCCTAGTTTTCGAACTCACTAGATTATAGAAAATAATTGAATAAAAAAATATACAAAATTAGGTCACAAAAGAATTATTAAAGTGATGATTTCTTTTGAAAAACGCAGAGAATAGACAATGAACTCAATAGACACTTAAATTAAATTAAATAAAAAATTAAAAACCAAATTCAATTAAATGATTAAGCTTAAATTACTTTAAACATTGATGGCTATATTTACCAGACTTCTCATGAATACGTTGTGGCTGACGAAAAATTTGCATCGAAATTTCAGATGAGAAGACTTGGCCTCATGCGAATCTTTAAAAGATTTCTTATTTATTTACTTAATTTTCTTAGATTAAAATATAGATTATCAAATTGTGAGCCCGTAAATTATAATTGTTGGCCAAAAAAAATCTTTAAAATTGAACAAACAATGAATTTCTAGATAAGTGTTATTACTCCGCGTGAACTATTTTGGTTCGTCCAACAATGCTGAATTAAGTTGGTTTCGATTAATGTTTGTAATGATTGGCACCTTGGGTGTCGATAATGAGCCTGAAAATATACTAATAGGAAATTAAATCGGACATGAGCGAAACTTCGCACTGTAACAACAAAAATATTTCCACTGATTTCAACTCCACTGGTTTTCAAAAGCATAAAAAACCAAAAACCTTCATATAAAGAACATTGAATCGCCATATTATTGACTGTTAAATATTGTATAATGGAGCGATGTAGTTCAGTTAACATGCTCATTCTGCATGCGGAAATAGATAGCAATGTAACGACAGTAAGGTATGATTTTGGAACCTTGGTAGGGTTGTGAATAGATTCTAATAAGTGTACGAATATAAACAAATATTTAGCTGAAATAGACATCGAAGATCGGCCCTTAGTACGACATTTTGACAAGAGCACCCTCCTGGCAATTGGAGGAATCACGTCTGCCATTCCTATAACACCCGTTAAATGTCTCTTTTTGCTGACATTTTCCTTTCAGCTCGCAGAAAGGACTCTTGCGTTCACTCAATAGGAATCCAAGATGCAATGGAGAAAATAGATAATTGGACAAAAGAACAGAATTCAGATTGCAACTTTGAAAAGCTAATGTCGAGACCAACATGCGAAAATTGAATAGTATAAATATAAATATTATTGTTTTGTTAATTATTATTTTATCATATTATTTTGAAGAAGGTATCATTCACCAAGTCAACAAATTACTTACCTCTTTGACAGGTATCCTACGAGCAGTCCTACTGCCTACTAATACTTTAAGCCTGGAGGAAGTTTCCGCTTTGGAAAAAGAAGCACTGCTTACCGCTCTCAGTAGTTACCATAATAACCTACTATCCGCAGGGTCGCAGGTTCACAACTCGACAGGCGGTCTTAAGATTTTTAAAGAGAGCAAAAAATCCTTTGTTGTGCCGGAAGGGAAATAAAATCATTCGTTACAGATCCTTACCTTAATATTTTTTAGGAAGGCAAAATTTATGACTCCCATAGCTGCATTAAGTGACATTAAATGTATAAACAAAGTAGAAAATTAAAGGCATGTTAAACAATAGGCTCACTATTATGAATTATATAATGGTATGTAATAGTTGAAGCATACGTGGAGAGACCATGTTTCGTTAATTCTATGTTCGTTAATGACATGAAAAACAAATTGTTAAAGGCAAGTAGTTTGAAGGTTTATCGATGTTGGCGAATTGAACGTTTAATAGAATCAATGGGGTCCGAATCTTTAAGCATTCATTCTTCGAATTCAACTCCAAAACAAGTAATACAATTTTAGTTTCAAGTAGAATATTTCCATATTTATTTGCGTGATTACAAAAGCTATACGTTACTGCATGCTAAGACGTAACAGAGTATCTTCAATTAGAACTGCTTTCAGTCTAAGTTGGTAACCTAAGGATTGAACTTTTGGGTATTCTGGGAATAAAGTACATTGTGTCAACGCTTGGATCTCTTGAGTGGCAAACATTGACCAATCTAAAGGGCAAAGAATTTAAAGAAAAATAATGACCAGTTCATAATAATAGACTGTGGCACCATTAGAAAGAGTGAACGTGGTTGGTGGACATAAATCTACTTGATAGAGATCTCAACTTCCTTCCCTTCGGTAAAACCATTCATTAGTTTTACTAACCGGGAAGCTCAACACGACCAAAGTGGATGGATATCCAATTAAAAATGATTGCATAAAGAAACTAATTAAGTATTGCAATCCCGTAATGAAATGCAATTCTGAAATAAGCGAGGAAGTGCAGAAAATCGTTTAATGGCCCCAGCATCATTAATATCAGCGTAACGGATCGTTAATAAAACCGATTTCCACTAACGACAGCGACATCTTGAGGACATAACAGACCATTAAGAAGGCCATCAAAGGAGTTGCGTAACTCTGGCTCGTTGAATTAGCGATTACCCCAGCATTGCAGGCAGTCTCTTTATAGTACGGCTACTTTCACCAGCCTAAGCTCACTACTCGAGACTTGGTCAGTTTCTTTTTAAGTAAACTGCTTTAGTTCACTAGTAATAACATTAAAATAGATTTGTCAGTCTTATTCCCACAATTCTTTAGTATTTGTATTAGCGCAATTGGGTTGAGAGGGATAAACACCAAAGCTAATCATATTACTCAACCACTAATAAAACATTTTTTTTTAATATCACTTTAGCACCGACAGTTACTAATCAATACATAGATAGTACTATAAGCATATGCTTTTATTATTGATTGACAAAACCAATCAGTTGGCATTAATTGATATAAGATATAAGTCATTTTCGAAAAAATTGTCTCATTAATTCTCCCTCAACTATTCAAATTCATATCTCCGTTAATAATGCTTATTTCCAAACAACTAATTGTGCTGAATAAACTACATTTCTGAGGCATGAATATCATGTGCTCTGACTGGTGAGAAAAGTTACTTGATGCTAATGTAATAATTGTGTCCCGTTATTTACTGTCCCACAGCTTGTAGAGAGAGAGAAGAAAACACTTTATTGAAGCATTACAATCCGCCTGTTGTGGGCAATAATTAATGGTGCTATGTAGCTTACAATCATTCCATAAAAAATCAATGATATAAACGAAATAAATGCATAAATAAATATATACAAGCGAAAAAAACATATACAAAAATAAAGTAAAAAATATATATATATATATATATATATATATAATAGAAAAATATAATAATAATAAATGAAATATACTGTACACATTCGTACTCTATTTACAACTTGCCTGGGGTCCCCGAACTGAGCTTCTTCCTCATGAATGAGGGCAAAGCAGGAGTCCGGGAGGCCCCAGCCCCCTTTCCCAGCCGCGTCACTGGCATTAAACGCCAATGGAAGCTGGTTAAGGGCACTTCACACACACACAGGTCGTGAGTGGAGAATCTGGCCAGTGCCAGTACTCCAAATAACATTATTATATCAGGTCTCGAGGCCATTGCCGGTTTAGGCGGCGGGGTGGGTTATATGGATGTATGGAACTGGATAATGACTGAGCCAGGGGGTTGGGATGAAAGGCAAGGTTTTGGTGAAAGTTTGAAAATTTAGTAGGGATGAGATCGAGGACGAAAGGAATGTTGAGATCATTATGGAGGGTTTTGTTGGAGACATAATAAGGAGCATTGACAATAGTTCTCAGGACTTTGGATTGAAAGGATCGAATGCGTCTGATATTCGATTTTTTCGCGGTCCCCCACAGTTCCAGTCCATAGGTCCAAGTAGGTTTGATGATGGTCTTGTATATTAGTAGTTTATTGTCTATTGAAAGATGGGAGGTCCTACATAGTAATCTGTATAGTTGGCTGAATCGTCTGTTAAGTTCTTGTCTTTTGAGTCTGGTATGAGGATTCCATGTAAGTCTTTTGTCTAGGAGAAAGCCAAGGTATCGTACTGTGTCGGAAATGGGTAGGTCGGTTTCATTGAATTGGACAGAAGGACATGCTCCCCGGCGAAGTGTAAAAGTCACGTGTTTGCATTTTTCCTCGTTGACTTTGATCCGCCATTGGTTACACCAAATTTCAATGAGTGAAAGGTGCCTTTGGAGGTTCGAGGAAGCCATTTCGGGATCTGGATGAGATGATAGGATGGCTGTGTCGTCTGCGAACGTTGCAAGGAAGGTTTCAGGAGTAGTTGGGATATCAGCGGTGTACAATATGTATAGGATAGGACCCAAGACACTGCCCTGGGGGACTCCAGCTTGAATTGGGTAAAGATTGGAGTATTCGTTACCACAGCGTACTTGGAAGTAGCGATCAGAGAGGTAGGATCGAAGGACTTGGAGTAAGGATTGAGGTAACTGGGTTTTGATCTTGAACAGCAAACCGGCATGCCATACCCGGTCGAAAGCTTGTGCTACGTCCAGAAATGCGCCTGTGCAGTATTGTTTGTTTTCAAGAGCAGAGGATATGTGATCGACAACTCGGAGACCCTGCTGGACCGTCGAGTGCCTGGGACGGAATCCAAACTGGTGTGAAGGAATATCATTGGATTCTATTATGGGTAGGATTCGTTTCAGGAGTATTTTTTCGAAAATTTTGGAAAGAATATGAAGCAGGCTGGTGGGTCGGTATGATGATGTGGCATTGGGTGGCTTGCCAGGTTTAGGGAATTGGATAATGACGGAGTGTTTCCACAAGGGAAGTGAGTTGTACGAAGGATACAGTTATATAGGTAGGTAAGGATAATAATCCCTTTTTGAGGAAGATGTTGAAGGATATGGGTGGTTAGAAGGTCATGTCCAGGATATTTGCGGACTTTTAACTTTTGTAAGAGGAATTTGACCTCAGAGGGATTTACCGCTTTAGGAGGTAAGGAAAGAGGGATGGGTGAAGAGAGGAATTCATTAATATTGGAAGTGTGCGTAGAGTGGATATCAGGATGTGGGATAAATGTATTTGAAAGGTGTTTGGCAAATTCTTCTGCTTTGTCCTCATCTGATGCAGCCCAAGAGCCGTCTTAGAATAGAGTTATATTTGAGGATTTTTTTGGTGCCATTCCAAAGGGAATTGTCTGAAGCAGATAGTGTGGATAGGTAGCATTTGTAGGATTCGGATCTATAGGTTGTCAGGTTCTTTTTGACTAATTTGGTGAAGTAGTTATACCGTCTCCGATCGTGAGTCCCACAGCTATTCCTATATTTTTTAAAAAGCGCTTAATAATTTTAATTTAAATTTTATCGGTCACCATTGTTCTTTTTAAAAATACAGAGTTACGTGGTATTTGAAAGGGATAATCCTACTTCAGATTAAGGATATACTTTCAAAGAAAAACACTTTCCTACTAGCTTAATCTCTTTGTTATTTATACCATCGCAAAACTAAAATGTGGGATAAAGTTCTAGGGCTCACAAAGTCAGTGTAATGCCCCCCCCCCTTTGAAGTGAACAATTATTACTTTGAAGTGAACAGACGCCTGCAGTTGCATCCTTGGGTTATCGATCGCTGAAAGACATGGTATGCTTTTTTATTCTCTGTCACAACTGTTCATTGCACTTGTTGCTGATCAAGTTGTCATTGGCATGGCGATTAGCTGTTGTTTGTACTTGACTGACTCACTTAATTCTATTCTTAAAACAATGTGGGTAGAATGACATTTTTTAAATAAAAAATATTTCACTAAAATTAGAGTCACGAAAGTTATACATATTAACATGTGGAAAATGACGTTGTTTTTTTTACATGACCCTTTAGGAAATATTTTTTAAATAAAAAAATGAAAGATTAAATAAACGAGAAACAGGAAGAACTATAATTTAGATTTGTTTAAATTTTAAATATCCACTTGTTTAATGTATCAGATACAAAAGATAAAATAAAAGAGAGAGAGCGAGAGGGGGGTGGTAGGTAGGTAATCGGCTATTAGCATTTAATAATTACAATATAGAACCATTAAATAGCAGTAATAGCTATTAACTGTATTACCTTGTCACATAATTGACCATTAAGCCCTATCAGATCTCGTATACCTTGGGCGTGAGATCCGTCGCTGTCCTTGGCATTGGTGGCCCACTGAACTTGTCTCAGCGCCCACGTTTTTCCTCAACACGCAATCATCCATCTTTTTAATGTGTCTCACATATCTGACTGCATGCCATGGAATTATATATTTTTCTGTAAGTCATTTTCGTATTTTTTTTTTTTTTATAAGATATGACTTGAAAGGCTTGATGAAAGGCTTGTGAGATTTAATATGTTATATATATATGATTATAACAACCAAAGATTTCCAAAATTCAAACTCTAGCTGATCGCAAACAAATCCGTAATGCGAACATTACCATAAAATTTTGAATTGTTATATGGATAAGCTATAATATTTGTGTCCTCCCTTTAATTAAAAATGTAAGATTAATGTATAGGATATGGAAACATCTTAACGTAACCAATTTCTTTGCTTATATATATTAATTAACCTTTTTATTAAGGTAAGAAATTGTTGGTACAGAAATTAGGATATCGCTGTAGTATTTCTAAAGTGAAACAACTCAAAATTCGGTGTTATATCGGTGGTGAGATATGACCATGAAAGAGAAGGGTAAATATCTCTTTATTATTCAACAAAACTGCATCAACATAGCTTCATAGCTTGTGTGCAAATAAGGCACTTGTGTCACTTTAGACATACTATTGCGATATTCATTGATTATATTGAAAATTTTAATAATATCTTTATTTATTAATACTTTTTTTCAACACACACCTTAGGAACGTTGATATTGTAGATAACAACACTGTCTCTGGCACTTTTTCTTTTGAAGGAAGTAAAACTTCAACAGAATATATATAAATTAGCGATTTCTCATTATTTTATGAAGCATTTTACTCACCACCACTATACTCAATGCTGCCATAGGCTCTGAAAGAAGGTCTCCCCATACGAAAAAGGACTAAAATATATTTGGAATAAACAATAAATTACGATTTAATGGCTAGTTTAGATAAAGATATTCAACAGAAATTTTCAATTCTTAATTTCTGTCTTTATTTAACCGAAATTGTTAACTTTTTCCACCGTTCAGTGAATTGAATTCCTTTAATTTGAATTTACAAACATATTTTATATTTTAGTAAGTATAATTTAATATAGTTTAATTACATTACATAAATTACATATTTTAGTTATTTGGTATTTAATCAGTAGATTTGGAACCTTTAAACGTATTTCTTAGCATGATACATGAATATAACATTTATATTTAGATTTACAGTTATATTTAGATAAATTTAATTTTAACTCCACCCGGACCATTTTATTCTCCATTGAATATTTTACATTTAGATCCGTGTATACCCTGTGATCATCCTTAGCATTTAAAATTTACTATAATTTATATCTAACTCGACTTAGGACATATGACCTCACCTTGACTGAAGAGATAGAGATGCAGAAATAAGAGATGTGATGCATCAGCGATGAATACCGATAGCAGAGCTTCCTTAGTTCTTTGAAGCTTTCTTGTGAGCTGGCTTTAATCGCAAAAACAGAAACTACTCTAAATAAATTTCATCTTGTGGAACTTTGCTCGCCCCCCCTCAGTAACATTTTTGAAAGATATGTGTTTGAGAGTAGGATCGGGAGTAGTATTGGAAAGAAGGGGGCCTCTGCAATAAAACGGAATATTGCTCCTCTCGAAAGTGAATCGTCACCGAGGAGATCTAACTGCTTGCTTCGTTTCAGTTGGACTTATTCAGATGCTACCGGAATACAAATATGAACGATATGGATTAAAAAAACTAGATTGAAAGCGGTATTTATTATTTATGTGTCATATGCATTATACATTGGATGTTTCAAAATTTATTTTAGTAATCATAGAGCAATATCAAATTTCTTTCATAAAGTGCTACAACGGTAGAACCCCTGCTGCTGACGAACCAGTTTTTGACCAATAAACGGCTCCACTATATGTGGTTTATTAGTCAATTACAGAAATCTAAAACTGCTGTATTCATATTTAAAAAATATTATTCTGGCTTAGGTTGGTCTATGGGCAATCGTATGAAAAAGTATTAAAAAAGTAAATAAAGCCCATACCTATCCATGTCATGTATAAAACTGGCAGTTTGTTAAAGTGAAACTTTTATTCTATCGCCCCAAAATTGTTCGCCCATCTATCAGCATGTCGTATTACAGCTCGAGAAGGGGTAAAGTGAAAGGCGCATGACAGGGCAGCCTAGGCCAATATGGCGGCGCCCAGTCAGCTGACCGTGTAGCATTTATATTCTCACTTATTTCTGCAAGTGTTCCGCGGTATTTGGGTGTTTTGATCTGTGTATTAATGTAAATGCATTAATTTACTTTATCGTAAATTTTATAATGTTCATTAACTTTAAATAAATAAAAACGTTTTGTTTACTAATAACAAATCACTTCAAAGACTATCAAATCCTTTTGTCAGTGTGTATTAATTTTAATTTTGATATATAATAATATATTTAATTATTTTTATACTCTAAGGCTTAATAGCTTACAACACCTGTATTGTTATTCTAAACGGACTTGTGCCAGAATAAATAAATACATTATTATCTTTTTCTTTTTCTCGGTTTCTGCCGGAGAATGGACCTCCCCGGACATAAGTCAAGAGTTAGGCTAGAGTTTGTATAATGATAAAATACATCAATTATATATAAAATACATCAATATATAATCATAAACAAACACTTTATTGTGAATATCCCTTTTTTATAATATTGATCTTACTTTTTAATATGCGTTTATCATCTAAATGATTGTATTAATTATGTATTCCGTACGCAAATTAAAATTAAATTTTATAATTGAATATTTTGTCTACTATTGATTTCCCATTATCATTACCATTTTTCACTAATTAAGTTAAGATTAAAAACGTAATTTTAATACCCTAAATCGAGTAATTTTCGAACTTTTTTTAGATAAATGCCTAAAAACCGAAAAAAAGTTTCATTTGCATCGTGGTTTCATAAAACCACACATTTTTTTGTTTCATTTTCGTTTATAATATCTCCATAAGGAAGTGCTGAATTAATATTCTAACTGACTGATACATTAGACTGATTGATCGCATAACCGTTGTCCAAAAAAACAGTCCAGTCTCTACCATGTACTGAACCCAAGACCTTTCATGGGTTAAAGTGGTATAGGGTTTTTCCTTTTTTTATTTGAATGATTTACTAGATCGTATTTAAAAGTTTAGAATTTTATTTTTAGAAAATATAATTTTTATGATTGCAGTAAACACATCTTTCGTTTTCTGTTCCCTATTTCCCCATGTTTAAGCACTATGTGCCTATTTTATGTACAAATGTACATTATAAAGCATTCTTTTGGCATTAGTAGCAAAAACAGAAACTATCGCGAATGAATTCCATCTTGTGGAATGTTGCTCGTCTCCTCTCCAATAACATTTTTAGGAAATATGCGTTTCAGTATTTAACAACACAGTACACTGTGTTAAGTCAAAATTACTAAGCCTGGTAAAGAATTGTGTGTGTGTATATCTCAAAAGTTGCGTGTATGGAAACTGAAATTAAGTTGATATATTACAGGGACTTAACTGCCACTTTTCTGATAAAATCAAAGTACCGGATGTGTTCTTTTATATGATTAATTCCACACATTTTTTACATTTTTTTTAAAGATAACAAAGATTTTGATTATACACGTCATATTGATGTTCAATTACATGAGGTGTTAGAAATTAAAAAAATTGGCATTTTAACATTTTTCGCTTGTTTTTGTCTAGTAAGCTATTTTGTCTAGAATGACATCTAGACATCATATTTCTGTTGGTTCAACTGATTTATTTCCAACGCCTCAAATTATTTTAAGATCAGATATTCCTTACTCTCATTGGTATAGCCTAGCATATGGTTCCTTCAAAAGAACAATGTTCAAACTCAAAAAAACTAATTTGTCAATAATTAAATTTGAAGGTTTCATATAAGTTAAAAAAAAATGGAAGCACAGCATTGTAATGTGGGTCTTGAAATGCTTTTATTGGCCATTATAAAAATTTTAAAAGCTTGAACCTTTTTTTTATTCTACCCATATCATTACTTCCATAAAAACTCAAGTAAAAACATGATACAACTAAAAGTATGATTTTATTTTTAAAAAAACTTGTTGGAAATGGATTATCAGATATGTTGTTCCTGAATTGAAAAACTGCAACTAAATAAATAAACTAAAAATGCCAATTTTGCAGTTATATGTTGTTGTATTTTGAAGGAGCTATATAAGACGATTTTTCGCTATCTCTTCCCTGTCAGTACCTCTAATTTATTTAATAAGCAAGTAATATTGAAATTCTGTAGTAAAATTGTGTGATTAATTTTTTAAATCATGAACCATTTTATCACAGTTGAATGTAGAGCAAATCTGATCTCTTGACATGGCTAAAATTAAAAAGCTTTGGAGATGGAAATAAAAACCTAGTTAATTGAATCTTGGAAGAGCGACTACAGCAATGTTCTTACACCAGTTGTACCAAATGATTGAAACCCTTGCACTATGTACATTAATATTTTAAACAGTTGTATAATGGCAATACATCTCCACCTAGCCTACAATTGAAATGGTTCCAAAAGGCCAACTATTCACGGATCCTACTCCGATAACTGTCCTTAATTATCAAGTTAAATTAATGAATTGTTATTCCCGTCGTCGGGGGAGTCATTCGTTCGCCGGTCAGAAAAGGAGTTTAAAAATACACGCGATAGGAATCACCAGTCTCATTCTTTCCTCTCTGACTACAAAGGTCTTGGGGTTTAATAAATATCGATTTGTCCCTTTAGGCAGGTTGAGTGATTCTTTCTCGTTTTTTTTTGTTAGACTTATCTTAATTACTTTCAAACGTTGTCATTTATAGTTAGGCATTTTAACTAATGATGAATAAAACATAAATATACATTTTTTTATAATTATTGCTTTGTTACTACAGGCAATCACTAAATAATTAACAAAATCATTGGTATCCATGGAGTAAATATTATATTGTCCATATAATTAACTAGGAGCATTACCTATATCGCTCCTTTAAAAGAACTGTGTCAAAAACTAATTTCTCAATAGAGGTATTTGCAAGTTCCATGTCTTATCAAAATTCAACCAATACAATTACTACTAAAGGCTTAACTTAAAACTGCCGATTTTTGGGTTATATCGTTCTTTTCTTGGAACGATGAGTTTTTAATTAACTTTAAAATATATACCCGATGTATGCATCATCGTATATCTGATACATATGAATCGGTGCTCATTGTGGTACTTCAAGTTTTCAATGTCCAAGGTTGTGAATTTGCTGTCTGGCAAGTTGTCCTTGGTGTTTTTTAAAAGGGAGGAAAAATCCTTAGCTATGCCTTCCTTCGGAAAGAACGTAAAGTGGGGGGGGGGGTCCAGAGCCTTTATGCTGACAGGTACTCGTTAAAGATCCCTGTCCTAAATCTAGTTGGATAGGAGAAATTCAGGACTCCAACTGTAGCCATAGTAGCATAAAGTGTTGTAAATGAAGAAACAAACAACTTGATCATGTTTATTAAATTAGCACGTGGATAATATATTTGCTATACTCTTCAACTCACTTTTCGCTTTTCATGATTATAAACAAACAGTAAAACAAATCTAAAATTTCAGATTACACGGTTGGATAATTCAGAAGAGAGAGATAGAGACAAATCTTATATCTCTGATAAAGTTATTTGCTCAATCCAAAAAATAAAATCATATTATTTTTATTCTTGTAAAGTAAACCTTAATTTCATTGAGTTTTATTAAAGTGGGCGTGATATGCAATTGAGAATTTAAATACTATAATTTAACTAAATCCTCTTAAAATAAGAACATATTTATACTTTAGATAAAATAATCTTGAAACAGACGTGTTTACGCTAGGCAGATAAGATATGAATTCGGGTCAGATGCTGAAGATAAATTAGTTTTTTTTAGCATTATAAATGCCCTGTTAACGAATCTAGTGAACATATAAAACCGCCGAATATTGAATGTTTGAATATTTTACGTTGAAGAACTTAACTATTCAGCTTATTAAACCATAAAGCAAAATAGTTATATTCAAATAGCACCATGAATTTTTTTTATTCCATTTTTCCAACTGATGTTACGGAAGCATTTTTCTCATGCTGGAAGAGAAATGAGAAAAAAGTATCCCTCTAGAAACGGAAATTTTCACTCTCATTTTGTTTAACGCTTTGCTCAAACATATAATTGAATGCGTAACTCCTTCGGTTTAAAATTAAAATTAAGCTATGCAAATTTAAATGCTTAATTATTTTCTAAATTTATTTATTTATAGAATGTAATAGGGAAAATCCCCAAAACAAAGCTTTATGTCTCTAAAATACTAGTCAGTTATTTTCAGGACTCGCACCAAAAGAAAATCACATCAATGAAGACAAATTGCAGCGCATCTCACATTAACAGTCCAAACAGACTCATCAAATAGAGACAACAAATTTGTTGTCTGTTGAGCGTTTTGGAGTAATATGCTGTAACTATTTAATGAGTCTGTTTGGACTGTTAGTGTGGGATATGCTGCACTTTATATTTTTTTATCTAGTTTTCATTTGTTAAGTGTTCTCAATATGCATAGATTGGTGAAACGTTGAATGGTTGTTTCTTTAAGTATTTTAGAGACTTAGAACCTAGTTTTGTGGACTTTTCCTATTCCATCCGATTATAATTTATGGGCCTTTTGGCTCACTGTTATTGATTTATTTTTTTAATTAAACATTATCCTTAATGCCCATCAACAAGGCTCGGATGTTACCACTATCCGTGTTGACCATAATCCTGCTTTCAGAAAGATTATTGCGTTGGTCTTGTGCGAATACTTTCAACCGAAGCCAAGAACCACGATGAGTTGAAATCGCACTTTATTATTAATACGAAATTCACTATCATATTTCACAAAGCCCTTTATCTTAAATTCTCAAGACGAATCTTAAATCCTAAACCTCGTATAATAATAAACGAAGTATTAGCAACGCTACATTGGCAATACATCAACTGGCGGGGTTTAATATTTAGATTGGACAGCTGTGTTATTAACAGCATGGCTTACTATATTAATTACGTAATAACATACCCTTACTGTATAATTACTTAGTAACATTGCTCTACTTGCTTTAAATTACTGCAAATTCATCATACTTAAGTTCAGCACTGAATTCCGTAACAAGAACTTTAATGGCTTTAATAAACAAACACACAACTCATAGCAACTCGTAAACATAAAATATTTTGTTCTTAAACCTAAATTAATAATTTGAAAACTATTGCATTAAATTAAAAATATTATTGTGTATGTTTTAGTTCTAGTTGATATGCGAATTGTGATGCTATGCTCCAATACAACAATTATTATTATTAAAACTGGTTTCAATAGAAAAACCCATGATTCTGCATGACAATAATAATTCATTTCATTGTTATTTTTTTCATGAATATATTGATCGTCAATTATCAGTTCGGATAAAATCTAGTTGCAATATAGATTAAAGTTGTAAAATATATTTTGTGATATTCGGGTTAAACATTTCAACAAATGAGCAGTGTGATAAAATAACATATTGTAGAAAAAATTAAAACAGAAAATAATTTATAAGAAACAAAAGAATATTAATTTAAGGATATCAATTTTATGCAATTACTTATATTAAAATTAAGTAATTATTGTAAATCTGATAATGCATTTGATGAAAATATTGGGTAATCAATAATTTTTATAAGTGACGGATAAAATTTAAAAAACTGAAAATAATTTAAATTAAATTAAAGAATCTATAAATATTTCTATTTATAAGTTATTGTATTAATATTTTGAATTGTACTAATGATTTTTCTATTGTTAGTTCCCAACCTAGTGTTGAGGTCATCTATTGAAATCGTATGGACTTCTATAGTTGAATGAAACTTGAAATAGAACCCAATTTTTGTTTATTTTATTATTATTAATTTTTTTTTCTGTCTGTTGGAAGTTTTTTATACATTTTTTTCTTTCATAGTAAATTATGATTCTCCACAGATATATTTAAATTTGTACAATTGTTTTAAATTTGAGAAGGGTCTATCGGTACAGTATTTTTATTTTGTGAATTGTAGAAAATTATACAAGAAATAAATAAAAGAGAAAACAAGGAATAGAACCCATCAATACTATCTTCTGCAGACTTGTGTCATAAACTTCGATTTTCTCATACCTAAATTGCCTGTATTTATAGATTTTTGAATTTTATATTTAGAGCTGCTTTGTGGTTAAATCTTTTTTTTTTTAATTTATGTATTGATATCTACAACTGTATTACAATAATACAACAAGTAAATAGGCTAAGTGATATATAATGACATGATAATGACAAGTAGAGAAACTACCCACTGGTAGTACTCAAATCAAAGTTCAAGTAAGGACGTCACGTGGCCATCTTCTTTTCAGACGCCTCGGAGGATTATCGGGAATTGAAGAGGAAGCTAGGTTTGAAACTAGAGGGTTTGAGTGGTAATGAAGTTTGTTATGAAAGGCTCGGGCCAAATACCGGGCTCGGGCCAAATCAGCAACAAAAGGGACATTAAGGTCGTTATGGATGAGTTTATTCTTAACAAAATAAGGAGCATTGAGGATTTTACGAAGGATTTTGGACTGTAAGGATTGGATACGAGAGGAATTCGATGGCATAGTGGAGCCCCAAAGCTCTACTCCGTAAGTCCAAATAGGTCGTATGATGGTCATGTAGATGAGTCTTTTGTAGTTAATTGGGAGCTTAGAGCGTTTGTCTAGTAAGTGTTGAAGTAGCCTGAAACGTCGTGCGGCTTCTTGTCTTTTCAGTCTTGTATGAGAATTCCAGGTTAATCGTTTGTCAAGGGGCAACCCTAAGTATCGGATCTGTTCTACAGGCACCAGAGGGATATTATTAAAGGATACTGTGGGGCAGGAAGACATAAGGTAAAAGTGATTTGATGCGATTTTTGAGAATTTATTTTAATTCTCCAGTTTTGACACCATTCTTCAAGATCAGTGATATGGGATTGGAGGCTTTGGGATGCAATAACTGGATTGGTGTTGACTGATCATACACATGTATCATCAGCATACGTGGTAAGGATAGTATTAGGATGAGTTGGGATGTCAGCTGTATAAACTGTATATAGGATTGGACCAAGGATACTACCTTGAGGATGGTTAAATCTAAATTGTATTTTTTTTTAAAGTACTATTTTTTATCTAATTTATCTAAAAGTACAATTTTTCTTAAGTTTACATAATTTTATTTCATTAATTTAAAAATCAAGCAAACACGTATGATCTACAGTAATTTCAGTAATTTTTAGTGATGAAATAAAATTGGATAACAGCGTGTTTTGCACAACAAAACAGTTACAAAAAAGTTACAAACTGAACAGAATGGTTGTTTATGGAAGAATATCACAGCTTTCAACTTTTCCTTAAATAAGGAATCCTTCTGAATAACGGAAGTAAATGTAAATAAATTTGATCAAAATAAATATACTTTCTAGCAGGAAGGATAGCGAAATAATTTTATTTTCAGCAATTTCTAACTTATGACTGCTAAAATACTTATCTACATTCTTTCAGAATTTACAAATAGTTTCTCGACAACGATTCTCATCGTTAATTAGTAGAAACGAGTGGTTTGTTACGTAGGAGGTATGGAATATACTTGAGGCAGCGAATATCCAGATGGATTACTGTGGATGAATAAATTATCTAATTTAATTATAATTATTTTTAGCATTTTTTTTCATTAGTTAGTTTTCTTGTCAAAATTATGGATTACCCATTATTTTCATTATATACATCATTAATATTATAATAATTACCTATTTTTTTGTACTAGTTGTTATTATAAACGTTCATTATGAGTGATAGTTCCCTTTTAACTTTAGTTTTAAAATAATCAAATAATTGTGGTCTTGTGATTAGCATAACAACCTATTAAGCCCAAGATTGCGAATTCGTAGCCTGGCAGATGGCTCTAGGATTTTTTATAGGGAGTTGGTCCGTATCCTTGGTTACGGGCGTTAAATGGGGGTCCCGAGCCTTCATGAATTCAGGCACTCATTAAAAATCCCTGCCCTAATTATATATGGATAGGCAAAATTTGGAGCTCCCAATGCAGTATCGTCCGATTAGCCATAGCAGCATAAAGTGACGTTAAATAAAAATATTATGATAAATAATTTTCATAAATATGCTTCATGCACTTATTTTCGGATAAATATTTGTGGTTTAAATTACTTTCATTTATTTTTCTTGTTTTTAGCTTCTTTTTTTTCAACTTTTCTTTGTATCTATATCGCTATTTTACGTTGTTTTTGTTTCGAGTAGAATAACAGTTTTTGTTATAGATTTATTTTACAGTATTTAGTCAATTAATGGAAATTATGGAATATGCAAACATTTTTTTATAAATATTAAACCGAAATATCCGTTTTGATCAAGTGTTTTTTCGTAATGGGCTTTCTGGTTTATTCCTTGGAAAAATATTTTTCCACTCTGTTTACTGGAGGTTCCTCGGAGTAAAAACAGCGGGTAGATTTGAGGAGGAGCCAAAACCATTCCAACTCGAGCCATCGATTATCTTAAGATATCGCCCCAGACTCCAGATACCTTTTAATCGCGAGGAAGCTCCGGTGACAGTGTTACGTTACCCGCATTAGTTTCTTCCTCTCTTACCGTGAGAACAATATTTTCGGACAAAATTTACATCACATCTTTAAGAGTGTTTGTCAAGAAAGGAGGCTATAATATACGGGCGATTCTGTTCTTTTCTTTTTATTTTATTAAATCTTCAAAGTGAAAGCTTCTTGAGCCGCGTTTAGCGTAGTTGAAAAACAAACAGCAACATGCTCGAGACTAGCGACACCTTGCAGCCTGTGCATGGGTTATAAACTTTGTTTTAATCAATTTTAGTTTAATGGCTAGAATTCCATTGGCGTAAGGATAATTATCAATTATAAAAATATTTAACTAAAAGTATTATTGAACATAACGATGAAAATAATGCTATTCAGACTCTAAATTTATCTAGAAATTTAAACATTTTACGTGTATTCCAAAGTTTTGAGTTTTCACTTCTGTCGGAATTCCTAATGACTGCTCATTGATTTTTAATTCAATTTTTTTAAATGCATATTATTACTAATTTTATTTTATTGTAAAAATGAAGTTCCGAGAGGATTTATCTAAAACTTCGAAAAACCGAGAATGATTATAGAATTTAATTTTGTCTGTTCCACTGACTCATTTATCCACGGTACTGAGATAAAATAAATTTGATAGATATTATTCAGAAAAATTATTAAATTTAATTTTTAATTGAACATGATAATGTTTTATGGATTAATTAGGTTGGATCATTTTTACGGAAAAAAAAATAACGAATTCATATGTAAATTCTATAAATGGACATAGCACAGACATTTAAATGATAGACTGTAAGTATTCTCTGGAATTTATTATTCGAAAGAAGTGATGAAATATGTTTATGAGGGTCATATTGTTACAAAAAATCTATAAATTAATGGCTGTTAATGGATGATCTGTGAGAGCGAACAGTACAGGACATTTATAAAAACTGTTACAATGGAATCATCTATACATTCTTCTGTAAAACAATGTACATATGTTTTTTTTTGTTTTTAAACAGAAAATATATTTTTTTAAGACTGGTTAACAATCCCATTTATATTATTACGTGACATATACCATCCCACTATAACAAGACTTCTAAACTTGATTTATGAAGTTTAAACAATTTTAATTCACAAGTTTTTAATTTCCCTGAATCATTATACATTAGGAAAATCTTAATGGGATATAAGGAAAATAACAAAGAGATATGGCAAGTTATATTCCGAACAAGTTATACATCTTGAGGAAAATCTGTCTCTCTATCGTAAGAAATTTTATTCCTTATCGCTTACAACAGTAAAGTTTCTCTATTCTCCCTTGGAGTTGCCTGATTTAGAATGTTGCTTCTTCCAGACTCTAACACTCAATTAGATTAATAATTTATAATTTAGCTACAGTAATTTTTATTGAAACTCTTTATTATTGACTTTATTTCAATTTATTTTATTCGAAAAGAGATTATTATCACAAATTATTCACCCATTTCGAATCCGGCCATCTTTTTTACATTTTTTTTTTATTTTTTTATTTGATGGTGTTTATTTAAATATTTTTATTTTTAAGAGTAAAGACTTGTCCTGGCCGGGATTCGAACCCGGGTCTCCCGCAACTCTAGCGTGGTACTTTACCAACTAAGCTACCTGGCTCGTAACTAGGCCAGGCAAATCCATTCTCTTCACCGATCCTATACCCCCGTTAGAGTTGCAGACAACAAAAAATAAAATAAAAATAAAAAACATTTTTATTTTTCACATGTTCTCACAATCACATGCCACAGTCCGTGCCGTATTAAAAATGGCAGTATTGTAACACATCGTTTAAAAATCGTTAATTTAAATAAAGTAATTAACTATTTTTAGTGCTAATTGTAATAAATAGTTATTATGATTGATCTATTTTATTAAATTCTATTTTTAAAGTATTTTAATAATTATCATTAAGAATTATTTTCAAGTATTTTTGGTTACGTATTCGCGGGTTAAAATAGTTTTTCAGCATTTCATTCAGGGAGCAATAGTTATTTATGCACCTAGGGACTAAAGACGATCATTATTCCCTCAGCTGTAAGTTTGTTCCCGAGTGAACGCGAAGGAATAATCGAGTTTATTCCCGAGCGAATCCGAGGGAATAATTATCTTTACTCACGAGGCCAAGCCGATGAAGTAAAGTATTTCTGTGAATAATGATTAATTTAGTCCCGAGGGGCATACAAGATTTTATCTCCAGATGGGATGTAAAAAAGCAAACTATACGCTATAATATTTTATATTATGCTATGTTTTACGAAAAATTCAAAAATTTTAATTTTATTAAATTAAAAATTTTAATGTTTTGAAACAACAGATTTTTATGACCGGTGTGACAGGTGAAAAAGTTCAGGGTTAGGTTGGTAACCTAACCCTGAACTTTTTCAGTACAAAACCTATATTAGTTAGACGAATTTGGTTGTCAAAATTTTAATTTATTCCCTAGGGAATAAATTTAACTTTTTGACTCAATTTCTAATGCACAGGGAGAAAAGGCGTACTTTAGTCCTAATTAATTGTGCCAAAAACATACGTTTTTGTACCAGCTGGAGATAAAAATATTTTTATATCCATATAATGTTCTCAATATTATATAGCAACATTTTATGATTTTAATGAGCCGTGTAACGAGTGTAGCCAGTGAAGTGTGCGTGAGGGTTCTGTGCTATTGTGTTATAATGGTTGCATCGGCTGTGTGGTTGTTAGTGATATCAGTGTGATTATCAGACTATCTGAATTAGGATTAAATTAGTAAAACAACACGATAATTTACTGATAAAATTAATGTATATTATCAATCCTAATTGAAATAATATATACATGAAGTTGAGCGAATGTAATTACAAGGAATGAAAAAACCTGTTTTGTCATTCTTAATGGCGATGCCCTCTGTATCGGATTACATAATTATTTAAACACCTTATATTTCTATTTGAAATATATTTAGCAGTTTGAATTGTTATATTTGTTTATAAATATAACAAACCAATCGTATTTAAATTATTAATTATTAAAATACTATTAAATCCCTAATTAAGATTACTAGTATTCAATCCCAAAGTGTATTTATTGAGTTAAACGCATCAAAGGCTTTAAAAATAATGCATTAAGAGTTTAATTTAAGTATTAAGAGTTTTTGTGCATATTTTTTTTTTTTTTGGCATTGGAATTTTCCATACAGCCAAATTTTATTTCTTAGGCTTCATTGATAACGATTTATTTTATCAATTTTCTATCCCTGTAAATTGTAATGTGATTATTAACTAAAGAATCTTTTTTTACTTAGTCCTTGATTTCTCTTTTCCAGTTAGTTACTCTCTCTTTAATGTTATTATTTGATTTCTTTCTTCTTCTTTTTTATCCCACGAATGTGCATAAATTTCGCAGAATTGAGATCTAAAAACGTTATCCCATCCCCCTTTTAAATATGAATTTATTAAAAAATGTGTTCTCCTCATTTATCATGCTAAATTTGCACCATTTGTATAAAATATTTTACGTAGGTTTTCGTAAATATTTAATAATTTATAGTTTTATTAAATTTTATACATTAATCTTGTTTTTTATAATATATAAAATTGTCTTCCTTCAATTTTTTTTTTCTTTGCCCCTTTTGGGTTGGAGGGTTGCTATTTACAATTAGGTAAGGATGAAAGGGATCCATTTCAAAATTTTAATTAGGCTAAATTAATTTAGAATAATAATAATAATAATATCTAAATATCGTGAATAATATCTTGTATTATTCCTTAATTGGGAATGTAATGTAATTTGTATTTTTAGTCTTACAAAATAAGTATAAATATATATTAGATTATATTTAACTGTTAAATTAATAAATTTTAAGGAACGCAGAAAATAAATATACTCTTATTCGGATATAAAAACTAAGAAATATTTTTTACTTTAATTTCAGCCTACACAAAAGCATAGAATTCAAAGTAGTAAGGAATTCCAAAATGAATAGTATTCGCGTTATCTTTGTTAACGAACACTTGCTTATTCACTGAGTTACATACGCCCTTGGAAGGAGATTCATGTTGGCTATGAACACTCTGTTTCACAGAGAATCACAGAAAACATTTTTAAAATATATGTAAAACATATTGAGGATTATTTAAAAAGATTAAATGCAACCGCAAATATCGCTGGAGGGGTAATTTTTAATTTTAGTTTAATGCAATAAAGTAATGTAGATTTTTTTACTAGCATCGTTTGTATGATTGATGATATTTGTTTTGGGATAATGAGAACGATTAGTTGGCAACAAAGAATTGGCTAAAAAATGAAGTATAAAAGGTCTTTAAGAATGATGGTAATCGATTATCTTACTGATTCGTGACCTTTAATTATATTAGAAATATTTCATAACCAATAACGAATTAAAACTAAAGAAAATATTGGCTGAGGTTCGGTGGTAAGTAAGTCTTTAAATGTTTAATTAATGTTACCGATCAGATCATCTTGAAAAAAAATTGGATATATTCCAGACTCTAAATGATTCTGACGCTTTATTGGCATCTAGCTTGAATAATATATATCTGACTGAATAGTGAATATATGGCTTGGCTAAAATCACCTGTGAAATGCTTTCTATAATCTTACTGCATAATACTCTTTTCTTTTTTTTTCATTTTAGGAAAATTATTCCTTTTTCTAATAAACACAGACGGTTTTGTTCATTTATGACATGAAGGTATGCAAAGCAAAAATATCCGTATTCATAATAATCAAAAAAAGATAAACGCCACATAATTATTATTTTCCCGCTGTTGCAATACCTCTAATAGAGATGTTTTAATAAATAAAAATGTTATAACTCTGGTCGGATTATTTTTTCACTCTTGTCGCTATCGGAGAGGGCAACAGTTTTAAAAACAGATCAAATACTTAAATTTAATTTGGAGCTGTTGTGAATGATTCATCATTTGTAAATGGATTTGAACTTTGAACAAATTAAAACAAAAAAACATTATTACAAAAGACTTTGTTTATTTCTTCTGGTTTAGACCGTGTAGATAAATTTTTCGCCAACGTTTCATCAACCTTGCTGCTGACTTCCTCAGGGCTGAGATGAGAATGATTGCTCATTATGACATTACTATTGATATATTTTAGCGAGAAAAAAGTTTACCTATGAATAATCAAAAGTTATTCAATTAAATGTTGGTGTTGGTTTCTGAGTGTATTAAGATGTTTTGCATCGTTTTTGTGGTTTTCACTGTTTATTATAAAAGAAAGAATAATTTTAAATATTTTGAAAGCCATAACAAAAAAATTAATTTTTCTCTTAAAATAAAAATATTTAATATTATACTTGTAGTTAACATCCTGTTAAAATTGCCTGTTAAAATCGTTTTATATTTACAGTTGGATACTTTCGCAACGTATATGTGGACAATTCATATCTATTAATTATTAAAACGTTACGGCGTATGTTTAAGTAAGTGTATTTAAAATATACCCTTGAAGAAATCTTGGTTGTAAAGCAATGGAACTAATGCAGTGTAACGAAATCCTAGGTGCGTACTGGTCAGGGAATGAGTGCACTAAATTATGACATCCATTAATTGTACTTGAAACAACCTAAATGCGTAATAAAGCTTTCTTGGATTAACTCATTATCCTATAATGTAAATGTAAGGACAATACATGAGAAATATGGATTTCTTTAAAGATGATGGTGCGATCTACATATACGGTATGCGTTACATAATATATAATAATATATATACGGTAAATGTGTGACTTCGTTTAAGCCTACTTCTTAAGAATGTGAAATCAAGACCGGTCTAGTAAAAGGAATACATGTCGCTAAATAAATACGGAAATAGATTAAGATTTTTTAAAGGGAACTAAAAATCCTTAATTATGCCTTTTTTCGGAAGGGAAGTAAAACGGTAGTCCCGAGCCTTTGCGGTGTCAGGACTCGTTAAAGACCCCCTTTCCTAATTGCGCCTTAATGGATAAACAAAGAAACAATAAATAACATTACATAGTCGATTCAAATAAAAATTTACCGAGTCTTAATAAAGTGTGTAATCCTAATTGAGGAAAAACCTGGCGGTTGAGCGTGGGTCCTGAACAAATCTCACCCCTACATATCTGTTGCCATAGGAAAAGTACAGTATCTATCATGCACTGAGCCCAAGTTCATTCATGGGTTATAGTGGTACAGATTATTTTTAATCAGTGTATAGTGCATAAATATATTGGATTGTGATGTCTCTAGTTAATATCGCTCCTTCAAAAGAACATTATCACAACTCAAAAGGATGAAAAGGAAAAAAAAAATTTCCTACGGACACGTAGGAGACCCGTGTTCGAGTCCCGGTCCTGGTCATATATTTTCTTTTCAAATAAAATATTTAAAAATATTATAAAAAAACATTATAACATCTAACAATAAAATAAAAGATATCAATTATAATAATATATAATGACGTAAGTCAACAAGATCCAAAAATAAATGTAATGTTTAATTAACATTCTCCCCGTGTATACATTGTAAATTGCGAGAACACGGAGATATAGGATCAGTGAAAAGAGAAGGTATTTCTGACCGAGAAGTGAACCAGGATGGCTGAGGTTGCTAAGTACCACGACGAACACGTGGGAGGCCCGGGTTCGAGTCCCGGTCCTGGTCTTATCTTTTCTTTTTCAAATAAAATATTTAAAAATAATATAAAAAAAATAATAATATCTAACAATAAAATAAAAGATATAAATTAATTGTTATCTAAGGGTTAATACATTTTATTAACCATTAGATATTTTTAAAAGGTTGAAACTTTTTTGATTTTAACTTATGTCATTATTCCAAGAATAATTAATTTCAAACATGGTACCACTCAAAATATTACTTTATTAAAAAACATTATTGGAAATGGAACATCAGATATGTGGTTCCTGAATTAAAAACCTTTAGTCAATACAAATTCTACCGAAGACCTAACTCAAAAATCCCAATTTTTCAGTAATGTTCTTTTTTGAAGGAACGATATGTTTTCTTAGATTGTAGATGTCAAACGAATTTTGTTGGCATTTTGTTTGAACAGCGAATCTAGGCTTGAGTTATAGGTATGGAATCTTCCATTTTGGTCTTGTAGTTTAATTTCATCATTAAGTGCTTTTTATAACCTTCTATCTAAATCGAACTTGTCGAATATTTGGTCTATTTCTATTTACACATATAATTTGGTGAATGATTGGCACCAGACAATGGCCTCCATTGGCATACTAACACAGAATAAAAACAGACTTTATCTGCGGTCGTCATTCCCGATCCCTCTGCCAACAAAACCCCAGTGCGTGTTGAGGCTGTCCTGGGTCTTCTGGTCTACTGCGCATGCCCACTCTAATGCCAAGTCTTTAGGTCCAAAATTTACGACTTAGTTTGGCAAGGAACTGCCACCGAATCTGAATTTAGTGGCGAAACCCGACTAATTGTTAATTGGCTTCCACAAAAGATCCTTTGTTAAAAAAAATACCCTAGGCTGTAAATTTACTTTCTACAAGTCATTAACTAGATCATAATCGGTAAGATTGTAATTAATTAATTTAATAGCCCTTGGCATACAAAAATATGTATGATTTATATAAAATATGATATATGCTATTGATGTATCTCGCCATATATCGACCTTTAACGGCAAACAAATTTGAAATGGTTTTCACAAGACTACTTAATTCTGATTAGTTATTAACCAGATGTTTGTTTTAAGAAGGAAAGATATATCGCTTGTAAACATCGACTAATCCGTTGAAAAATGAAAATTAGTTAATTTTCACTAGACACTACCGTCAACAACTGTTTACTTTCGTGTTCACCTCATTGATAAACCCTAGATGAGCAAACATTTACTGAGTTATGCAATCTCATGTTCTATTTCGGAGCAGTCCAAACAACTTGAGAGTCACAATGATGTACGGCATTACACAATCTTAAATGATTCACAAGTAACTAGTGAATAGTAATAACTTAAGTGGCTGATTAATTTAATTTATGGGAAACGCTGATAGAACTTAAATAAAAATGTAATCGTATCCTTAATGATGAAAATGCTTCGTCATAATTGTGAAAGTTAATGATTTGAGAGTATGAATATCTAATTACTAAAGGAAAATTACTAGTCATAATTTTCACGAATTAGCTTTATAAATAGATAAAACGCATTAGCATGCATTTAGCAATACTCGATTTCCCATACAGTAGAGTATGCAATAAATTTAATGCCTTCCATAACATGAATAATGCAGGACCAAAATATTTCATTTTTTTTGTACAATCTTTACATATTCCTTCTCGAATTAAAGAAATACATGCATTCATAGAATTAAAAATTTAACATAGAACGGTTAGATTTATATGTAACATAGAAACGCTCACAAATGCGTTTCCTCTCTATTCTGAAGGAACAATTCTTTAAATGTAATCTGTTTTTCTACAGCAGACTAGAAAATTACCAAAAAACAAGAATATTTTATCCAGTATTTATTATTGTAGTTATTACAGGGAACTGTAAGAACTAAATCCTAAAAAGGAATTAAGAAATTATTACTATTTCGTGTACAAATTCATTTTGTTTAGAAAATTCATTTCGGGTTTCTTGGCTCTGAGAAATAATAATAATAATTTTTTTTTATATATATTTATTTATTTATGATTTTTACAATATTAAAATACAGATAGAGTTTGTTTAGAATTTTTACAAAAATAATAATACATAAAAATAATAGAATAGTAAACATTAAATTAAAGTAAATTCTAAAATATGGCCAGAGTCAACACTACATAAAAATATGGAAAATTCTTGAATTAAAACTTATATAATTCAAAACTATTACTTTGTGGGTAAACAAACATATATGTATAAATGGGTCAGAGCTATTCTGATACTTTATAGAGGAAGTTACAGAGATTAATAACATCATTGTTGTAAACATTGTGAACGTATGAACTAATATTTTTATTTCTAGGTTGTATATAAAATGGACAGTCGAAGAGGATGTGGGTTTTTTAGATCATCACGTGATTCATTTAAGCATAGAGGGCAATTGTCTTAAGTATTAATTCTGTGGGTTGTTTTATTGGCGTAAACAACTATTTGTTTGCTGGGGGAAACTCTAATTTGGCTTAGAGTCTTATTCTCTCTACTGTACTGAATTTCTACAGAATAAATTGTTGTACAAAACATTGTACTGAGAGCACAGAGCTCTATTTACATCGTGATCGTAAATCTTTCTTTGAATTTATTTATCATTTCGTTTCAGCACTAGTTGGCGGTTTGCTCAGCCCACAGTCAGCCACATTCTAAGTCAGATATAATACTCTCAAGTTGACTGGCCCAGTTAAATTTGATTAAATTAGTAGAGGACTTTTGATCTGATCACATTTTATTAAAGCATATTTTAGGTAGTCTATTATTTACATTAGCAGGATTTTCAACCACCAGTTTATTAAGCTTTAAAACTTGTAATTTAATCATTATTGAGCTTGTTTCTAGTCTTATTATGTAACCTGGGGTTTGAGTAGGCTCAGTAAAAAAGCGATTTGTAAAATCTAACCTGAATTGTCTCTATTTTATCTAAGTACTACCTTAATGACCATATATTACAGGAGTATAATAAAAAGAAAGGAACTAAGAAGGTGACCTAGAGGCGACTATAATCTGTTTAACCGAACTCATAGCGATAGCAGCTCTAGCCATCATACCTTGACTCGCCAAATGAAAAAGAGCCGAGTTGGAGAAAACTATACCTAGGAAGCGGGAAGTACAGTCTTAATTTTATTGTTGTTGGAATGCATGGTTACTTTTTAAGTCTACCTTGTGTTCTCTTGAATATCACTGCTTTAGTTTTGTTTAATAATAATAATAACGAAAGTAAAGAAATATTAGGAAAAACAAAGGTGCATCATTTTCACAGTGAGGCTGGTAATAATAAACAAATGTGTTTTGTTTTTATGATTACATCCTTGTTTATTTTAAATTTTTATACTCAAAGAACATATTACTACGATGCCAAGTAATGACAAAAAATTATTGTTTTTATCTTAATATATGTTGAACTATTTACTTATTCATTTCGTGAATAATTACAGAGTTTTGGAACATCAATAGGAAATAATTGTTGATTTGATATTTTTTTTAAATAATGAGAGATAACTTTATCAATTTTAAAAGTTCTACTTCCAATATTTGGTAAATATCGAAAGGTAGATATTGTAGAGGAGTAATGACCCTCAATATTGAAAAACTTAACTGATCCAAAGTGCAAGAAAGTCCCTTATCCGATTCAGGGAAAAGTTAGAAGAAAAGCATTTACGAATCGAGATAAGCCAGTGATTTATTCAACCATTACGAAAGTTCCCAGCTCAAATAAAAGCTGACCATATTTCTCCCCTTACAGGGCCTTTGCTGCGGGATTTACTTCTTCACATGAATACTTTACAGTATTCATTCACATCAAACCTAAGGTTACTGTCAAAATAAAGACAAATAACGTTTGGCTAAAAAGTCCGGAGGCTAACATGGTAAATCTTTTTTTTAAAGGAAAATTCAGTTTTATTATTCTACATAGTACATAGGCACAACGAATATAGCGGTCATGGAATTTTTCGATACGATTTTATAGTACGATTTCTGTTTAGCCTCACCCTCAGCGATTACTTCTTTCTTAGCGCTGAATTTCCAGCATTGTTTGAGGTCTACAAACAGGAAAAGGTCACTGGGAGTAAGATCTAGGAGAATACCGTGGACTGGGAAGCAGCTGAAAGCCTAATTCATTAAGATTTTCTATCGATTTCATTGACTTGTAACACAGTGGATTGTCTTGATGAGACAGCACTTTTTTTCTTCTTCAAATAGGTCCGTTTTTTTTGTGATTTGATCCTTCAAACGCTCCAATAACGCTATGCAATAATATGTATATGTTTATGTCCTTTTCAAGCTAATCAATGAATATCATACCTCGCTTATCCTAGAATACTGAAGTCATAATCTTTCCAGCCGACTGTCCACGTTTAAATTTAGTGAACCATTTCTTAATAGTTGATTTCCCAGGAGCACACTGCGGGCAATGTTCATCAAGCAAGTCTTGTTTGGTCGCAACAGTATGTTTTTTAATTTTTTAAAATTTATACAAGAATCCTTTAAAGATTAGTACTAATTATAAATCATAAACTTTTAATTCTACTAACATTATCTATAAATTAGCCTACGAACTTTTCAACCTTATAAGTCAAATAAAAAAACAAATAATATTTAAATAACAGCAGAAATGTCTTTTACGTTAGTATTTTCTTATTCCCTTAAGTTTGCTTTATTTTGTGTTAAAAAATTATCTCAGTGGCGTAGGTGTTCATCTCCTTCTTCTCCCTCTGCTCAACAACCCGTTCAGCGAGTTGAGGCCTCTTCGATCAGTTTCCGTCAAGTGCGGCCGCTTTCCAGTTGTTCATCGCTAGAACTAAACAACCTAACTTCATCCACCGGTGGGATCTATCTTTTGCTATTACTATCCAGTACTGTGTGTTGAAAAGCAGTTCAGGATGTTCTTAAAACCACATGAACCCAATTCTCATGTTTTGTTTACTTTAGTTCTAACTACTCGCTAAGAGAGGACAGGTTGGACAAGGCTTTGTATAGCCGTAGTGTGGTCTAGTTTGAGATAAACCTGATTCAAAGTTGTTGGGAGAGGCTGAAATAAAATATATTTGCTGAACAGATTAATTTACTTATATCTTAATCTAGATCACCTCTTGATGTTATTTCAAATCCCAGGTAGACAAAGTTCCTGTATTCTCGAGAATCAAAGTTTTCAGCCAGATTTTCTCCACGATTAAAGGTCCATATGTATTTAACCATATTCCAAATAGGTCTAATATGGCAAATAGTCTTGTACATGAACCTTTATTAATCGAGAGCTTAGAGCGTTTGTCTAGTTAGTGTAGGAGTTGACTGAAACAGCGAGCAGTTTCTTGCTTTTTCATTCTATCATGAAGATTCCGAGTTAAAAGTTTGTCAAGATGTGGTCCTAAGGATCGGATGTGCTCTACATGAGTCGGTGGGTTATTATTAAAATACACTACTACTTATTTACATAAATTAAATACCATATAAAGCACTCAGATCCAATTTTATTTCAGTAGTTGGACTATTTAAGATTGTCTCACCTTCTGGAATTTAGAATTTTCTGATTGTCATTTCTTGTGCTACACTGAACAGAAAAGCCAATCCATCCTCTTTCCGGGTATACTCAGCGCTCCAGGGAATACTCTTTAAAGATAAAACGAAATGGGATGGTGCGGGGAGTTTCCCATTTCTTCTCTACTATCTGCAAATAGATCTGCCTGTATTACATCCACGACTTGTGCTTTATTGCTTTCTGGTTTTCGAGAACTTCTCCAAACTCCTACTGGTAAGGTGGAAAGGTTATTGACGGTCTTTTCCAATTCTATTTCTTTTCTAGACCTCCTGATCAGAGGTCCATGATTCAGCCTACCACTTCAAAAACTAAAAAAAATTTTTTTTCGACAGCAATAAACAAATAAGCTTCTTGTTTGCAAAAATTTAAAAACAGTTTGATTTGCAGTGTCTCTTAAAGTATGTAAAATAATCAAAAAATCTTGATTAAGAAATTAAGTTGAGGGTTTAGGAAAAGAAGTCATTACGATTCACGTTCGAGAAACAAAATGTGTACATTATACATTATACTATACACACAAAGTTGCGTGTATAGCGTTTTCGTAAAAAAATTAAACGAGCATAACTAAATGTCTTTCAATAAATCTAAATCCCAGAATAATAATAATTTTATTGTTTGAATGGAGCTTTAGCATTAAAAACATTGTTTTAACTGTTGAAAATAAAAATTTAATGGCCGCTGAGATATACATATTGGCAAATAATGATCATTTTAGAATTCACTGATTTCAATCAGTATTAATAAATATTTATTTTGTTTCGATAATTTTTTTTCCGTTTGGCTTCTTCTATTTTGTGATGAGAAAGATTAGTGTTGAGAGAAAGATAAGAATGTTGTCACGAGATATCAGCTCCAGTTTATGAAATTTGAAATAAAAACTCATGTTGCGTACAAAATTTTGAAATGTTATTCAGTAATTAAGTTATAAATAATTTAGAAATGTTGAAATCTCTTGATTGCTGCATTTAATGTTTATTTTTTATATATGAATAATTATATTTTCCATGTTTGAACAGATCCTCACCACTTCCATTTACGGTAGTCGTCAGGTGTAGGCAATAAACACCACAAAACCTAGTTTACGGACCAACCAATACTAGTAACTCTGTGATACTGGTATAAACATTGGATTATTGTGGAAAAAAATAGTAAGGGTATAACAAATTATGACAATGAATGATTTTTTTATCAATCTACACCTGTTGCTAAAGCATTTAGCCTAGACCATTCCAACTGCAATATTAATTGTAAGGGAAAAAAACGGGAAAAAAATTCGTTTAATTGATTTCAATGATTATTATTTCATAATAAACTTTAAAAGGTGTATAGGGTTGAAAACGTCACTCTTTGCTAAGTGCTAAGTGATGAAAACATTTCCCAGTTAGCCCATATTTTTAAAATAAATCAAATGGAAACCTTTAGATATCTCGAATATGAAAAAATGGTCACAACGGTCGAGTTTAACTATTTTAGTAATCACTTATACCACTATAAAAAATAATAGCTCATATCAAACTGAATTAAAAGGCTGAAATTTATAATGGCATTGACCACGATTATGGATAACACTGTCAAATACTCCTATCATTAATCTAAAACTATATTTATTTGAATTACATACAAAATTTATAGTCTTTCTATAGTTTACGGTAATTAAAATTTTCAATTCTCTGAAATTCGGAGGCATTTGTAAATCGTGTTTCCTAAGCCGACCCGAAAAATTCTCTATTAAAAGTTTTCTTTAATTAAATACATTTTTTCCGGAATAAAAAATTGCTTTGTGGGTTAAGCATCACACGACTTTTCCTTTGTTATATGCCTGAGAAAATCTCACATTTTTGTATCAATGGTGGTTCTTGTTTGTTTATCGGTTTACTTGTGACCCGAAATATCTTCCTATAGACCTTCTTTTATAATAATACATGCATCCTCAGATCTGTTTACTTAACCTAACCATAAACGTATATAAATTAAAGCAAAATATGACTAATGAACTTTTCGCAAACGAAGCGAGATTAATATGTACGGCTATACATATATAAATAACACCCTTTTCATTGACTACACTTATACCTACTTAATAAGCCACGGGGCATTGTAGCCCATTGATGAGCCAATTGGCCAGGTCAGTGCAATGTCCACTCTACTGCTAGTGACCAATATTCCGCATGAGTTGGCCTTGGACACGCCTCGGTGATGCAGGAAAATGGGTTGGAACAACTTACCATTATCGTTCTGCTGCAAATCATCCGAATGCACCTTATGCCCAATCAGCGTGTGATTGCTTTATCAATTTTTCAGGGATTTATCTGATAAAGCGGAGTGGGAATGGTTTGATGATTTCTGATTAATTTATTAAGAATGTGACCGATTATTTAACAAGATCTACCACAATCGCTTATAGACTTTGATGGTAGTTGATGCATTGTTCAACTTAATAAAATTCATTACAACTAGACACATACTTACTTACTGACCTATCCATCCGACCTAGATGTGTTCATTTTTGTTATTCATAAGGGATCTGATCCCAAAATCCAAACTAAAATTATCTTTTTAAATATTTTATTTGAAAAGAAAAGATATGGCCAGGACCGGGACCCGAACCCGGGTTTTCCACCTCTCCGTGGTGACGCCTCAACCATCTCGGCCACCCTAGCACGTTTCTCGGCCAGCCCTATCAATTCTTTCCACCGATCCTATATCTCCGTGTTCCCACAATTTGCGATGTATACACGGGGAGAATGTTAATTGAACATCACTTTATTTTTGGATCTTGTTGACTTTAGAGTCCAATGTAACATAAACAGTGTGGACATTAGCACGGGTATAAACAGATTGCATAAATGTAGTATGTTCCTGCAATGACTGTTATTAGAGACGATAATAACAATATCTTAGCTGATCCTACAGACATTTTGAGTAAGTTTAATAAATCACTTTGATATTGTTTTGAGTACTGGAATAAATAATCAAGTAGGGATGAAGCCCAAATAGTCATCGGAAAATTTTAATCGTACAAAAGGGTCGATAATATTC
The DNA here is from genome assembly GCA_037127475.1 of Arma custos. Classification (NCBI taxonomy): domain Eukaryota; kingdom Metazoa; phylum Arthropoda; class Insecta; order Hemiptera; family Pentatomidae; genus Arma; species Arma custos. Next base: position 65,081,881 of record CM073759.1, read on the forward strand.
CTAGTGACCTGATAAAAGCATGCGGGGGAGCAGGAGTCTCGAAGATTTATGTTTCGGTAACAAAAATATGGGTACGTGTGAAAATGCCCGAAGAATGGAAAGAATCCATAATTATTCTGATCCACAAAAGGGGCTGAGGACGGACTGCAATAACTATCGCGGAATCTCACTCCTATCGACTTGCTATAAAATATTCTCATTAATTATAACCAGTAGAATTACGGATCATGCCGAGGAAGTTATCGGAGACTATCAATGTGATTTTAGACAAAATCGTTCAACTATCGATCAGGTATTTTCTTTACTAGAGAAAAATTTGGAATACAACAGTGTCGTTCATCTGCTTTATATTGAGTTTAAACAAGCTTATGATTCTATCGACCGTCAGATTATGTATAACGTATTTATTGAACAGGGTATACCAAAGAAATTAGTAAATCTAGTAAGAATGTGTTGTTACTATGCAATACAAAAAGCTCTTTAAACTGGGCAATTGTCAAAAAGGGCCAAGATCGCCTTGTATAAAACCATTGTCAAGCCAATAACGACATATGGCTGTGAAAGTTGAGTCCTGAGTAAAAAAGCAGAAAGAATGGTGAATGTCTGGGAGAGGAAAATACTGCGGTGGATTTATGGACCGATTTACGACCAGATGAACATGGAGGATCCTTCGTAATGCAGAAATCCGACAACTTCATGAGGAGCCAGACTTAGTGTCTTTCGTAAAAAGAGCACGATTGAGATGGTTGGGCCATGTGGTGAGGATGCGGGTGACAAGAGTGCCCAGAAGACTTTTGTTTGGGAAGCTTGGTGGTATAAGACCCAAAGGAAGGACCCGTACGAGATGGCTAGATGATGTGGAGGCCGATCTTCACCAGCTGGGAATCAGACATTGGAGAAGACTTGCTGGGGACCGAAGTGATTGGCAGGCAGTGGTGGATGAGGCCCGGGTCCGTGTAGGACCGTAGTGCTAAGGAGTGAATGAGTGAGTAAGGATGTGTATGAGCGAAACTTTCGATAAGGTTAGAATCGGTAATAATTGTTCGCAGAAGTTCGTTCAGGTTTAAAATAAGGTGATAGGCAAAGAAGAAGGGTTGAATTTGAATAGGAAAAGTAAAATATCCGTGCTTGGGTTTGTGGACGATTTGGTACTGTTGGGTGAAGACGCAGAAACTATAAAGCTAAATACACAAACGTTAATGAACGGAGGAAATAGTAAGGAAATAGGGCCGGAAATAAATTCGGATAAGAATGGTTAGTAGCAGAAAAGGGCGAAATTTTGGTGATATTGTTGTAGGAGGGAATAAGTTTGAACATGTGGAGAAGTTTAAGTACTTAGGGTCTATGGCAACTAGAAAAAACGAAATTCAAGAGGAAATAAAGGCGCGATCAATGGCAGGAAATGCTTGTTATTATTCGGTTTCGAAATTATTAAGCTCACGTATTTTGTCCCGAAATATAACAATCAGAATTTGTGCCTCGTGGGTAGAGGTTGGTACGCGGGATTGGTGGTATCGGCATCGAGCCTTCGGGTTCACTAAGCCTTTATTTATTTAAGTCTATATTACCTTTTTTCGTTTGACTTTCCACTTTCTATATGTGTGCTAGGCTGCTATCAGAAACGAAATATTGTATTACAGATTAAGAATCTCCAAATTAATGTTTAATTTGGTTTTCAAGCGGTTCGCAATAATTAAATAAAAAGTCAAGAAAAGAAAAATATATATTCTAATATTCAATTTTTCCCTGCGTGGTTATCAATAATTTTTCCAACATCTTTCTTTTTTTTCACGAACGAAAGTGAATAAACCTAAAATAATTGATGTCATAGACGTTTCAGTGAAATTTCGCATGGAGGTGTGGAAATATGTTTTAGTAATATTATGTAGTAATCAAATATAATATAGAACACTCTGTAATACTAATTGCCCGCCCCGTGCATATCTAACTTATTTTGGATATACCGGCGTTAACAGGACGTCAAACAACCACCCGGAGGTTTAGTCAATGGGCGGTCTGCAAAAATATAGGTCATGTTGGCCTTTGATGACCCCGAACACCTATTATGCTTGGGTCTAGACCGATTCGTCGACGGGAAGGACACTTCAGATGATTGGATGATTCGGCTCCAAAGGGAGTCGTATATGGCAGCCTACCGATGGATTGCAGGAACGTGAGGTTGGGTCCTCCCCTAAAAGCGCTCTTTGCTACCCCCAGCAATATATATATATATATATATATATATATATATATATATATATATATATATATATATATATATATATATATATATGCCAATATGCCGAAGGTGCTGGGTTCAAATCCCGCTCGCTGACTGACTTTTATCTAATCTGTTAACAGCCTTGATTGAACCCTGTCAGATCTGAAGACCCTCCTAGAGGGACTAGCCTCTACAAAGTGGTTACCCAAAATAAGAAAAATCTGGCGCTTTAAGGTGATCTAGAACGAATCACAACCGTTGTCCAAGAAACAGTATAGTCTCTATTATTAACTGAACCCCAGACCTTTAACGGGTTGTAGAGGTACAGTTTTTTTTTTTAAAGTTGTATACGTAATAGGAATTAAGAAATACCTATTATAAATGAAATACGATTATGATATAGTATGATTTCAATATTGAGGTAAATTAAAGTTATAGATAATTATTAAAATATGGTATACAATTAATATAAAGGTACATTTAAATTAAAAATAAATATGGATAGTACCATTGAAAATAAAAAAGTTTTAACATTATAAAAATTTAGAGTGGGTTGAGCGCTAAGCTGCTATGCCGAAGGTTCCAATCTCAAATCCGGCTGTGGCATATAGATAAAATAGATAACCATAATTGGAGGAAAACCTGGCGGTTGAGCGTGATCTCGGACAAATCACATGCCTGCACTGTTTTCCTCGAAACTCTAATAAGTATTGAACCCAAGATCCTTCAAGATTTGTAGCAGTAGAGATTTTAAGAAGTAATGTGAATTAGATAGAATTAGTTCTAAAAATTATATAGAACACAACGTAAATAAAATATTTTGAATCTGGGACTGAGTGTCTGAAGAGCTATAAACCCGATGATCCCTAGCTAAGGAGTGGCTGTTTACAAGGAAGCGCCGTTATCGATTACTTGACCTACGATATGTACTCTTCCTTTATCGGCCTTATCCTCGAGTAGCTTGGTATTGAGATCTTCTTAGGCGCCATCGACTTCTTAGGATTTACAGATAAAATATTATTGAGGGTTTAGCCAAGTGGAATGTGAGTATTTAATTAAACGTCACTTTATGCTGCTATGGCTAATCGGGCAATGCTGCGGCCGGATTCCTAAATCTTACCTATCCAGAATGGGGTGTGCTCAGTAACTTATGCACATCTTTTAGAAGTAAGTTAAACCTCCGTGAAAAACTTGTCTTCTTTAATTTACAAAAGATTTTATGAATTCAGATAATAAATTTAACTACAATATCTTAGTTGGACGGATTCATTTCAAAATAAAATACGAACTGTATATACGTAGGTATGTGCGCATGATGGTCGACTTATGAGCCTCTGATCCTCGTGAGAATGCTGACCCCGAGCGGCCAATACACTTGGCTCTAGACTGATTTTTCACTGTTCTTGGGAGGGTAGAACACTAGTGTGTCGGCCCTAACGAGATTGGTGAACAAGCTATAGGACGCCTGCCACTGTAACATGGGAACCATGACTCACAGCAAAGTGAGGTTGGTAGAACCTCTCCTTGCCGTCTGTTCTCCCCCAAGCAGCATTTGTCTTTCAGAAGATAACAACTGGTGTCGGAGAGTTTGCAAGATTTGTTCAGCAAACCGATAAAACAAAACAACTATACATATTCTTTTATATATCTTATTTTTGTAAGTCTTAGGTTTGTAATTTTCGTTCTCATGTCGAATGAAGAATGATTTTATTGCATTTTACTTTTCGTATTTAACTTGCGTATTATTTATATTTCAACATGCTCAAATCCAGGTTTTTTTTATAATGTTGGGAGTCAATAAATAGTGATATTCTATCTTATCTTGGTCTTTCCCGATATCTGGACGATCTTCTTATTGATTCTACATAAAGCCTATTGCCAATAATGTAAAGTGTAAGACCAATAATTTGCTAATTGGTTCCTACACATGATGCAAAACCTGTGTACATAAGCAATATTTTCATTACTGACCTTTTTGCCTCTTTACTACTAAGATTACTACTTGTTACGTAATAATATTTTTTCCTTAAATTGAGTGGTTCCGAAGCTAGTTCAGGAAGAAAATGAAACGCTCTCGATCCTATTGAATGATCTTAATCCTAATCTCGTGGGAACGACGTGACATGGACGGAAGGTTGATGATATCGACAGAGGTGCAGGCCGTGCCAGGCTGCAATATCGATTCACAAAAGCTCTTGAAGGTCCTTCTACTTCGGATGACCTAGTTTTTTTCTAGATCTTTTCTCATCTAACTTATAATTTTGTTCCATTTGTTATTCTATCCTCTAAATGCTCAAGAAAAATTATTTGTTGAGATGGTGTAATACTTATAACATCTGGCAGTGGATTCCAGTGTAAAAATGTCAGACAAAAGATGATGAGTCTACTACTTTCAGAGAGTATGCATATGAATGGTTTTCCGAAATGATCGATGTTTATTTTTAGAGCTTAGATCAAAGAAATCTAACCAAAATAAATATGTTAGATGAATTAATTAAATTGCATATACTTCATTTTTTTTCTTCTTTCTTAACTCCTTGGCTTTTATTAATTTTTGACAATAACATAATAATATAAATGATACAGGGAATCTCTTTTACTGCACCTGGTGCATTTTAAGAGAGGATTGTACATTCAATTTTCTTAAGATTAATTAGGTGGTAGGAGTGGGTGATCCAGTGATGGGGCTCACTAGTTCTTTCTGATTGGAGTTAGTGAGTAGTTTACTCAGTCCATGTTGAGTGTCTGTACATGTGTTTGCCAGCGCTGAGGTCGGCCTGTCGGTGTAAGTGCGTTGAATAGTGGGTTCGTGCAGTGTTGGAGGCTATCAAAGAATTTGATATGCCTCCGTGTGATGAAGTCAGTTACCGTCGGGAGTCCGAGGGTCTCGTGTATTGTGTTTTATTTCGTCCTTTGTAGAGAAGTGTGCCTTACTGTACGCTTCAGTATACGGATTTGAAATTGTTGGATCCTTTTTGAAGTTGTTGGTGAAATTTTATTCAACATAGGCGCCCCATAAAGGAGTGCTGGTCTAATAACTGCCTTATAGATCATTACTTTGAGGTGGAGTGGTAAGTTGGGTGAGGTTAAAATGTGATTGACCCTGTAATTTACTTCATTAAATACCATAAATGTGTTTATGGAACAAATATTTATTTTTACTTGTGGAGTTAGATAGTCTGGGGGTGCACTCAAAAAACACTAAATAAGATGAACTTATTTATTGGGTGTGACAACGTTTCGGCCTGCGTCGTAGGCCATCTTGAGGGCTATGAGAGAAGAAACAGAACAAAAACTATTATAAAAAACATTGCAATACCGAGAAAACACATAATATAATCAGAAATTGAAAGGTAATGAAATTAGCGATGTATATAATAGTAAGGGCATATATGAATACAAAATTACATCATAAGAGTACAAAAGGTGGTAATGCCGAGCAATGATAAAAAAAAAAAATGAATATAAAAAGAAGTTAGGTACAAATGTAAAAATATGAGATATAAAAAGTATGGAATCTAGTTAAATTACAGGTGATATATAAAAATGTAAAATGGTACTTTACTAATAGAAATTATATAAATAAATATGTGTGAAAATTATTGCAAAGTATGACGTAAAATATGTAAAGATAATAAAAGTATGGGATGTTATTTAAATATATGTAATATTGAATTTATATTAACACAAAATATGGTGTTAAAGAATAACTTAAAAAATCTATTGCATCTAAAATAAAAATCTACTGCTTAAAGTGTTGTCGTTTCTTCTGATAACCTAGCAGTTATATTTTATGCTTTATACTACCACCTTTTCAACTCTTAGGAGCTGGGATATTTTATTACACAGATCCAAACATTAATTGTTATCTTTTTATTTTTGAAGAGAAATTTAGGACGGATTTGCCTGGCTTGAATGCGAGCCTTGGTAGCTCTGTGGTTAGAGCACCACGCTAGAGACGCGGGCCACCCGGGTTCGAAAATAATTACTATCAAAAGAACAATAAATAAAAAATAAATTCTATTAATTGTTATAACTTGTTGCATTTATGTATAATGAAGTTATTAGCATCAAGAGCCAAGAAGACTTTTTGGAATCAACACCAGTTTTATTTAGACACAGCATCCTCATTAAAAGGGACCCTATCGATTGTAAAAGATATTTTTAAATACAGGAGTCCGGAAACAAACGGGTCATCCGCCTTGGCATATTTCTTAAGGTGATGGACAATTTTTTTTTTCTTGACAGTTATACGATATTTCCATACAAAAAAAATAAAAACAATTTTTTTTTCAAAAGTTGAAAAATCTTTTTAACTGCATTAAATTATCATTGACTTATTTTTTTTTAAAGAAATATAATATATAGATATAATATATTTAATTTAATATATTTAAGCATTAAGTTTGATATTTAAAAATAAAAAGTGGGCTCTTTAGCATGAACAATACATTTGTTCTTTAAATATATATTATTTCAATAATTACAAAAAACTATATATTTTTAATTTGTTTAAACAATTAAATATTTGATCTATTGAAAAAAGTTATGAACCAATGACCTCAAAAATAATTGGCAAATCTACGAGGAGAAGGGGTTGACGGTATGAACAACATTGATTACTATTAATTTGTTTGTACAAGAAAAGTTAATGTACTAATAGGTTTTAATCAGACGTAAAAGGATATACGGAGAAAAAGTCATGTCTGAATTTTGTATGTACCTTGATACTGGTTAGTCTTAGCTTAATTTTTAAAGAATAATATCATACTGTTCCTCTGAAATGTTGACATATTTATGTGGTTTTTTTTTGGGGGGGGGAGGTTAGAAAAAACATGAAAAGAAAAGCTCAAAAAATGTATGCTTTAATGTTTTATTTTTCAGAGCGAGAGACTTTTTTCCACTCTACCGCTAGCTTCATGAGATTATAGACCAATATAGAATTTACAGTAATCATAATGCATTACCAATTGATAATTGAAAAATAAATCTATAATTCTTCTGCGCTACTAGTAAACTTTAATGGTAAAAATATTGTTGTTATTGTATCAGTTGTTACATAACATAAAATAAATATGTAGTTATCGAAAATGTAAGCAGTTTGTCAGTCTTTATTATGAATTGTATTAAGCTCTAATACCGCTTGGTGACTATTGGTTGGTTGTGAATCATTTATGAAACGATACACGAATATTCATTTGAATTTCGGAAAATATGTTATAATTTATTTGTAAAAATTAGAAAACGTAAAGCATATAAACAAATTATCATATGTACAGTTTCGGCGAATAAGTGGATAACTCGAACTTTGTCCAATGGGAGTTAATTAGTTAATGAGGGAAGCGGAATCGTGTTATTCCCGTAGATTTTGGTGTAAAATTGAGTTTTAATATAAACAATAAGTCCATTTCACACCATTGCCTGACTTATTCACTTCGTTAGAGTACAAGAAACTCATTTTGGACAAAAAATCAACTTATCCACTTATTGACAGGGGCTATAGTTATATAGGCTATATGGGCTATAGTTGTGTGTGTGTGTGTGTGTGTGTTAATATATGTATATACATGTATTTATTTTCTTACTGCAACTTAGATTAAAGATTACATTATTTATTATCAATGTTTTTCAAAACAATTAAGTTTCACTTCCTTCTTTCTCTGAATGGCATTATCATTTGCGTTGCAAACTTCATTCTGATCCATTTTACGCATGACGATTACATTATAATTGTATTACTTCATCAAAACATGAAAACGTTTAAACGATAAAGAAAAATAGTTTTTGTTGAATCAATAATATAAATGGAGAATGGAGATAGTTTGGGGGTGCTGTCAAGAAAACACCAAATAAGTCAAGACTTGTAGTTTATGTGTGCCGACGTTTCGACCTACTTTGTACGTCATTTTCAGGGCTAATGGGAGAGGCGGCTGAGTGAACGGTGTAACAGACACATTGTTACAAATTACAAAACTATGAAAATTACAAAACATATCATCCAGTCAACTATTTTCCTCTCTAACAATAATATAAATGTATAATCTTATGATTATATGCTAGAAACTTTATTTATCTCTTCGTTTATTGCTAAATCATTACATTTACAACGTCTACTTCTAAAAGAACTTAAGATAAGGTTTTTCACACGATTGTGCCAGTTTTTTGTCGGGGCAATGAACCCTCGGTTAGCAGTTAAGGAAGGATATCTTCGGTAGGATAAAAAGAATCTTCTCAACGGAATCTTTACATTTCTTTTTAAATGTGTACTTAAGGATAGACACTTTTTGGATTCTTATAAAAAAAAAGAAATAATATAATAAAAAAAAATCTCCTCAACAACTCTACCATACTACGTCCATTGTAAAAGAGTTGCACTTGCTCGCTTGGGGTAAACTCCGAAAGACGTGTACATCATGACTAATTTAAAAAAAAAATGAAAATTTCGTAAGTTTGTTGTTCGAATCTGTTTCTGTTTCAAGGTAACTAGAAAACATAATTTAAATTTAAATTTTAAGATAATGATCTCTGAACTATGCGCGGCAGATATTTAATATAAACAATTTCAAATATTTGGTTCAAATATTTCATTGGGCTATTCTTTCATATATCTACGGAACAGTAACATCAATGTTACATGACAGTATTCAAATGAAGTATAATTTATTAAACTAAATCGATATATTATTTATATAATCATATATTATGTAATTATTTAAATATTAGTAAAAGTATCTTCATGAATTATCAAAATCGGTACCATTTTACTGTTATTGAAAACATAAAAAAATGTTGTTTTTTATTTAAAATTAAATTAATTAAAAATTTATTTGATTCCAGCTTATAGTTTTTTCATTGTAATATTCTTAACTTTACTTTGACGGGGCGCGGCTTACCTGAGCTTTTGCAGCCACTATCTACATACCGTCCAAGGGATCACTCAGCTTCACTAATGTGGGTACCCATAATTGCAGAAAACCGAGCGGTTAAGAGTGATCTCAAGCAAACACCTCCTAGCACAATCGTTGTTCTAGAAATAGCACAGTCTCTATCATGTACTAAACCTAAGACCCTCTCATGGTCTTAATCCACCCTTTCCAAGCATGAAATGATACGTTGTATTTGTCGAGTAGTCTAAGTATTGAATTCTGTTAGCCACGAATTGATTTTTTTCAATTTTAAATAATAGTATCACGTTGAGATATCGGCTGCGAATGAATCATTTATCATTCTGAGTTCTATTAATATTCGAAAAAAATGGAAACAATAATTTTACTTGGAGTTTATTGAAGATACCGAAAAATACTACTATATATACTATATACTACCTTCATAAGCATTAAAAATAAAAGCATAGTTTTTGCTAACCTAAATTCCCATTACCAGAGATGATTGATAGTTTCATTAAGTGTGTTTTCAACTCGATTTAAGCTCTCTGTGCTAAAGTATTTGATGATCTTAACGTTTTTTCTTTTTAGTGCTGATATTTTTATCTCTTGATGTGCTGATAGTCTAGATGCAGTCACGTAGCACTTGGCCTCTTCTTTTGACTAAATCCCTTAAAAGTTTTTTAGCCTTAAAATCCGGTTTCTGGCCGATTTTCGGCCACCATTTTATTTTGTAGCGGCTATTATTTGATGGAAGTGCATTTCTCATGTCAGGTCAGTGAACTTGATCATATATATATATATATATATATATATATATATATATATATATATATATATATATATATATATATATATATCGAAACCTTGAGAAGAAATGAGTAATCTTTCAAGCTCCGGAGTGCTGGGCTATAAATAAAACAGGGAGGAAGTCATCTGCCAATTCTATAGACCAATCCCTCAAGAAACCTCAACTCAGAATATCGATTTACCTGAGTGCTCATCTACAATGTACTTAAGTTAATAAGATACATATTTCTTTAAGGGGAAATTTATTTACTTTAAGTCGGTGCGATTGACACTTAATTACCTAAACCAGGTGTTGACTTATCGCTTTATATCCACAAAAACGCTACACAAAAAAAAAACTTAATAAGTTTTACTTTATTATTATTATTATGGAAAACGCTTCTCGAATTATTATATTTAGTATACTCAGTAAACATACTTTGAAAAACTGTATTTAACAAGTTCAAAATTCGTTTTGAACCTCACTTAAAATAATTTACCTAAACTGTTAAAAAATATTGGGATCGAGGTACCTCAGTTTGTAAAATGATGAGTTGTCGTACTAAAGGTCTCAGTTTCGAATCCAGCTGTGGTAGATAAATTATTTAATCTGTTAACAACCACGGATGGGTCCTATGTGATATTCAGACTCTCCCATGTCACGCCCAGCCCCACTCGACATGATGAAAACCTGGATCAGTTTTCGTTATAGTTATCTTGGGAACAGTAACTATAATGTTTATCATGTATCCAATGCCTTTCAAGGGTTTCAGTGTTACGGGTTTTTAAAATTTATTTTGTTGAAATCAAATCTTTCCCTCATGATTTGAAAAAAAAACTTGGATTAAGTGGCTTAGATTGCTGCTTTAGAAAAAAATATTGCATAATTTGCAAAATGGATGCAGTAAAACAACTATTTCCTCCAATAGTGGTCTATAGTTATAATTATGCGCATTCTAATTTAGTTCCTATTGATTTTTCTTAATTTTTTATTTAAACTACACAAGTTAATCAGTGTTCTCTATTTTTAAAATTACTCTAATTAATTGATTTTATGGACGTATTGATAGATTCGAGAGAACACGGAGTTGGGATATCTCATTATTTAAATAGAAGCGAGTCGACTATTTCCAGTTGAGAGATTGACAAGGAAAAGTGTTACATAGTTCATTCCCAGTCCACTATTTGTTAAAATTAGATTTTTTGGCTTAGTCGAGTACTGTGGACTTGCCAAACATCGATGCCAAACTTTTATTTTTATAATTATTCATAAACTTTTGTACGCTCACTAGCCGCTTACCTGGCCCAATCCCTATGATGATTTCGCTTAGACAGGTCGTTGTGTCATCAAATAATTTTTGTCAATTCCTTTTGTAAATCTATTGGATACGTACCTCGGAGTTCGATTAAATGCCGCCTAGAAGCCCAGGAAAAGAATGAATCACTTTGAGATTGCTTTACTTTATATCTCGAGTTTAAAAATTATATCTACGTGGGTTATCCTTCAATATATTTGCTTTTCTTTGGGTTTCTAGAGAAAATACAAACATTAAAAAATAATAATTTTTTAGTTAAATATTTTAAAAAATCTTAATATTACGAGCCAATCTAATTTAAAATGTATATTTCTTGCTTCCAAATAGTTTCTGTGATGTAATTTGATTCCAAACTCATAGAAAGAACGCTCACATTTATTTTTTATAATTTTTCTTTGAAAATAGAATAAAAACATATGTTAATGTTTTCTTCTATAAATTTCTTAATATGTTTGTAATGTGATATTAGGCTATTAACTTCTTTGAAATTTAAATTATTCGAAAATATCCATTTTTTTGTAAGATAACGTAAGTGCCAGATTCTTTTACACTGTGGGTTTTTCTGCATCCATTTATAATTGAATATATTGTTTCTGTCATAATCTCTTAAATTCCGGGCATACACATTTTTTAAAATTTTAATTTACTATCTAATATTATTAAATCTGATGTTGATATCGTCAAAGAAGATATAATTCTATCCTGTGGACGATGTTTTACACTTCTCAAATTTCTTATGAATTAGATCCTGATATGTTCTGTAATATTATTCGAGTAAAAGTATCCTAAAAGATTTTTTTCCCATAATTTTAAATTGGATAGATTCTTCATAAACATCCTTGCAATTAACAAATTATTCTTTATAAGATAATTCAGGTTAATAGACTTTTAGGTTCAAATCCCTTCCAATGTTTCTGTTCTATAGATTTGACAACTACTGATAATTGATTACCGAGGAATTTTTCGCTCCCTTCAAAAAAACCTTGGATAATCTATCGCGCTGCGAATCGGTGATCTTGGGCAAAGAAGGTTGTTGTAATAACCACTGCATCAAGGGTGATCTATAGATGCGACATAGCTCAGTAAGAAACATTGAGTGATTAACCTTATACTTTAATAGTTGTTTGAAAAAAAATCTAGTTTTCTAATTACATTTCTATTGATTTCAATGTTATAAATAAATATCGATCACAATATACCTGATGTGTCTTATTACCAAAACAGATTCTTTTGTACTTCCGCTGACTCTTCGATTTCCTCTTTCTTTCATCAATATAGGGGTGGACCGCAAGGCAGTGTTTTAAGCCCTATTCTCTATTTCCTTTACACCTCTGATATTCCGGAGCACCCATGCACCACCATCTATACCTTCGCTGATGATAGGGCCATTATTACTTCCCACAGTGATCCACACCTAGCTTCTATAGCTTCAAAATCATTTATATGATTTAGAAAAGTGGTTCTACAAACGGCAAATCAAAATTATGTCCTCAAAATCGAGCCATGTAATCTTCTCCCTACGCATAGCTTCGTGTCCAGCAGTTAAAATCGACGACGAAGTATCTTCCAAAAATTATCATACGTTATCTCGGAGCTAAACTTGGATAAAATACTTACATGGAACGTACATAAAAATTAAACATAGAAGAACTGACAAGACGCTACAAACATCTATATCTTCTGGACTTACGAAACAAACGACTTATCTATAACAGTGCACTAAAACCTATTTGGACATATGAAGCAGAACTTTAGGGTTCAGCAAAACAAGTCAGCAAAATTCTCAGAAAAATTGTTAATGTTCCATGCGTAATTTTGAACCACACCACACACAACGACATGAGCATTCTCACTATAAAATCATACGTTCACAAGAAATACAAAACATTCCACTCTTCAGCACAATATCACCAAAATTCACTCTTCCTTCCGCTTTCCTGCTCCCTGTTACCCGGGCTTGATAGGAAAAGATTAAAAAAGACAATGGCCAAGAGAACTATTCAACTATTGATGTTTCCATTCCAAAACTTGATTTTCCTGTAGAAAAGTAAAGTCAATAGCACTTGGATCAAATTTGCATTATGCGCAATTGCGCAGGTGCAAATGAAAATTAAAGAATTGATAAATAAAAAATCACGATATAAGCTTTATTTTCAAAACCCGTCAAAACAGTTATAAATTATTTATAAGGCTGGAAATAAATAACAATGTAGAGACCTTAAAGCACCTTCGGACCTAAGCAAACAGTGGAATGTGAACTGGATCTTGGGTTTGCAGACCTCTAGCTCTCTCCTCCTTCTTTCAAGAGCTCTCGTATCTTGATGACTCTTGACTTAACTAAACTTCTGAATATTCCCTCGCTTGGGCGGTGAGCAGGCACACTTGGTGTATTAATACACTCTAGCGTATTTGTCATGTTGAATTATAAATGATCCGTGTATTGTTGAAAACCACCCCTTAACCCTTTTGAACCTGGACTTTACAAATGCTTTTAGGAAGGTATATTACTATCATAATCAGCTAATAATATATTATAATCAGTTAGTAGCACAATAATCAAGTAGTAGTACGTTGAGTATTACAATAATCAGCTAGTACGACTTTAAGTTAAGTATGACGATGATCAGCGAGTAATACATTAAGTAATACAATGATCGGTTAGTAGTGCAATACTTAGTTAGAACTACGTTAAATAATACAATAATCAGTCAGTACTACATAAAGCAACAGAATAATTAGCTAGTAGTACATTAAGTAATAATATACTAAACTATTGTTACATTAAGTAGTATACATTTTTTATATTAATACATTTTTAAGCGTATAATCTAAAAAGCTCCTTTGCGGTATATTATTGTCCTGGGATGGGAGAGGTTTCCTTATTAGAATTGATTTTTGCCAATAAAAAACAGTAATACACATATAAAGATATTGTTATTGAAATAAAATTGATGAATAAATAAAATAGTAAGTAATGTAATATGTTTAAAAAATTGCTGCGAATCTGGCATGTGCATCTGACAATGTGTTGCATTATTTGTTAGGGTTATTTAGATAATTCAAGGCTGTGCAGATAACGTCATAGAAGGTTATATGGTTAATTCAGTCGGTTCAAATCCGGCTATGACAGATGAACTATAAAATCTGTTAACAGACATAGATAGATCCTTTAGGATTTTCAAAACCTCTAGGTGGTCACCCAGCCTTTGTAAACTACGCGGGTGAACTTGATCTCAGACATATCACCTCCATGTACAACCGTTGTCCTAGAATAAGTACAGTCTCTACCTACTGAATCCAAGACCCCTTCATGGGTTGTGGTACAAGTTTTTATATATATATGTATATATATATATATATATATATATATATATATATATATATTTATAGGAATAATATATATATATATATATATATATATATATATATATATATACATATATATATATATATATATATATATATATATATATATACATATATGTATATGTATATGTACATACATCGTATAGGGGTTGTCTACTCAATTGTCTACCTCAAACCGAGTTTAGGAACATTACTCTCTCATACCCTCATACATGGCTTCTGTTATTTTAAGTTTTCTGGATGTACAACGTAGAAATTTCTCTGAATAAAAAAAAAAAATAGTTTTATAGATTATTAAGTTTAAGTGTTCATTTAAACATTTTTGTTGAAAATTAGGACTCGAAAAATTATTAGATATCAAATTTTTTTCTGTTTACTAATTTTAGACATTGAAAAGCAAAAGAAACAAATATTCGACTTTAAGACGCTCGAATTTCGCCTGAAACATACTTGTGATTAGGTTTCAGTATTTCATTCCGAAAAATATTTTAGCTCCACCCTAACTTGCAAGTCAAATTTGACATTATTATGTATTCCTATAATTCATTTGAAAATAAAACAGATATTTGGCTTAGTGGCCTATAAATTAGGTATGTAGTTATTTCCAATCCTCAGTAATAAGATTTAAAGTAATTTTCTTCATAATTTTCTTAGTGATCATTAATATATGAAAAATAAGTCTATATATACTGTTATAAGTTGGTATTTTAACACATTTCTTTTATATGTTACAGGTATACATTTTTTCATGGAGAAAGAAATAATAGATGTGATTATGAGCTGTAGGTAACGTATTATATTAAGTATGGATTAATATTGTTTAGTATTCTTTAATATAAATTAAAAAGAATATGATTAAATTTAATCATCCACGTGCTGATTGGTTTTTGCTTCTTCTCAACTCAATAGCAACGAAGCTTTCTAGGCATTTTAATTTTAGGATTTGCATGGATATATTTTTTTACTCTAAATTCTAAAATTTTAGAGTTAATAAATAAAATATAAATTTTAGAAATTACACATGTAATCACATTAAATGTACACTTGTATTTCGTAAAATGTGTAAGAAAAAATGTTAAGCTTTATTACAAAATATATGATAATAGTAAACTACGTAAATATATATGACATTACAAACGAGTTATTTTAAACATTTTACAAGATATCACATGTTATTATGTCTTATAAATAGAAATTAATAAATTACTAAAACCTTCCCATCGGCCTTTATAACCCATCTACGGCAATAATTTGTTTTATCTCGTTCAAGTGGTGTCCATTCGCAGTTCAAACAAGGATAATGATTTTTATTAAGGTATAATACGTCACAAACCTATCATAACTTCTAAGGAAATTTGGCATATAAAATTTAGAATTTTATAGTACAAACATCGTTTTCAAAGTTTAAATTAAGGCGAATTCTTTGTGTTTGTTTTACGAATCATCTATAAAAAAAAGCGTGCACGTCAAAAAATCTGTTTGAAAGTTGGCTCAACTTTTAACGTTATCTGACTTAAGTAATAAGCACTTAAGTGCGATAACCTCTTAGACAGTTCGTTTATCGGGAATCTTCCTATTTTTGAATCCTTCAATAAATAAGCCAAAGATTAATGGCGGTTGGAATATCTAATATCATCACCCTTTCTCTTGACTTTTCCTTTTGATCCTTTAATAAATGCGAAAATATTTGTTTTTCGCATTTTAGTATTTGAAGCAAAGGAAACATTGCAATCACAAAAGTTCTCCATTTTAGATTTTAGAACAGCCATTTATACCTATCAACCTTAAATCCATCATTCAATACTAGTCTTGACCTAGTTGGTAAAAATCTCATCTTTGGTTCTCTTTTTTGTTGGTTACTACATGACAACCGGAAGTTCAACTTTACATTAATGTCTTAATATATTTTTTATTAATACAGCCCATTTTCTAAAATGAATTATTTTTAAATTCAAAAAGTTTGCATAAAGGGAAAATAGCTTAGTCCATGGTCCATTTTTGCACTTGATTACTATCAAGCTGAATCATCCTGAATAGCTTCGTTTCAATGAGACGCCCAACAATCTCCTTTGCGAAAATTCTCGATTGTGGTAGCTAACAGAGGTAGCCAGGATAAATTTAATTAAATATGTCGATTTGATGATTCTCAAAAATTTATTACTAACTGGATTTTTTTTGTTAAATCTCAAGATAACTATCTAAATTGTTTGAAAAAATATTTGTCCTACAGAATGTATGGTTTGATGAAAGAGTCCTCTGCTTCCAACATGTGTCAATAACGAGGTCATCAAAAATTATTACTAACCAGCTGATTTTTTTTTTTACTTAGTTAATCTATATATATATATATATATATATATATATATATATATATATATATATAAAAGAGAGTGGCGTTAGTTACTGACCTAATAACTCAAGAACGCCTGGACCGATTTCGATGATTCGAACCATTTAGGACTGGTCTTCGGGCAAAAAAGATGAATAACCAAGAAAAATCGAAATTGGTCTAGGCGTTCTTGTTTTATATTTATATATACATAATATATTTTTATAACCTTCACAGCTTCTCTATTAATTATATATCAACATATGATATATGGCTTCCTTATCAAAACTTCACAATATTATTTATATAACAAAACCAATTTTTGAAAAATTTGCACTTAACACATTTCTGAACTAAGGCATCAACTTTTGAAAGCTGATACATTTGCAGTCTTTTCATCGCATACTATTCTGTTTGATAATTGTGTATGGTAATTATTTATTTATTATTTACATTAATCGTAGTTTAAAATATTGCATTTATTACATTGTTTTGAAACGATTTATCAGTTTGATATAGTGCACATTGTGAATAGTTATGTTCTTTGTTACTGCATTGTAGTTTCAAATATTGCATTTAATACATTGTTTTGAAACGATTTATCAGTTTGATGAAGTGCACATTGTGAATGGTTATGTTCTTTGTGATTGCATAAGATTAATTAAAATTTTCAATAGAACTGCCCAGTACCCAGTTAACAGTAATAATAATTATTTATTTATCCTTTCCAATAATTATAGTTTCAAATATTGCAAAAACTAATGCAGGCCCATTACGAATAAAAAGTTAAAATATGAATAAACCTATACGAAAAACGAATCCTCTATTTATAATTATTAATAGATCTTTAACTGATTTACCATCTCCATCTTCAATCCAGATGAAATTTTGGATCCTTATTAGATATATTATTCAAATTAGTAATTTTGAAATTAGTATTCAAATTAGCCTATACATTAGTTCCTAGCTATACATTATACAGCAAATATTGACCTCGCTTTTAGAAGAGTAGTACATATCGACAATCAATACAAACGTTCATTTCGGATTGTGCAATTAAATTTTACGTGGGTTACTTTGAAAATCAATTCGAATTCGCTGTTCATTTCATTCTGATTTATCATTTTGATGTGGAATTCTACTTTCAAACAGTAAGTAGCCAGCGAATATGTTTATTTTGTTAGGTTATGACATTTGAGCACATGTTTTCATCGATGTTTATTTGTGAGGTTATCACATTTATATTTATTTATGTATCGATAATTCCTCTCGATAATTGCTTTTGTGACATTCATTTCTCAGTGTTGTTCACAATCCCACGAGCCAGTGATCTAATCTTTAGCATCGAACCCGTCATGCAAGTACAGTTCAGAATATGGCCAATCAATTGAATATGGATGAACAAGAAATCGCATAAGAACAGCGTCGTGTTAGTATGGCCCAACTTCGTGCATCGCAAACACACGAAGAAAGACACATGGCAGTTGAACGGCCCAGTTGACAATGAGAAATCGTCGAGCAAATCAAACAATTCAACAACGTGAAAATCGAAATAAACGCGTAAGAAGTTCTTCAAGTGTTGATTTGAATCGAGTAGCGTTTCATTACGATTGTACAGTTGACTACAGCTCGCATCCTTCCGTTCAAATTGGCCCAATGGAGGTTGTGTGTGTGTGGAGTTGTGTGGGGCATTAAAGTTCGCTAGAGAAACGCCTGGATTGTGCTGTCTCAGTGGCAAGGTTAAATTACCACCATTGCCCTTGCCACCTGAGCTATTGCATTCTTTGTTTCTTCGTGAAACACCAGAATCACGTCATTTTCTATCGAACACTCAGAAAAGAAAAGATAAAAAAAATAGCAGATGTTTTCAAATGACTCTAATGGCTCTAAGTCATTGTTTATAATATGGAGTTCATTTATGGAATTCAAAGATTTTTATTTAAAATCAACGTGGACGAAGTCGCGGGCAAAAGCTAGAATTTATATAATTTAACAGTCACATTGTCCTAAAAATCGCGTGGTACGTTATCGCGGTGCTCCAATTGAATACATATTTGAAATTTGTGAAATTAAAAATAAATTTTTTCTGTATTTTGCTACTGTCACACCGGTGCGCATGCGCAGAGCATTGCTTACTGCTTATTAGGTATCCCACGTTAGTGTCCATAAGCGTGCAAACTTTTTCAGTTACCACGAGTTTTATGTTGTCTCTCGAGAAATAATTTCAAGAAATATTTTTTGTGCTACAAAATAATTATGGAGTATTTTTTTATAATTTGCTTTGCGAAAATAGAAGAAGTGAAGAAAATATAAAGGACATTAGGCTTCCTTGCTAAACTTTTAGACATTAAGATCTAGGACTAGGACATTAGGCTTCCTTGCTCGAAAGCATCATCAACATAAATATCGAGATGTTGTATTGCCTGAAAATTGGAATGACGAATGACGAGGTTATCATTCAAGAATAATAATTCTTGTTACAAAGAATTTCGAGTGAAATCTAAATATTTATCTTATGAAAGGTAAGTCGATCGAATATTTTTTAAAATATTTAAAAATATTAAAAAAATGACAACATCTAACAATAAAATAAAATGTATATTTTTTACTTTATTTTTAAAATAATTTATTAAGTTCATATTTTCACGTAATTATGTAGAATCGAGGATTAGTATTGTGAAATTATTGTTACTTTCTTTAAACAATAATTTTAGAAAGTATATTATATTTTACATATTTTCTTAGTAAAGGGGAATGCCAAGATCTGGCCTAGTTCCAAGTGGTTACGCCAGACATACTGTAATTTGGATAATTCGTGTTTATTTTTTGGGTGCAGGCAATTAAAACACCATAATAAGTGCATACTTATTTATTGTGTGCCGACGTTTCGACCTACATTGGAGGTCATTTTCAGGGCAAATATACTGAGCGGCTGCGAGGAAGGGTAACTGCCAACTCAACCGAGTTTTTACCACCTCGTACCTAGTTTATTAAAAAATAAAGTTATTTAAATTTAATAAAGGATGTTATGTTACAAATAGGAAAACGAAAAATGACAATTCTTGTCGGACTAGTGATACATACCTGTTTTCTTGTAGGACATTGTTTCATTTGGGCAGAGAACACACTAACCTTTTATGTAATATTTTTGTCCTACAGTTAGTAATGAGAAAAATGTTCTTGTGGTATTAACAATTTCTGAGCGTAGGACCGGGATAACCACGCAATTTGCAGGACAATACGACTGTTAAATTATATAAATATTAACTAAGTAAAAAAAAAATCAGCTGATTAGTAATCATTTTTGATGACCTCATTATCGATACATGTTGGAAGGAGGGGACTCTTTGATCAAACCATAAATTTTGTAGGCCAAATATTTTTTCAAATAATTTAGATAATTATCTTGAGACTTAACAAAAAAATAAAAATCCAGTTACTAATAAATTTTTGGGAATCATCAAACTGACATATATTTTCCTTGCTATCTCTGTTAGCTACCACAATCGAGAATTTTCGCAAAGGAAATTGTTGGGCGTCTCATTTAAACGAAGCAAGTCACGAAGATTAAGCTTGATAGTAATCAAGTGCAAAAGTGGACCATGAATCCTGAACAAAATACTGTTTCTGAGATCCAATATTAAAGCAATTCTCGGTTTGAGTTAGGGTTTCTTTTCCGAGCCACTGATTAAGTTTATCTGTGCTCTCCGTAGCAGTGCTCTTAGCCATTGTCCGTAGCAGTGCTCTTAGCCAATGAGCTCTAATATACAGAACTCTAACACGACCCCTCGTAGCTCATTGGCTTAGAGTACTGCTATGGAGGAGCAGACGACCCTGGTTCGAATCCCGCCCAGGGCAAATCTTTTCTCTTCAAATCAAAAATATATAAAAACAATTGATTTTTACTTGTTACGAAATCAATGTATGTTCAAGAATTTAAAAAATAACATTACATACTTTACTATGGATATTACATTTGTTTTAATGTGTCTTTAGGTCTTTTAAAAGTGAACAATGTTATTTCTAGGTTAACCAATAATCTGCACCAATCCCTGGTGTTTTTGCACTAGCAGAAAGGCGTACAGGAGGTTCGAGAGAGTCGGGCGATCGATGTAGCTATGTGAAGATCTACATAAAGCCTTGGAGCTCTAGCAGGCAGTTGTCGTTCCACTATTATCTTCTTTCACCTCAATCCTTATCTAATTTTCAGCTTCTTTATTTATTAACCGAATCAAAGTACGCTGGGATATATATATATATATATTTATATCATATAAGGTGATCAAAAACATCTTAGCCTCCTCTTAAAATCCCTCAATGAAATCTATGGATCCCTATAGTTTCAGGATCATCGTCTATTTGGTAACATTCCGAAGTATTACTGCAGATATTATTACTCGATATTCGCTATAGGTTTTGAAAGAAAATTTAACTTTTAAACAAATTCATTATGGGTACTTTTTTGTTCGCAAAACTGTGGCTTCGAACTGTTTTTGTAATATAACGCTAAATATCAGTTGCAATAATAAGTTTTTAAATATTCATTGCACATTTTGATTATTTCAGGCCTTACAAATTGCCTTTTTAACATTTTCCGCAAGTTTAGTCAAGCAAACACGACACTTTGCAGCTTTATTTCTCCTGCTTTTAGTTCGGTTCTGAAGTTTCAGAAGTTTGTTTGGAAGTTTCGGAAAATCTCTTGACTAAACAAGTGAACAAATGTTTGCAATATGGAGTAAAATAAAAGGAGATCCAAAATAGGATTTTGATTTAGGGGAATTTAGTTTCCTTTTTATTTATTGTGTACTATTTCCAATCAAGTAGTTGTTTTTTTTTAACAGAATAGTTATATTCTGTAAAGTAATAATTGGAATATTTTCCTAAGAAAAAAAAAATGTTTTCCTTCAAAGAAATTGTGTGCACAGCCTAAATTTCGTGTGAGTGATTAATTAGTCTGATAAACCTCAAATCAGTAACTCGTTTGGGTGATGAAACATTTAATATTTTAATTTTTATAATTATTGGTCATTTTTTATGAGTTATAAATATTTTTATTTTTTAAAGAGAAAAGATAGGCCCTCGAACGGGATTTGAACCCGGAACCTTTGTCTCACCGTGACATCGCTCTGCCAATTGAGCTATCCAAGGCCCCTACCGGTCGAGGACAAACCTTCTCTCTCATAGATCCTAAAGCGCCAGTGTGCTCCCGCCATTTTTGCGATGATTACACTAGAACGAAGTTCTTTGAACATTAATTTTAACTTAGGATCTTATTGACTTACGTCATATTGTTATTTATAATTATTGGTCATTTTTTCTCTCTCATAGATCCTAAAGGTTTGTCCTCGACCGGTAGGGGCCTTGGATAGCTCAATTGGCAGAGCGATGTCACGGTGAGACAAAGGTTCCGGGTTCAAATCCCGGTCGAGGGCCTATCTTTTCTCTTTAAAAAATAAAAAAATTTAATGTTTTAATATTAATCTAATAATTTCATTAAATTCGGTAGTTCTTCTTTTATTTTTTTTTATAATAGATACTTTGAACTTATTAATAAATTCAAGTTTAATTGTATGCTTATTATTATGCAAATTTATTATTAAAATTTTCAATAAAATACAAATAAAAGTTATAAAATCATTAAAAACGTGAGAATGAGTAAGTATTTTTGCCAAAAAATTGAAAATGTTTAATGAATAAATATATTTAAATTTGGTTTTAAATTATTTTTACAACTGAAGTGATAATCTCATTAAATTAATAAAATATATTGTCGCAGAATGGATAATCAGCAAATTTTATTTGTGCAAATATTAAGCTATTAAAAATCAAAAAAGTGATTAAGTTACAGAAAAAAAATAAGTAAATAAAATCATTGATCGAACATATAATATTTTTTGCTTGATGAAAAGAGCACATAATTAATTTTTTCTTTCGGGAAATGTCATTGAATAGAGAATTTTAAAATAAGTAAACTTATTATCAATCCTGGTAAAACCATAACAGACTGTATATTTTGGGAATAGTTGAATTTTCATATCATAGTGCATATGAAAGGTAATTTGATTTTAAAAAAATCTTATTATTTATTATCTTAGATAATTATCATAATTATGGCTATAATTTCGATAATCAAATTTATTTTTACCTGAAGACATGTTCGTTTGAACTTTTAGATCCGCACGCAAGTTTTCTGCTTTATACACAAGCTCACGATATAGACTGACTGAAAATTTGAAATCGTGAAAGGGTGTTTCAGTTGCAGACCGCAGACCCTAAGTAGATATCGTTTTTATTGAGTAACTGAACCTTTCACATCCCTAACACGACTAAACTGCATCGGCTATGTGCATACACAACCTATTGCTATTTATGGATGCGCTTAAAATAGAAATAAAACTTGGATTGCATGAGACCGGAGTCGGCCAAAAGTTCAAGACGTTACAAGGTCTTACTTGTTCTCATGCAAAGGTTATTGCCAGGGCTGTGGTAGTTTTGGAGTTTAGAAGTATTTCAAATATCTTTCTTTTTAAACCGAGTTTATCTGTAAATTTTGTATGCATTAGCGCAAAATTAATCAGTTTATTTTTAAGATTATGGAAAGATTCGTGCCCAGCAATCAAAATTGACAAGACTATGTACCATCTATTAACGTTATATCGGGTTGTACTTGGACAAAAAACTTACATGGAACAACATACAAAATGAAAAAGACAAGAACTGACAAGGCGGTACAAAGAAAACATATACTGGACTCCAGATGTTTTCTTGACATACGAAACGTACTACTAATCTGAAACACTATACTATGACCAATTTGGACAAATGGAGCAAAACTTAAAGGTGCAGTAAAACACATCCATATACACAAGATACAAAATACACAATCCAAAGCTCTAAGAAAAATTGTTAATGCTCATTGGTTTACTTCGTATTGCACTATACAAAACGACATGAATGTTCCCATTGTCAAACCTTATATTCACAACAAATACACATCATTCCACTCGTCAACACAACACCAAAATCCTCTTATTCTTTCTCTTCACTACTTTCTGTTACCTGGAGTTCCTCTATGAGATATGTTGGGGTATTCAAATTTCTCTCAGAAAACATCAATCAGTTCATAAATTTCATATGCCTGTAAATCGGTGAGAAAAAAAATTCTGAGATCAAATGCGATACTGTGAAGGTGGTAATGTAACATAACAGAATAATAAAATAAAATATTTAAAATATAAAATATTATAAATTTTACGAAGCCATGTATAAAAGGCGAACACTTATTATTGTTTTACAGATTATTCTACCTCCATGCATATTAGAAGAATAATGTTGCTAGATAAGTGTTGTGTAGATATGCACAATACGAAAAATATTCAAATATTCTTCCTTTAACTCGTTTACATTTTTTTTTTTACTTCCATTATTTGTTTATCTCTTCAACGGAACTGCGCTGAATATTAATAGTCCTTATTTATTATCAATTAAAATTTATAATTAGTTCATATCTATAATAAATGCAAGTATAAATTACAAATTATTATTTATAATTTTTAAATTATAATAATTATAATTACAAATGATAAATATTGGTATGTTTATTGAATATTTCTATATGTATTACATTCTAAACAATTAAGTTAAGAATGCTCATTGTGAATTTAGTTGTCGTTTACGAATCTGATTTATTGCATAGGAAAAATTATACATAACAAACTATGTGATTGAGATTATGATAATATATCTCATAAATTATCTATGATTATACTAATATATAATCAATAGGGTACATTTATTTGAACAAGTTCATTTATATTCCTATAATAACCTCTATTTTCCCACAAATTGCCTGCAGATCTACACTATATATAGTACAACAGAAATTATTTCCCGATACTGATTCATTTTGTTAAAACAATGGCAGATTGAACGAAACTCGGTATCAGTATAACTTTTGTACATCACATATAGAAGTGGTTTAAATCGTCAGTAACATTTGGGGGAGTTTTGTTCTAATCACGACTATTAAACAGAACAATAAACAAATAGGGTTAGGGTTTTCGGCATGGCGCTTTAACTGCACGGTTTTTTGAGCAATAAACACATATGAAAACAACTACAATTTATAGTTTATTAATTTATTGCTTTATTTTTGTAAAACAATACCTCACGTAGTCTGATTTTAAATAAGTGAAATTTTATTAGTCCACAGAAAATTTCTTTTATTCCCTTCTTCCATTTTCTTCTCTTCTGTATATCTTCCTTTTGAGACCTTGATCGTGCATACTTTCCTCAATTACATCTATCCACCTTTTCAATGGTCCTCGCCGTTTCTTCCTTTCAGCATTCTAATTGAAAATTAAATTGGATAATCTTTGCTCCTTCATTCTTCTGAAACTTTAATGTTTAATTAATTATTTTATTTAATTAATGCAATTTTACTGTGAATTAATTATTATGGTGAAGCTTTATCTCTCTAATATTGGAAATTAAATTCACGAGTAAAACATTCCAGTAATATTCATCACTTACGCAATATGATGAATAGTAGTTTTAATTAAATTTATTGGACATTTTAAACCAACCTTTCCTAGTACAGACGCGAATTCTGCAACATTACCAAGTATTCATTGTTTAATTAATTTTTTTAATATTTTATTTGAATACTTATTATTTGATCAATAAAAGCTGCACAAATGAACAGACTCCTATGTAAACTATGCCTATTATAGGACTGCAATGGAATTTTAAAAGGCACCTACTTAGTGTTGGAATATAGCCAAAGTATCCCATTTATATATCACTCTCAAACATTATCTAACTAAACTTTATATTGTGGAATGTGGAATAGATGGGTGTAATTATTTGTAAGAATTATCTAATTGGAAACCCAATAACCCCGCTATGTAACCCATCAATACTTCTCTCAATTAAAGGACTAGTATAAAAACGGAGTAGGATTTGAATCAGAACAGGCCATAGCCTATACAGATGATACAGCTAGATAGAGGTTCATATAGGCTAACATATTAATGAGAGAAAGACTAAGATAATGGCATCATGGAAAATATGGCGAGTAGAGCTGCAGATTCACTATGGGCTGGCCCTTACAATTTCTGAAGTGCTAAGAAAGAACGAATCATGATTCTATTATAATAAATTATCTAAAATTCTCTCAGAACTGAATATCGTTGATTTTACAGTGGTCTAAAATATACATTATTGCTGGTACAACAATATTCTATTCGAATAAAATAGAAGTTACTGTATTATGAATATTATTTTATTTTTTTGATAATCTGTGATAAGGAATGAAACTAAAAAAAGTTTTATTCTAATCAATTAAGACAGGATTTTTTTTGTCAAATTTGTTAACAATATCAATATTACCGCTTAGGTCTATTACCGATTATTAATATTACCATTTAGGTATGTCGAAAATGCGGTTAATTAGAAAAAATAGCCCTAATTCGTTAAAAAAATTAGAAAGTATTATTTTAATCGGTTTATCAAAATTTAAATACAGAAAGTTTAGAGGAAAAAGGTCATGATTCTTACAAAACTTTTATAAAAAAAACTGTTCCATAATTCTTTTCAAGCTTAGTAAATTTTAAGTTGCTCAACAGTAATCTTCAAGGGTCTTAAGTTCTTTTCTTCTTCACAATGCATCGATCGACCTCGCCTCTAATACTACCTTGGTTACGTCCAAGCGCATTCTTATATTTCCAACACTCAGAACTCTTAACTTTTTTTTTACTTTTCCTAGTTTAGATTAAATTAAGTAGTACTTAAAATATGTACCGATCTGTTATATCTCTATATTCTTTTAGAATATTTATTGTTACATTTTATCAGTTTTATGTTATTTTGTTTCCTCCATTGCATTTACTGAAAAAATTACGTAATATTATGCTCATAAATATTATAATTGTTTATATGTCTTATAAAACATGTATTTAATGAATAAAGGAAATAAGGGAAGCTATTAATAGATTAATAGCTATTAATTCATAATAGAACACAAATTAAAAGAATATTTGTTTATCAAGTTTTGCATTTTATCTGATTTTTTTAAGAAGAAAAAATCACGACTTTTTTTGATATATCGTAAAGTTCTTTTGTCAGGTCCAAGTTAGTAATGTTTGGGGATAAGGCATATATCATTATTCAGTAAACATACAAAATATTATTATATATTCAGTTACATACAAAATAAATGTAATAGGGTCAATCCATATGAAGTGATCCAAAAAAAAATAAGTTGGTTGCTTGAATGTTTTAAAAAAGATTAACATTTTTATATGTTTTTACCAAACATAACAGAAGTTCAAAACAGTAAAAAAAAATTTTTTATCTCACATTGTTTATGTATGGCGGCCATTTTTGTTCTGGAGCGCGCGACGTTTTTTGGCTTTGAAAGCATTAGCGATAAATTGATTATCTCAGGCTGGGTTAGTGCTACAACATTGCAAATTGTACCATTTTTTTCAGAATTTTCTGCTCTACAACATTGGTTCCTACACATTAAACCATATATTCATTATTTACACCTCAAAATATTCTTCAAAGTATAGTGATTAGAATTCAGAAATTCCAATTTTTAAGACTACAAAAAACCATGAAGGAATGATTTATCAGAGTTAAAATTTTTTTTGTAGCTAGATAACATAAAGTACTTACTGAGAATTGAGTTTGAGCTTCAGCAATGTTGTCCTTATTTTTTTATGAATTTTTAAAATTTCATTTTTTTGTAATTTTTGGAATTTTGAGGTTCAATATCTTTGGTGGGACTGGATGA
The DNA here is from genome assembly GCA_037127475.1 of Arma custos. Lineage (NCBI taxonomy): Eukaryota > Metazoa > Arthropoda > Insecta > Hemiptera > Pentatomidae > Arma > Arma custos. The sequence goes on from CM073759.1 coordinate 65,109,584, forward strand.
AAAGTCCCCATTTTTGCACATTATGTAGACCTATGTGATGCCAAAGTGGGGTAAAAATTTTAACTTTGATATCTTACTATTAAGCAAGTTATGAATTTTTATATTTAAGGAAAAATGACGCGAATCATACTGAAATATTTGGTACAATAGGTGATCTAGAATGTGTTTTTACCCATTAAAATGTTGGTTTCTTTAGTTTTAAAATGTATAATGTACATTTTAAAAACACCTCCACTATTAACATGCCGATTAAATCGAACAATGACCGAGTTTGGATATCTTTGAAGAATGTGCTCAGAAAACTCTCTGTTCTAGAGCTTACTACTGCAACAGGAAGATCTTATTCCATTCCCCAAAATCTTTCTGAAGAAATAAGTGTGCTTCTTACTAATCACTTGGATTACGAAATAAAAAACGTGAAGCAAAATGTCCTGTAAATACACTTGTATATGTGACAATTGTAGATTTTACAAAACAAATATTAAATAAAAAACCTTCAAAGTTTACAATATAGTATGTTTAAAAATGTTTCAAATGCCTTAATAACTCAAAGCCTATTAAACTTTAACAATGACACATTTGATTAAGTTTAACGCAGAAATTAAATCAATTTGTAGCAAAAGTGAACATTTTTTAATTTTCAAAAAAAATTTATTTTTATATAGGACATGTCAATAGTGTGGGTGATTTGTAAAATTGCCAATATGCCCTTTAAAATAAAAAAAAAAAACAACATTTTAATGGGTAAAAACACATTCTAGATCACCTATTGTACCAAACATTTCAGTATAATTCGCGCCATTTTTCCTTAAATATAAAAATTCATAACTTGCTTAATAGTAAGATATCAAAGTTAAAATTTTTACCCCACTTTGGCATCACATAGGTCTACATAATGTGCAAAAATGGGGACTTTTTATCCAGTCCCACCAAAGATATTGAACCTCAAAATTCCAAAAATTTCAAAAAAATGAAATTTTAAAAATTCATAAAGAAATAAGGACAACATTGCTGAAGCTCAAACTCAATTCTCAGTAAGTACTTTATGTTATCTAGCTACAAAAAAAATTTTAACTCTGATAAATCATTCCTTCATGGTTTTTTGTAGTCTTAAAAATTGGAATTTCTGAATTCTAATCACTATACTTTGAAGAATATTTTGAGGTGTAAATAATGAATATATGGTTTAATGTGTAGGAACCAATGTTGGAGAGCAGAAAATTCTGAAAAAAATGGTACAATTTGCAATGTTGTAGCACTAACCCAGCCTGAGATAATCAATTTATCGCTAATGCTTTCAAAGCCAAAAAACGTCGCGCGCTCCAGAACAAAAATGGCCGCCTCACATAAACGATGTGAGATAAAAATTTTTTTTTTACTGTTTTGAACTTCTGTTATGTTTGGTAAAAACATATTTCAAATATCAATCTTTTTTAAAACATTCAAGCAACTATCATTGGACCACTTCATATGGATTGACCCAATATCTAAACAAATTAATACCTAGCCAATCGGACGGTACCTCAGAAAATACCATTTTAAAACGCAAATCATTGAGCTTGATTGAAATTTGTATGTAGTTCTTATTGGAAATATGTGAGGTTCTGGTATTTACTAAAAAAACAACACATAAAGTTGTAGTTCAGCAATTGCTCCATACGCATATTTTTTTCAATATCTTAAGGGACCGTATTTGTATTTATTTTAGTGCTATATTAATCAAACACATTAGCAGAAAATTTATGAGACCATTTTTAAATTATTTCCTACTAACATCGCTCAATTATGTCATATTAAGTAATGAATAGTAATTTGATATTTATATAAATTAGTGCCATATTAGTGAATTTCGTAACATTAAAAAAAGAAAAACAAATTAACCAACAGTAAAATAGATATTTAATTGTGTTACCTGAAAGAAAAATACTTTTTATCTATTCTTTTGTATGGTATTCCTCTGACTCCGAACCAGAAGTAGCCGATTTAAGATTTTGATTAGAGTTAAACATCATGATACTCGTGCCATGACATGTGTAACATACGATTTGTTTATTATATGGTGCATTTATGACTTGTTAGTTTGTTTTTTTATCTTAATTTTGTTTTAACTTTAAATGTTAATTACTGTTCTGTTTGCTATATCCACTTTATTATTTTACATACATACATTATTAATGTGCTCTTCTTGAAATCATAAAGACCTTTTGTTCTTGTTGTTCAAGGCGATGGCCCAGTAAAGTTGGTTAGGGTATCGCAGATCTATGAATTTACACAATAGAATTCCGTGGGGCACGGAATCGAATGCCTGAGCGGAATCTATTCATATCGCCCCCGTCGCTGTATTCCAATTGAAATTTGGGCTCACCTCAGACTGCAGTTTCTTTATATGGTGTTGGGTGCTCGGTAATACGGAGTGTTCGTAACATAGTTCAGTTTATTAAAATTACCTACCTTCCATATTTTTTAAAATAACATTTATAATAGTGAGCTTAGATTGCTTTGTGGATTTTTACCGATTGGAAGTAGTTATTAGCATATGAAAAAAAGGATGAGAATAAATAATACATTAAAAACACCTTTATCGTTATTATAGAGGCCTTAGTTCGAGAAAAGTGCTATGGGGTTGTAGAAGCTGTTATTTTTTGTTTTTTTTATAGAGGAAACGTCACTCAACCCGTCAGGTTATTGACTCAACACTGGAGAGGGACAGGCGTAAAAATAATTTGACGTGTAGGAATAACAAAAATAAATGAGGCATCTAATTTTGTTCAACACTATCTTGTTTTAACAATTTAGTTTGAACGGCGAATAGGAGATCTACATCGCTGTTATCAATACTAGTATGCGATATTTTCCTGTGGATAGGGTCATAAAATTTATGAATATCCTATGTATATATTATTACAAATAATGTTTATAAATAATAATGAGTAGTGATTTAACTGCGGAGCATCAGACAATTAATTGAACTAAAACATTTGCCTTAGCCATTGCATTTTTTTTTTTTTGTTTAACAGCCTTATGCACATCTAATAATCCTATCAATTTTGTAAATCTCAATAAAGAGGTTTACTTACTTCTGAAAGTAAAACAAATATAAATAAATCGTCTTTTTTTAACATTACAATGAATTTCTCCAAAAGAGACATAATGAAGATGCAACCTAATTTCTTAATTCCAACACTTTTCCTAGAAATCTTAAATGCAAAGTGTTAAATCTCTAAAGTACTAGAAAAAACAACCAGCCGCTTTAAAATTTTTATGTGTCTGAAAATGCACCTGAATGGTTTCACCTGAATCATTTTCGAAAAAGATTTCTAAGAAAAAATTTTTCATATTGAAAAAGAAAGATTGACATATTTGATGGAAGTACCACTTGAATTTTATTTGAATTTAAGTTTCTTTTTTGGAATATATATTTTATATGAGATAACCAAAAATTAGTTTTTAGTTCTGCATAACTCAGTGGTTATGTTTTTGTATATAACATCAATATCGTTTAATGTTAGAGAAACATCGGCACACAATAAATAAGTTACACTTATTAAAGTGGTTTTATTGACTGCACCCCCAACGATTTCTTCCTTAAAATATCGTTTAATATTTCTTAACTTTTATATTTTTAACCTTTCTTTGACACCGTCATTTTATAATAATTGTTTTAGTCAACTATGAATATAACTCTCATTAGGTTATTATTAATACTTTTTCTTTTAATTTTTGTCTATATTATTTGAACATTTGAAAACTAACCGATTTATCACTTATGCAAGAAAGTTCCTATCTTATGAAATGAAATGGTGTCCCTCTTTTTAGCTTTTTATCAGTGCCCTGGTAAATTTTTACTGCTGAAATATTTACAGCTCCTTTTGGCCTTCATTACTGAAAGCAGAAGACAGTAAAAAATGTTCTTATCTCTCCTGTGGTAACTTCTACATTTAAATACCTTTTGTGTATCCTGTTTCCACAACCATATTTAGGCAATATGTCTCCTCATAGTATAGTATAGTAATAGTACTGTTTATCCTAATAATACCTACTACACATTATACACTTATAAAAAAAAAAAAAGGAATAATCACTAACCTTCACCTTCATATGTAGTCAAATTTAGTAATCTAATAAATTTAAAGCTACATAAATTTAATTTAATTAAAATATAATACATTATAACCGAAGTATATACAGATTGGAGATATAATTTCTATTCACCGATTTATTTTCTAACAGCCTAATAAAGAATGGTTTCCCATCTATGAAGAAAATAATAATAATGTAAGCTATAGTTCTATATGCTTATGGAATGACGGCAATCATGAGAGGCTTAGTGGTAGAGCGCTGAGTTGCCGTGCCGAAGGTCGGCACACGGAATAGGTCACATCCGCTATTGTGCGTGATCTAGGACAAATCACAACTGGTGTCCAATAAACACGTACTGTCAAATCACGTACTGAACCCAAGACTCTTCATTTACATACATTATATTATTATTAACACTGGCTGTACAACCCAGCACGGGTCCTGGCCGCATCAAGGCGTCGCTTCCACTCTTGTCTGTCCTGCGCCAAGGTCTTCCAAGCTCTGGATCCAATGATACTGCCTGCATCATTCTCGACTTCATCTGACCATCTAAGTCGTGGACGCCCACGTTTTATTTTTCCGTCAACGAATCCAAACACCAGTCTTTTCAGGGTAGCGTTATCCTCCATTCGGGCCACATGGCATGGCTACTGATACATCAACAGCTCTGCATTTTGTGTGAGTCTAAATTGATCGCCAACTCATACAGCTCCAAACGTATATAAATATGTATAAGTTATTATAACGTAATATATATGTTTGAAAATTCAATGCTTTAAGGATTTTACGCTTTAAATATTAGAGTTATATGTTTATTGAAAAACCCAAAGTCCTGTCTCCTTTTTAATCTTGCACTGGAGAAAGTTGTGCGGGATTCAGTAATCCAGACAGGCCACACGATATTTACCCGTACTGTACAGATGTTTGGATACGCTGATGACCTTGATATCGTTGCCAGGACCCGATCGGAATTGATAGAAGCCATTGGGAAACTCATGGACGCTGCTTCAGCCCTGGGATTGACCATAAACGAGGGGAAGACAAAATATATGTGTACACAGGTGTTTGTGGTGAAGGGGCACTGATTGTGGGCCCTTACACATTCCAGAGGGTGGACGAGTTCGCAAATTTGGGATCCTTAGAGACACCAATAAACGATGTCTCTGCTGAGATAAGAAAAAGGATAGTGGCGGCAAAAAGGGCATATTTTGGCTTACTGAAAACTCTTCGCAGCAGATCCCTTACCAGGGGCACTAAACTGGTCATATACAAGACTCTCATGCGCCCTGTTCTTACCTATGCTTCCCAAACCTGGACTATCTCAAGAAATAAAGAAATAGTCTTTTAATTTTTGAAAGAAAAATATCACGGCGTATAGTTGGCCCAGTAAGAGATGGAGATGAATGGAGGATTAAGAGGAAGAGGGAGGTTTATGACCTTTAGGGGGATGTGGACATTGTGAAGTTTATTGAACTGGGGAGGCTCAGTTGGGCTGGCCATGTCGCAAGAGTGGAAGTGGAAGAAATTCCTAGAGAAATAGTGGACATAAACCTTCACAGTACACGACGGACTGGAAGGCCAAGGCTTCGGTGGGTTGATGGAGTGGCAGCGGATGCATGGGACCTGCTAAGGATTAGAAGCTGGAGAGCGGCAGCAAAAATCGGGTCGAATGGCGACGGCTCATTGAGGAGGCCAGGACCCACCCAGGGATGTAGCGCCACGGAGATAGATAGATAGAAAAGCCCAAAGTTAACTTTTTGTTTTTGATTTTAAAAAATTAAAAACACTTAGCAGTAAACAAATTTAACATAATATGTTAAATTTGTGAATAAGTGAATCATATTATGATTCACTAATTATTTGTAGTTATTTCTATAGCAATATTGATTTGAAACTAAATTTTATAATTGAATGATATCTTAGCTATTCAGTAATAGATGTTAAGTGAAATAAATATTTCTTAACGGACTATTTCACAACCATGATCAAAGTTCTCAGGATATAAAAAAAAAAATTGATCATTGATACTATTATCAGCATTATAATATAAAAAAAGAAAAGGAATCGCATAAAAAAGTAATAATAAAATAAATAAAACTGATATTAAATTTTTTCAATATATTTATGTAGTTGTTTATTAGATGAAATATTCAATTATCAAACCTAGCATTAAATTTTTAATGGTTAATACGTTTGAATATGGATGGTCTAGTGCGTGTGTAATGCTTATAACATTATGATATATGAAGCAGTTTTGTCTAACATGACTCTGCCGCCTTATTTATTTATTTATCAAGTTTCAGAAGCATAAAGCATTGCTTAACTAAACTAGCAACTAATGCGAAAAATCAATATTAAAAATTTCAAGTTATCCTTGATACATTTTTTAAATATCCATTTATTTTAGGCAATTCAGATGTTATATAAAAAAAGATTTTTTTTTTATCTAAAAGTTCTTCAGGCATTATTCATCGCGATTCTTTATATTGTGGAAGTTGTAGTAATGCTGTATTAATAATCATTTAAAGAAAACATAATATTTATAAATTCTCCATAAAAATACTCAGAAATTAGCCTGGCCATGATTTCCTGATCTTTTTACTATCTGTTACTTTTTTTCTCTTTAAATGTTGACTTTCAACTTCATGAAGGGAAAAACCTGTATTTACGGTGATAAGCTTCTTCACCAACAAGTAGAATAAATAAAGCCTTATCGTGCATACCGTGCACTCACTATTTCTTCACTATTTCTTAAGGATGGACTTGTTTTAATAATATTAAAGCAAGTATTATCTAAATTATATAGTTAGATATATCTCAAGTTCTGTTTTGAAGAATATATATATATATATATATTACCCATTCCCAGTTTAATGTTAAACACATTATAGAGACTGTACTGTTTTTAAAACAACAGTTGTGCAGGAAGGTGATTTTATGTGTTAAAGGGTTCAGCTAAGAAACACTTTGTAATGTAAAGTTGAAACAATAATGTATATAAAACACAAGAAATACTGTTTCATTATTATTACTGAGGGGGTTGCTCAGTGAGTACAGCGTTGAGTTGGCATTGGATAAATTATTAAATTTGTTACAGCCGTAGTTGGACAATGAGGACTCTGACGTCCCTTAATTGAATTGAAATTATTCATTACTTTTACTCAGCCCAAATACAGTACTTTATATCGACTTCAGTAATGGGTAGATGTTTTATATTCATAGCTTAGTATTTTACTATAGAATTATATTAATATTGATTAATAATAATCATTCAATAATAATTTATCATTGAATGTTATTTTTTCTTTAAATTAAATTTTCTTTTAGATAAAGAAAATATGTAAACAGCCACGAATACACCAGGAGGGATCAACAGACCCTCCTTGGGCTCACCCAGTCTTTATTAAATGTGCACCCTTGGATGAAAACCTGGTGGTTGATCATTATTTCGGACAAATGACCTCATTGTCTTAAAAAAAGTACAGTTTCTACCCAAGACACTTCGTGCGTTTGTGTTTTTTTTCTATTTTTTATTATATTCAAGAAAGGCTTAGGCTTAGTAAAATATATTTATTAGGTAAGGTGAAGAGAAAACACCATATTTTAATAAATAATAGTTTTTAGCAACTTAATTATTATAAAATAATAATTAAAATAAAATTGCAATAATTCAGAAACCAGAATATTTATTAGAAAGAGATTAAAAATATGCTTAATTGCAACTAAACGCACTAATTCAGATATATATTTAGAAAACTGCTTTGAAAAAAATCTGGCAAGCTGAACTATTGTAGAATTATCCCATTTCTCCTTCCAACCTTTGTGCGAAGTTGGCGTAGGCACGGATATTAGGACGTGTCATTTCATAATAGAGCGATGAAGAAAAGACACGCTGGGCAAAATTAAAGGGATACATGTTCACATCATAATTGGTTTCGCTGTATAAATTTATGTCTTAAGGTGCCGTATAACACAGCATATTTAATTGACACACTAATGACACATGATTATGATTAATTATCATAATCGATAATTGTATAATAAGTAATATAAAACTTTAAAATAAACAAAAAAAATGTTAACTGTTTTATAGAGGTAATTTTGATGTTTTAAATAATAAAATTATTGAGAGGCGCCATAAAGAGATGACACCTTTTACCATTTGATGAAGTAAAACGAAAGAAAACGTTTAAAAAAAAAAAATCATTTCCGAAATTTTTTTTAGCGTTTTTAATATCTCATAAAAACACGTAAAATTTCACTATTATAAAAAAAATCTACTATAATCGGAATACCACAAACTTTTTATGTTTTTACCAATGAGCGAGGTTTTGTTTTCCTATTCATGATAGAAAAATATTCGATCGCTCATATGCTCTTTTGTGAAGTTAGAGCCAGTAGTGAGTTAGAAATTATCACAGATTTTTGGTAGAAACACAGAAAAATCATATTTGGAGTAGGTCGTGTTTTTTTATTTTAAAAAGTGATAGTAAATCTCTCATGAGCAAAAAGTCATAAATGCATATTGATGGACTGCGATCGCTCCAAAGTTATAATGTCCAATTAAGAAGTCGAAATTCATTTTAAAACGTGTCAGGACAACTTCTACATATTTAGATTTAATTTCTTACATATTATGTCAAAGTTTCGTCTGTGTTTTATCTAGAATAAGTTTCTAATTTGACAAAAAGAGTAGTGTAGAATTTTTTTAGTCAGTTCGAAAGTTCTTAGGATAAATATCGATGCCTTAGTTCACAAATATGTTAAGTGAAAATTTTTTATATATATATATATAATATTATAATGTTGTGATGAGGAATTCATAGATCATATGTTGATATAAAATTAATAGAGAAGCTGTGAAGGCTACAAAACTATATTGTGTGCTTAAACTTGAACTGTATTTCTTGTGTTAAATTATTATAGTACCGCTGGGTACTGTTCTTCTTCATGCTTCTCATGCCATTGTATTTTATGTTACTGTCAGCCAATCTGCTGATTGTCATTGTTTTATTTGAAAGGTGTGGATGTAAGTATTCAGAGAAGAAAAAAAATATTATCAAAGTTGACCCCGGTAAAATCTTGTTTTCGGCACTTAAAACATATGTGAACTAAGTCATCGATATATTGAAGGACATTCATTATATTTTTTAATAAAATATAATTTCTTGGAATTTTATTATGTTCTAGATTTCTTTTCACTTTAGGGATTTGTCATCAATTATTTCATAATTTTACATTTGTTCTTTGTATTCCTATCTTGTCGACCTAGGACTCCATCTGGACAAACGCCTCACTTGGAATCCTCATACAAGACTGGAAAGACAAGAAACTGCTCGACGTTTTCGCCTACTTCAACATTTACTGGACAAACGTTTTAAGCTTCCAATTAATTAAAAAATACTCATTTACATGACACTTATTAGACATATTTGGACTTTCGGAGTTGAGCTTTGGGGCACTACTAAACCATCCAATTCATCTCGTATCCAATCCTTACAATCCGAAATCCTTCGTAAAATCCTCAATGCTCCTTATTATGTCACAAACAACTCATCCATCATGATCATAATATCCCTGCTGATTTGGCCCAAACTAGATACCTATCCTTCCATGACAAGCTCCATACACACTTGAATCCGCTAGTCTCTCAACTTGCTTCCCTTACTATTCCTGATAACCCTCCGAGACGACTGAAAAGAAGGCCTCGAGACCTTCTGCTATAGAAGTTTATTGTAGTGCTACTGATGGGTAGTTTCTCCACAATTGCTTTTTGTTATCATGACATTTGTTCGTATCAGCAAATTTACTTGATGTAATATTATTACAGTTGTAAATATCAATAAATTAATCTAAAAAAAAATAAAAAATCTTGTCGATTCTACCATTTCTGTTTATATAACCTGTTATGTTTTCACTGGCACTGTGACGTTTAAATAGATGTGCTGTTTTGTTTTCTTTCCAACACTGATTATGGCCTAAGAATTAAGCCGAAACGTGGCCAAAATGGTATATTTCTGTTATTATTTATATTTAAACTATGTAAGAGTAACGTTACATAAAAAGTAATAATTACGTTTATAATATTGTAAATTGATATATATTTAAGTGGAAAATGGTTGACTGGATAATTCAATCCATTAGTAAATTAATATAAGGCTATATGATCACAAAAGCGTTTTCATTCGATTTCGAAGCAAAAAATTTTTTTAAAAGATTACTTTATGTAAGATGACTTACTTTGGACAAATTTTGTATTTTTGAGTATACAACATTGTCTTCCTCTCCAATACCTCTCAGAGAGGGTTGCACCCTTCCCTATTAACTATCGCTCTCTCGAGATCCGACTGGGCTCAGATCTCAATCTTCCCTACCAAGTCACGACCACAATATTTATGCTTGCACTGGCACCTAAAATCGATAAAATGCGATCACTCCGCGTAATGAAGAGCAAATTCAAATTTTTTTTATTTTTTTAATAATTATAATCTGTAATATACTAAGGTAGGGAAGCACGGTGACCCATTGATCCCACTTGTCACTTGCAACTCTGACGGTCCAGTTTCGTCTTGTTCAACCTGATTTTACTAACACCAAAGGCCCTGTAGTGTCTAAACGTCTTGCATGATTATGCTTTCTGTCTGTTTAATTTGAACTAAATTGAATTTCTCATCTCTATTAAAAAATAATAATAAATGAAAATATGACGTTCAAGAGCGTCTTACACAGAAGCCAAATGGGACATCAGCTCTTAAGAACGGTGCCAAAGATTTTATCGTCAGATAGTGGGAGAAATATATTCAAGACGTCACCCCTACTATCTGCGTATCTCTAGGTTTTATTTAGCCTCAGTTTTGTAGACGTAAGGATATACGTCAGGAATTCAATCATTTGTACTATGGAATGCTAAGTGCCCTGGATGTATATGGGAGGCTGCGGTAGCCCAAGGTCGTTAAGTCGTTCACTTTATGAACCTCGTTACCACTCCAGCGCCTGTTCGAATTTGGTGTAGGTGGGGTAAAATATGTTTTGCCGTGCGAAAAAACATATTTTATCCCTCTTAGGTTAGAAAGTTTGGTAATCTGTGGGGGTTTTATTTAAAAGGAGAGGGTAAGGAAGTAAAAATAAATAAAATGTGGTATATAGGAGATAGTTTCTTAACATATGATTCCCTCATTTGACTTAATATTTGAGCAGTTATTTATGAAATTGGTATAAGTCCATTCGAATCTTAAAAAAATGTTTATTCTTTTAAATGATTTTAATGATTATTATTTCATAATAAAATTTAAAAGATGTAAAGGGTTCACAACACCACTCTTTGCTAAGTGCTAAGACATAAAAACATTTGCCTGTTCGCTTATATTTTTAAAGTAATTCAGATCGAAACCTTTAGACTTTATTATTATTAACTATTATTTATTATTAGAACATAATAATTCAGTTCTTCATTAAAATTAAAGAAACATTTATTTTATTTTATCGTACTTATAACATTCTCTTAGTATATTTTAGGATACCTAGACTAATATTTTCTATTCATTGCGTTGTATTTGAGAGTTCTTATTATCTTCTTAATACTTACTCAGCCTGAGCTCAATACCCTTCATGAATTATATTAGTAGAAAGAAATATATACCAAAAAAAAACTGTACCACTGCAACCCATGAAGGGTCTTTGGTTCAGTATGTGGTAGAGACTACAGAGACTATGGTTGTGCAAGGAGGTGAATTGATTTTTTTAAAGATGGCCTTGTACCGCCAGGTTTTCCCCAGTTAAAGGGTACCGACTCTATACCGGCTAGGTGAGCCCCGAAAGGGTACCCGAACCCCACAGGGTCCTCCATGGCTGTTAACAGATTAAATAACTAGCTATTACAGCCGGATCAAGCGCGGGACCTTCGAAGCGGCAACTCATCTCTCTAGCTTTGAGCTAACCCGCTTACTGACTTCATAAACGGGTATTTGGTATTCATTGCGTTGGAGAAAAGCGTTGCATTTGGGAATAGACACAGACTCCCTTATGCTATAGTTGTTCAAGGAACAGTGCTACCTTAGCCAGCCCAAACTCAATAACCTTCATGAGTTTTATTAGATGAGAGGTTTTAATACATTTTTTTATTTACAAAATATTATTATAGATTAAAAAAAATTAAACATAAAATATAAATATAAAATTGACTTACGTCAACCAGATCCTAATTAAAGTAATGTTTAATGAACATTCTTCCCCACGTATACATCGCAAAAATTGCGAGAATTGGGGATTTAGGATCGGTGAAGAGAAGGGATTTGTCTGAGCTGGTTACGAGCCCTGTTAGCTTTACCTGCTAGCTCAGTTTGGAGAGTACCGCATTAGATATGCGGAAGACTCAGGTTCGAATCTCGGCCAGGTCAAATCTTTTCTCTTCAAAATAAAAAGAAAATATTTTTAGTTTTAAAAAAATATACCTCTACAATCTATGAAGGGTCTTGGGTTCAGTACGTGATAGAGACTGTACTTATTTCTAGGACACTCTCAACCGCCAGGTTTTCCCACTGTACAGTACCTTCGGCACAGCAACAGACCACGCACCCACTAAACTACTACGCTCCCAAAATAGCTTTGGTTAATAACTGAAAACTATGAATGTATTATTGAATAAAGTTAAGATTGAATAAAAACGTAGTTGAATTGCAGTGGCCTACGGTAAATAATATCAACTCATATTTTAACCTTGTAGTGTTTTCCGCCTTGAAGATAAGCAGGGGAAATTGCTTCTTCTGATTAATGTGAACTAAGTCAATTTTTAAAAATTGGAGTTACCCACTTTTGATCCAAAACTAGTCATAAAAGATATATCCTCTATATGCAGAACTAAACCTATTTTTGTCCTTAAAGACATCCTCTATTCTGTCAATTGCATATTAAGGTAGATTTTCTTTCCAAAGTTTAGTCACGTAGTTCATATTTTCATTCAATTGAGTAGAATTTAATTATACACAAAAAAAAATAGTCAGGAATAAGATTAGAAGGATAGCCAAAGATAGATGAAAAATGGCTTCTAACTATAAAACTCCATTTTTTCTAGGTGGGAGAATAATCATTCTTTCATGAACTAATATATCACAAGTAGGTATATTTTAAAATACACATTCCGTAGTATTGTCCCATTTATTCTGTATGTATAATGTATCACTGGATTTACCTAATAAGGACAAATATAATAAATATACATAGATCGACAATGGAAGTAAATACTAAATGCATTAGAGGGATAATATTCAATCGTTTTGCAGTTGAGTGTGACCCAGATTTAGAATATTCATATAACTGTATACAGAAATGAAATCGATGTTAAAATTATCTTGTCGAAACAGCTCGAACCCTATAATCTTATCTACGTTTTAATGTAAAATCTAAGTTTAAATTAATGTGCTGTTTAAATAATAATTTTGAAGAAACGAATAATGCCATACTGGGCCTGGTGCTAAGTTAAGAGTACAGTGGCTGATGAAATCTTGCTCTAGAGCACTTTTAATATTGTAACATTACTTCGGCGCGTATTTTCGGCGTCTATTTCGGTCTTCATTCATTATTATTTTTATTCTGGCAATTGTGAGGTTTATTAAAATACATTTTACATGTCACAAATTTGTTTACATGTTGTATGAAGTTATAAGAGGGCTCAATGGTAGAGAGCTGAGATGTGTGTTGCCGAGTTCAAATCTGACTGTGGTAGATTTTATTTAATCTATTAAGGCCCTAGGGATGGATCCGTTGGCATCTGAGACCCTCCTGGGGCTCACCCAACCTTTATAGAGTCTCTATAAAAGGGGGGCCCTAGTGGTTGAGCGTGATCTAGGACAAACCACCTCCCTGCTCAACCGTTGTCCAAGACACAATACACACAATACCTCTATATGTCTCTAACACGCACTAAAGCCAAAACACTTCATGAGTTATATCTACATATATACAATAATGTCATGAAGTTAATAAGTAGCAAGAATATTAAAGTTCTTATTGCTCCGAATAGCAATTCTTCCAAAACAATCGATTCTAATTTGGATGATTACATTTCTTTCGGCCAACAATAGATTTTATTTATTATTCTCATAACTCTAAATAAATTTATATGAATATAAAATTTCTGATGACATTCACCTATTGTAATAGACATTATATCTACAGCCCCTAGGAATAAGTAGCTAAGTCGAATTTCGTCCTGAATGAGTTTCTTACGGAAGCGAAAAAGAAGTGTTGTTTTGCAGTTTTTTGCTTAAAATAGAGTAACAACAGAAGTAATACCGCCTATTCCAGCCAAGGCCTGACTTAGCCTCTTGTGCACTTCCAGAATAATACGATTCCGCTTCCTAAGTTAAAGAAACTCATTTTGGTGGAAATTCAAAATTCGAAATTCGACTGAGGATTTAATTACAATATATCTTTAATATTTAATATATTATTATATTATATATTAATATTTAAAATATTTAATTTAATATATTATTATAATATTTAAAATATTATTATGTTTTAAACTGATTTGTGTCAAGAATTTATAAAATCATATCTGTGTAATTTTTACTTAAGTACATCTGAGTACATTGAACTTCAAATTGCTTCCACCTTATCTTCTTATCTTAGTAATGATATGTATTAATGAATTATATATATATATATATATATATATATATATATATATATGTATATATATTCATTTATTTATATATTAATTTATGTACTAATATATTTATATATTTGTCCCTGATAAAAATGTTTACCAAAATCAAAGTTGAAATAAAATTAATTATTATCCATATATGTAATGGTTAAATAATGAATATTGGTTTATAATCCATCACTCCTAGATCGTCATCGATACGTCTAATACATCTACAAATAGGGATTACCAACAGATGATAAAATGAAAATACTTTAAATAAGGAAGATTGGGAGAAATGGATTTTATCTTTTACTTAAGCTTAATTCCAAACATTTTACTTCAAATCGATAACTTGTTTTTTATAAAGAGTTGATAAAATGTAAATGGCAGTTCTTATAAAAAAAAAATGTTTAAACCCAAATTTATTTGCACTTTTACTTTAGCTTATGATTATAACTAGGCCAAAAGCTAAAAGCTTGTGACGGTACGTTTGCAAGAACTAGTTTTTCACTCACTAGTGTAAAAATCGCTCTTCAAAGAGTCTCTGAGAGCTTTCTGTATACAATAGAGTAATCAAAACCGCATTTACCCAGTGGCCAACAACTGCCCCTACACAATTCCAAAACATTTTTGTCATCCAAAGTCGCGATGTCTCATTCCAAATATGTTGCGTTCTAGAACATAGGCAGAAAACTCTATAACAAAAAGTTGAATTTTGGGGATTTTTTGCTAGTTTAATCTAGTAACTTTGTTTAACACGACATTTTTCCTTATTATTTTCATGGCTTTAATCCGGTTCTGAATATGAAGTTTCGGAGAATAACAACACTGCTCGACCTAATCAGTGAGAAATTGAAATTTGGAGCTATCCGCTTTTGATCGTGAACACTTCATATACAATTCTACGAAATAATTATAAATAATATTGTGATATCAAAGCTTACATCAGATCTTGATAATGCGAAAAAATAATTAGTAAAAATATTACCGATAAGTCAAGGTTGGACCGTTTAACTACTGAAGATTTATTTTTGGTTGCGACAAAATGGAAAATGGAACCTTATTTTACATTCTTACCATAATATCTTACTACGTAAATCAATAATACTTATTAATTTTTAAAACTTCAAATAAAAACTGCTTTGTGAATGAACACGAAGGCTAATAATTGAAACACTGGAAACTCGCCATAAATAAATCAAGGCATAAGTCAATTATTATGCTTACAGTCATTATAACACACATACACACTTGATAATTATAAATATGCATGTATATAGTATATTGTTATTATATAGTCTGAATACTAAATTTGGATTTATATAAATTATATTATTATGTACAATGTAGAAAAAATCCTTCTGTGTACAGTAAATTTTATTACAATATCTACATAAAACAAGTTAGTCTTTACACTAATGTTACAAGTAATGATTAGTTAATTTTATCAAAAACTTTTAAACAATTTATTTTTAGTGGACTATCTAATTGTGGCTTAAAGATTTTAATTATAAAAATTGTGTAAGATTGAATAGAATTCTATCAAATTCAATCATCTCAGGATAGTAGACTATATTTGCAGCTTCGATGAATAAGTGGGTAAGTAAAATTTGTCCAGAAAGATTTCCGTGTATTTAAGGAAGCGGAACCATGTCATTCTCCTACTGATACATATTATGTGTATGTATGTGAGTAACATTGAAAAAGTATGTTTAATATAAAAAATCCTTATAATTTGAATTTAATTTATAGGCATGAAATTTATTGTTATAAAATGTTTTTTAATATTTATATTGATATCGTTGCTCCATCCACACTGCATCTTCTAATGAATAGAACTTCGGAATACAGTTATCAGAAGGCGGTAATGTAGTAAAAATAACAATAAAAAAAAGAAAGAAAAATATATCTGCCTAGATATGTTTCAATGTATAGAAGTTCGTAGCTAATAATTCTAAATCCAGCAAGCTAGTTTTTTCTTGGTTTGAATGTAAAAATAAATTCGCTTCCATATGAAAAATTGTATTTATTTCATAATTTTGTATAGGAAGTGCCTAATTGTTTTCAAGAGGGGAGTTTAATTTTAAATACCTTTAAATACATAAATTATGTAGAAATAGACAAAATTATCGTGAATTGATCGTCTTCTTAAGGTAGGGCATACCTCGATTTGATTTAGGGAAGCCTGGATGAGTTTCTAGGGTTCGACCCTAGAGCCGGGTGAGGGCGCGCATGCGCCGTGCCCTACCTCCGAGCCAATACCAAACGGTGGCGCAGTCTAGTGGCGAGAGGTGGGCATCACCTTCCCCATATTTTCGTACTTTTATACCGCTTAATTTCCCTTATATTTATAAAAGTCGTGTGATTTCTGGAAGATGCAGTGGTGGAAGAGACGGAGGATAACCAAAGTCATCGGTTCTGGCCATTATGCTCTCGTACTAAGGAGTTATTCTCTCTGCTCAGGTTCTCACCGGGGAGGGGCCGAAGAAGAGGAAGATGACGATATGAACACTAGCGCTCCCGTCATCTCGAGGACTACTTTTAACGAAGGTGAGTACCTCCATTACTGTTATAACCTATTAAAAAACAAACATGGACACTGGTAAAAACTGTTCTAATAATATGAGATATCTGTCTTTTTTTATTCCTCCGTTCAACTGTTAAGAGCGTCTCAGAGCCTTGTCTGACATAGTGCGTGGTTTTAGTTATACAGTAGCTTTTGTTGACCTAAACAACGTCATTTGGATATTTTGCATCATCAAAGATGCATTTAACATTTGCCATTCAAATAAACCTTGCCTTTTGACGAATGCAGTTCACAATATCATTTTAACATCAACTAAATGAATGAAAAATTCTCACGCATATTTACTTTCACACGCATCTAAAACTCTTATAACTTATTATGATAAAATAAGTCACAAATAACTTTTTTGATTAAATGAACAATAGAAGTATCTCGTTTTATAGCTTTTTTATATGTATACATTAATTAAATGATGAAAAATTCTCACGCATATACTTACAATAATTCCACACTAATTGTACATTGTCTCTTCATTCTTGATGCTAATCTTGAAGCGAATGATGAGAATATATGATTTTAAATCTTAAGTCTGCATATCCAGACAGTGAAGTTTAATTCATGAATATAGTCAGATTTTTAGATCCACTTAATGCTACTTTTTTTAGTGTTAGTTTGCTTTGGCAAATGATAAAAATAGGATTCTATATCCAGATCTCTTACAGAAGCCAACTGTATCTTATGCAATTTAAGCTCAACTGGTGAAAACTTTCTAAATTCGGATTTGAGAATAAAAGAGTTAGTTCCTTGTGATTTCAGTTTTTAGTTTTTATTCGTGTTCTTATAGGTAATTCCAAACAAAATTTTGCTATTGATATTTAGAATGTCATATAAATAACAAGATTCGTATTCAAATTAAAACACAACATGATTCCAAAATAGACATTTCTTCAATGATATGGTCGATACTACTGCAAAGTACCCAAAGTGAAAAAACACATTTTTCTTAAGCTCTTGAATTGTTGAATATTATAGCAAATTCTTAAATCAGAATTCACTTTGTAATGATGAAAAGTAACCATTTCAAGCATAATTTACAACTAAATTGATGATCAAAATAAAAGCCCAGTAACGAATAAAAAATAGCTGTGTTGTGAACATTTTGAACTGTAAGTTTCAAAGTTTCAAATGTACCACATTCGCATGTTTGATCCGTTTCGAATAGCAACAAAATCAAATTCATACATGGCAAAGTATTGAGTATGTCATGTTCGTATGTTTGCAGTAAACGAGGTGTTTTAAAGCAAACTGATGAAGATGCCCCATTCGACAGTTTGTGGTATACATTATAGAACGTAAATAATATGCAATTATTAGACAATAAAATTAAAGAATGTGTGTTTGGACTAATTAAAATGCAATTGTAATAAAATTTATATAAAGTCGTCTGTAAGGCACAAAGCCACGTGTAATGACATCGATGAAATGCGTTTGACGATCCACACTGAATTTAAATGAACCTTGAAACAGTTTTTTTTTTTTTCAAGTTATGTCTTCACGTTAGATACTTTGCATTTGTATCGACTATGTACTCCATTTTTTCATCATAACTATTCACATTGTATTGCATAGATAGATGGCTCTACATCCCACGTGGGGACAAGGCCTCCCGCATTGCATACCGATCATGATAATTTTTCCGCTATTTGTACATGTGGAGATCCTCTACAGCGATGGCTAGCTCGCGTGCATGATGGTGTTAAACTTTAATGAGCGTAATGAGGTGCCTGAGTATCGTTGATGCACGACGTTCGTGTAAACTGTTCCCTTCAATTAATCATACGTCCTTTATCTTGTATATTCAAATTATTTAGCTCAGTGATAGCATTTGTGCCAGAAGGGCTTGTATAGTTAATTTAACGAATAAGTTCCTCAGCAAGCTATAAAGCTAATTGGTGGTGAGGTTTAGATCTAAGATATCGTTCATATTCTTGCACCGAATCGATTATTAAACTGATATATGAA
Source organism: Arma custos (assembly GCA_037127475.1). NCBI lineage: Eukaryota > Metazoa > Arthropoda > Insecta > Hemiptera > Pentatomidae > Arma > Arma custos. The sequence continues at coordinate 65,128,861 of CM073759.1, forward strand.
TGTCAAGGCATTATGTAATGCATGGTATCTGTGTGCGTATAATGAAGCAAGTAAATGGGCTCATGATGAAAATATCTTTTGATTGTCACTATTTAAAGTTGAACGATCAATATAGTCTATTTATTTTGTTTATTAATTAATTTAGATTTGAAACTGACGCACAGTGGGGTAGGATACCTTGAAACCTGGCATTAAATATTTAGGTATTTGTTTAGTTTAAAAATAAAATATATTATTTTGTTTATATGTTAACTTGTATAAATATAAGACATTTTCGATGCTAAAAATATTTTTAACATCTAAATTGAAATAATGTAATATGTCTTCTCTTTTGGATGATGAGTTCGATTAATTATTCGGAGAAATCGGAATCACTGGAATATTCTGATGACTCCAAGACCTCTTCTTGCTTATCCGATGCACGTGGTGCACACAGCTGAATCACTAGCGTCAAGTCTATGGAATACTTGTTTGAAGGAGCTAAGGCCTGAGGAGCCGTCAAAATACCATTTTGTTAATAGACATAATTGGTCTAGTTCTGCATCCTGAAGTGTTAATATTACAGATTGAAGTGACTGAATCAATCTTTGTGTTGTGTGGTCAATTAAATCCTGTGGTTTTACTTTTAGTAACGCTAGCAACAGTTTCTGTAACACGAATATTATTTGGATAGCAGAGCTTCTTTGCTGCTTGGACAGTCTTGCAGGAAGGGGATATTTGTGGAGCAATATCCCTCACAGCTCGAGATAACTTTGCTGTTATCAAAACAGCTAGACCATCTTCTCCAGACGTAGGATTTGATTGTGAGTCCAGCGAAGATTTATATGCATCTCTATATTTAGTGGCCCGTTTTGGAGGCGTTGAAGTTATTTTATGAAGAATTTTTGATTGCCCTTCTGACCTTAGACTCATCTTTGTTGCATATGTCAATACAGATCCCTGAATCGTATCCCTAAGTTCTTCAGTTTTTAACCGTTTTGTTCTATAATTGATTATAAATTAGTCTAAAATTGATTTTTCTGAAAAAAGGGAAAACATAGGCAACAAATTTCCTGATCCCATCTTACTGTCAGCCAATCTGCTGATTGTCATTGTTTTATTTGACAGGTGTGGATGTAAGTATTCAGAGAGGAAAAAACAAATATTATCAAAGTTGACTCCTTTAAAATGTTGTTTTCGGCACTTAAAACATATGTGAAGGCATCGATATATTGAATGACATTCATTATATTTTTTAATAAAATATAATTTCTTGGAATTTTATTATGTTCTAGATATCTTTTCACTTTTGGGATTTCTCATCAATTATTTCATAATTTTACATTTGTTCTTTGTATTCCTATCTTGTCGACTGCGACGAGGACTGCATCTGGACAAACGTCTCACTTGGAATCCTCATACAAGACTCGAAAGACAAGAAACTGCTCGACGTTTTCGCCTACTTCAACATTTACTGGACAAAGATTCTAAGCTCCCAATTAATTAAAAAAGACCCATTTACATGACAGTTATCAGACCTATTTGGACATACGGAGTTGACCTTGGGGCTCTACTAAACCATCCAGTTCATCTCGTATCCAATCTTTACAATCCGAAATCCTTCGTAAAATTCTCAATGCTCCTTATTATGCCACAAACAAACTCATCCATCATGATCTTAATATCCCATATGTTGCTGATTTGGCCCAAACTAGATACCTATCCTTCCATGAAAAGCTCCATACGCACTTGAATCCGCTAGTCTCTCGACTTGCATACTATTCCTGATAACTCTCCGAGGCGTCTGAAAAGAAGATGGCCTCGAGACCTTTATTGAAGTGCTACCGGTGGGTAGTTTCTTTACAAGTGTTTTTTTGTTTTTATGTCATTTGTTCATATCAGCAGATTTACTTGATGTAATATTATTACAGCTGTAAATATCAATAAATTAATCTAAAAAAAAATCATATAAGGTGGATGGTGATCTGTGGTATCCACTTGTGCAGAAGTATCATAACCATTTTTAATTGTAGATAGTTTTAAAAAAAATTATTTTATTAAATTCTTATTCTCCTAAAAGAAACGAGGTCTATCTTTATATGTAAAAAATATTCAATTTATTTTATTGGTATTGGTCATTTTTAAGTCGTTTTATAATTTGTTAAGTAAAATAAAATAAATTTTTAACATCTTATTTTTTTTTCTACTCACTCTGATTTATGAGATACATGATTCATTTAAAAATAAAACCAAATTTTGTCAATATTTCAATAATTAATCTAAATATTTGGTTTTTCGACATTTTAACTAATTTCAGTGTAACGTAAATTCTTATAATATTTTATTTCCTAATATTTATTTATTGACAAATATAAAGCTATCAAAATCGCATATCGAGTAATTTTGTAAATATTAACTTTTTCCTATTTTCATAATTCCCTAAAAAAAAATAGTTTTCTCCCTCTCTCTTTCATTAGAGGTATACAGTCATTGCCAGTTCGAGTTTCAAATATCTGCTGACCATATGTGAACGGTCTTCTTACCATGTCTTGCCTTTAACATTGAAGCTAAAATTCTAATTACCTTTCTTTTTATTATGATGTTAAAAATTATCATTAATTATCTTATGAAAATCGAGAATATAAAAAATTGTATATCCACTTTTTTTTGATTTTACTTTTTAGTTTATAATACTTGTAATAGATGGATATTGTGGAAAGAAAAAACCTTCATATTAAAATAAATTAATGGCTCGGAGTGGCAGATCAAATGCCTGTGGAATTACATGAAAATTAATACGCCACTGAAACATTTCTGGATTTTGCCCAAGAGTTTGACGGTCTGACTACTTAAGCCTAGATCTATATTGCCACTCATATATTAACTTCTTTATTTACTCCTTTCGTCAATTTTTGTCAGTTTACATGATAACATATCATTCATATATTAACTGATCTGTATACGAGACATATAACTTAAACAAAATTGTTCAGAGAAGCTCCATATGTATTTTCATTAGAATTACTGTAAATCATCACTTAACAAACGGTTTAATTTCCCTAGACTTGCATACACACTTTCTTAGAATTGTATTTGTAGAAGGCATTAGAACAATAAATAGCTCATCTTATTTATATTTTAAAAGATATAAAATCGTTTTGAAAGCGTTGCTTTTTCTAATTTAAAAAATAAAATATTTTAAAAGGATTATGTACGGGGAATTTATGGTATGATATCAAAAAAGGTTAATTATCGAACAATTAATATTTTTTAGTTTTGAAAATAAATGGATTGTAACAATGTGCTAAACCTATATATATTTTATGCTACTTTTCATCATTGTGGAAAAATTATTTGAAGAATAATCTGTTAGCATTATTCAAACAATATGCAACATCTGAATCCATTGCAGTATTTTAAATAGATAGATGACCAAAAAAAAACTAAAAAATCAGTTTTGATTTTTAAGATATGGTGAACACAAATATTGAATGAAGAAATTCGTCTGTATTCGTCGTGTATATGGGCTCGCACATCGGCAAATAGCCCTAGGGTGTTTTAAAGGGAGTAGAAAATCCTTGATTAACCCATCCTACGGAAGAGTCGTAAAATGGGGGTACGAAAGCGGTCCTATGTTAAGTATTCCTTGTTTGTTCATTTAACGTAACTTTTTGCTGCTATGGCTAATCGGACGATGTTAGATTGGGAGCTCTAAATTTTGCCTATCCGGGTTTAATTAGGATAGAGATTTATAATGAGTACCTGACATCGTACAGGCTCGGGACGTTTAACGTCCCTTCCCTTCCGAAGACGCCCGAATCTGGCGGTTGAGCGTGACACTTAGGACAAGTCACCTCCTTGCAGAATCGTTGTCCATGAAACAGTGCAGTCTCTAGCTTGTAATGAACCCCACACTCTTCACGGGTTGTAGTGGTACAGGTAAAAAAAAAAAAAACCTGACATCGTACAGGCTCGGGACCCGCGTTTAAAGTCCCTTCCGAAGGACGGCATAACTAAGGATTTTTTACTGCCTTTAAGTATTCGTTAAAGATCCCTATCCTAAATAAACCTGGATTAGCAAAATGTAGGACTCCCACTGTATCATCGTCCGATTAGCCCTAGCAGAATAAATTGATGTTAAAGGAATTAAAAAGCAAACCTTTCTCCGAGAGAATACTGAATCGATTTTCTTGAGGTTTGGAACCCCATAACGTCCCTAGGAACTTCGATCCATCTTAAAACCTGATAGAAAATTAATTACTCTTACACATTGGGTATTTACAAGGAATTTTTAATATTTAATTATTCTCAATACACAAGACACATAAAATCAATATATGTAATAAAAAATCTGTATAAAACCGTAGAATCGAAATGGATCTAGTAATACTAGAATATCAGCATTTCAAAATTTATAATTTCTATAACTGCCCCTTTCTTTGCCTTGTGATCTTTTTGAGTCTTAGATTCCTTGCTTCTCTCACCACTTAATGCAATATTTGATCAATTTCCCTTTTCCTCATGCCTCTTATTCTTCTCTTTTTTATTTTCTCACTACAAATTTTTAGGTGAATACTTGTATTATAAATGAATTAAATAATTGTAATTATTTTCCTTTTAAAAACAGTAGAAGCTATTTAATTAAGAAGCAAAAAAAACCACTCTCCAGTCCCATTATTTATTTTTTTATTTACTATACATAAAATTGAGAAATACATAAACATTGAGAATGACCCAAGGGGTCGAAACGTCTTTATAGTAAATAAAAAAATAAATAATTGGACTGGAGAATAGTTTTTTTGCTTCTTAATTAAATATCATCAATTTTAGTCCAGTAAAACCTATATTATAAAACAGTAGAAGCTTGAGAAACTTCAGGTTTTCGAAAAGGGCCCTACTATCCATCATTACTATGTTTTTCATTTATTTACTAGACTAGATGGAACTACTATATAAAGTATGAGAGAAACAGATCATCTATGTTCAGTTATTTAGTTTATATTTTTGAACAATAAACCATACTAACATAATGGTGCAACATTTCTTTATTTATGTATGGAGCTGGTAATCTTGTAGGAATTATTTGGTCATGTGTTAAAAACACAGCTGTAAATATGAAATGATAACAAAACCACAGGACGTTTCGATCGATATCTGTGACAGCAACAAAGTAAATTGTCCCGTATCTATTTTTAAACTTCTCACTTGAGCGATTGATGTTAAGCCTAATTGATATACAAGTGAATAATTGCCTTTGAATAAAGTGACTATTGTTATGGGACACTTTAATTATGTACAATTCTGCCTGGGGGAATTTGATATTAGGGTCAATAAGGCTGAATATTGAGGCTGTTTAAAAGTCCTGAATGAATTATGATATTCAACGTAATCTGTGAATTAGTGTTTTGTTTGGTGACACGGCAATTAGGAGTTGTGAAAGCGTGTTTTCATCATAAGCTCCATTGATTTCTTATTCTACCATGTTTTCACTCTAAGTTTTCCTTCCTTCTATTTATGCCTTACTTTCGCTAATTCCTGTTCATAAACATCGTGAGACAATATAATTTAACTTTGAGAAGTATTTAATTCTTCATTATATCTTTCTCCCTTACCGCTCCTCCCATTTAACGGGTACACCATTCTGGACATTAATTAGATCTTGGCATTTTTCATTAATTAAAATTTCCTGAAGAGGATTGGATTTATCTGATTCTGCTTTCATCGAAAAAACCGATATTTTTGTGTAATTGAATTCTTTATTATAAACTTTTTCATATTTCTTGAACTGTATTTCAACTCCGACTTTCAGGATAATGCTTATTTTTGATTCAGGAGATAATACTGAAGGTCGAATCTGATGGCACAAACCACAAACATACTCATTTTGTTGTTTATGTTATCTTTTGTAAACACAGGAAGAATATAGGCATTGAAGTAAATAAGATTCGGAAATCGTCTACTTCTTTATTTTTGTCAAAAAATTTTGTTCGGGTTGCTCAATATTTCTACACATTTTATTTACTTGTCATTGGATAAAATGTAGTACCTTATTTTTTCCATTGTGTTTTCTTTCTATCAAAGTTCATTTCATAATATGTTTTTATGTTCAAACGCTTTAATGCGCCAAATTTTTCAAGATCGTCCTTTTAGACATAGTTCTTATTGTTTTTTTAATAAATAAGAATTCCTTTAAGTACATAAAATCAGTATGTAGTCAAGTATTTCAAAGCTGATATCTCAGGTAGTGAATAATTTGAAAAAACATTAGTAAAGCATACAAATTCATCTTACAGAGAACAGTTTTATATGTTTACTCATATAGATGCAATATTATTATTTGTGTATTTATTCATAATTAAAATCTAAACTAACGACTTATATTACAATTACATTACTTGTAAAATAAAATATGACAAAATGGTCTGAAACACAGACACAGTTTCCACTGGGAACATTTTGGATCTCATATAAATGGTTTTATAACTCTATAATGTCTCTCTTACAACTTTTTTTTATGGACACAGATTTTTGTTTTGGTCATTTTGTCCTGGTCATATCTTGGGTCTGTTAGGATGGCCTGGAAGCTTGTTTTGGAACTATTTCCAATATATTGATTGATGATGGATACACATGCTTAGGTTCTTGACATGCCACCGTTCTTTTGGTGATTGTATTCGACGTTAAACCTTGGAAATATATTTATGTTTCATAAACTTGTGAAGCATACGATTATAAAAAAAATTTAAATTTATAAATTTTAATAAGCGACCTCAACCTTTTTTACATTATCTATGTTGAATACTTCTCTTTATTTACAATTTGATAACAGTTTTGGCGCTGCTTTCGTCCCCTGTTCCCATTGGCAGTAAACGTTATCAACTAGGCGGTTTATCTCTGTTTCAACAAATGTGTTGTGTTTGAGCTAACCACTTTGGCTCCGTTCACTGAGTAATCATTATTCGTAGAACCTGCCACCAATTAAAAATATCTTTTGAAATGGAGAATAGATGTTGTCTCGTATAAGATTAACATATTAGTGACCATCAAATCCGGTCAAATATTAATATCTTGGTGGGAAAATTTCACAATTTCATTCCAAGCTTATTCTATTGAGGGAGCGGAGTGGAAATACAATCTCTACCATTTACTGAGACCCAGATCGGTCTCATCCGTAAAACCTTTACGGGTTATAGGGTTACATTTTTGTTTTAGGCCATTTAATTTCATTGCATGCTCAGAGGCATTTATACGCTGTGGACTCCTCAGATAGGGTTCAAAAATATTAATGGTACTGAAAAACAGGAGTTAAGTTGTAGAGATTAGTTACTGTATGTCTGAGTAGAAAAGAACCGGCTCTGGCAGATAATTTATTTAGTTTGTTAACAGCCGAGTATGGGTCCTCTGGGATCTGAAAATTGAGTACACCAAATCTCTATAAAGTGGGTACCCTAAATATGGGTAAAAACCTGGATATAAATCGTGATCTAGAAACAATACAGTCTCTACCACGTAATGAACTCAAGACTCTTCGTGAGTTTTAGTGGTACAGATGTTTTTGTTTGTTTTTTAGAGCGAAAGCCTTACAGTCGAGTTTATTCCCATTTAGGAATTTAATGTAACATTTATATTGTGTATATATATATCTCAGTTTACAAAGTTCATTTGAACCATGAATGTGCCTAAAACTTTATACTTTCTCCCAGAACGATAGGACAGACTGAGAGATGAAGGCATAGAAAGGACCGGACGTGTTTTATTCGGCCCAAGGGTTCCTAAAGCAGGCCGGATCTGCGGGGAGCAGTTCTTGCCCCGACGCTCCGATAAATTCTCCAGGCTCGAAAATTATCTCCGCTGGAACTCCTCTCTGTGCAGATACTAATCTCGGAAAGTATACTCCATAGAATTATTTACCCATTTCCTCCATCGTTGTGTTTCTAATTTATTTTTATTTCGATGGTATATTGAATATATTCGTGTTAGGGTTTCAGGTAGCTAGTTACACAGTTTTAGATAGGATTAATACTTTTGGACATTACAGAAAGATTGTTTATATTAAACGGCCAAAATTTAAGACCACAGAATTAGATATTTGGTCGTTTCATTTGAAATGTATGTTTTTGACGTTAATACGTCATTAAAATGCTCCTATAGTGAGAGGCAATTCAAAATAACGAATGATAAAAAAATCGGGGAGTGTTGTAACAGTTTGGTGTTGTAGCTGCCTATCTATCATATCCATCCAAAATTCGATTAGACCACTGGATAGCTAAAGGATCAAAGATTCATTACGGTAAGTTGTAACGCATCGCACGCGGTGGAGAGGGGAACGCCACTAGTTTGAGGATATTTTGTTGCATATCGAGATTTCCATCCAGTATAACTTTTGACTTGGAGCAGCTGCGACGTTCATTTCAGTTTCAATCGTCAGCCATAGCCAAACTCTATCGATTTTAAAACGTTACTGTAAAATAGTAACAGTGAATATAATAAGGGACTAAAATTTAAAAAAAATATAATCAAAAATATATAATTTCGGCCTTTATGCGTCAAAAAGCCAAATCCAAATACAGAGATCGTATACGGTTGGAAAGGGCTTCTCAAGAGCGACTTAATGGTAACAATAAAACACCACATGACCAAGTCGAGAACGTAAAAGAATGCGGCCGAGCTGAATTCATGAATATAAAAAATATTACCCGTTACGTAAACGAATTCACCTACAACACAGGGCCGTGACCATGACACAGACAAACACCATTTTTATTATTTCTAAAATGCAACGAGTAATTAATTGACTTATATGGTGTACTATGTTTATATTTATAGTATATTAATGAGCTGTAATTAAACATATATTTTTTTCTCTTCACTTCCCAAGAACCTTCATGAGTTATAGTGGTAAACTTATTATTATTATTATTCACAGTTATTAAGTTCACATTTATAATCAAACGGATGTATATTCCTTTTAAAAATACATTTCGTCATATTAGTGCTAGTATATATTTATTTTGAATATTTGTTTTTATGAATTTGATATCTAGCTCTTGGTTATTTTCAATATTATGTTGGGCTACTGCTGCTACGTCAATATTATTTTCATATTACTATATTCGTGTACTTCATAAATGGACACGACTTTTACATTAATATTTTACATATTATTTTGATCTATCATAATATTTTTCTTTTGTATAAATTATTCATTGTATTGGATGGTATGTATACAAAACGTGGGTTAAGAATTAATATCGATCACTACAATCGATCGGAAATTGTTTAAAATGCAATTAATTATGACCATGGAAACACGCGATTTTCGTGTAATTTTTATTTATGGGTTTAAATTTGGACACTCGGAGGTCCAAGCTACAAGAAACATTACCATCGCGGTGAAGGGTGTTGCAACGAGCGGACTACTCGCTGTTGGGTTGAGAACTTTTAAGCTGGTGATACTGATTAATTGATAAAGAAATAATTAATGAATCAAACTTTTTTTTATTTGAGGTGAAACCAGCACATCCACATCTTATTGCAGTGGCATTGGAATAGTGTTAAATATTGATGATAAAAATTTATCAAAAAAATCTGTATTGGTTAATATCTATATAATCTTACACAAGAACCCAGAAATCATGTTTCACGTCAGACAGTAAATAAATTAAACTTCGGGTTACGAAGTCCTCCCACACCCACCTAATTCGGCAGACTTATTTCCAACAGATTTCTATCTCTTCAGAAATTTGGGCAACGTCCTTACGGATAAACTTTTTGAAAATAATTCTCAATTCATTAAACATTATTTCATAGCAAAAACATGAATTTTTCAGTTCTGGGATTGAAAATTTGATAACACGTTGAGAAAATGTTATAGAATATGAGGGTAAATGTTTTAATTTGCTTAACAAAAAATGAAATAAAATAAACTTTTAATATGATTAATAGTACGATACATAATAGCTCAGTATGTGCTGAGTTGCTATGCTCAAGGGCCCAGGTTTAAATCCGGCTATGGCAGATAAATTATTTATTCTGTTAAAAGCCACGGATGGACTCTAAGAGATCTAAAGACCCTCATGGGCTCACTCAGCCTCTATAAAGTCGGTACCCTTAACTTAAAAAAAAAACCTGGCGGTTGAGCGTGTTTTCGGACAAATCACCTCCTTGCAAAACCGTTCTACTAGAAGCAGCTTGTGAATTTACTGAACCCAAGACTCTTCATGTGTTGTAGTGGAACAACGGTTTTTTTTTTGTTTTTGTAGTACGCAACAAAACATTACGCTCAAAATAAACAATATGGAACTATGAAATATAAGTATATAGTTTATTATATAGTGTTACATTTGACTGATCTCATTCAAGTATAGATGAAAATCACTCATAAAAAATATCGTACTATTAGAAAACATAAAGGAATACAATTTTTGACAGATATCTCTGAATCTGAGCTCAGATATTTGTCATGGCTCGAGAATAAGTTGTTCTCCGACAGCAAAATCCATTTTATGATAAATCTTGTTAAATGAATCTGTTTCATTGTTAATAATCACGCAAGCAATCGGAACAGCCTTCTTGTAACTACCCCTTAACATGCACTTCAATCTTTTTATATCAGAAGGGTTGAGGCAACGGCCGTGTTCGGGAATTTCGATTTAATTTACGGGCTACTCATGAATGTCTATCACTTCGTAGTTATTTTAGGAAAGAGTTTTATTATTATGTTTATCTCTCTACCACCGGAAAAAGCTTTTCTCATATTTTAGTCACTTTTTTATAGTTCTAACAATTATTTTATTTATTTATTTTTCCAATGTTAAATGTCACACAATAGAAAGTATTTTACAATCAATTTTATAGTGATACAATAGAGGAGAGGGAAGCATCTTCTGAGAAATTTTAGACGTTTTGTTTTTATGTAATATATTTTATTTTTATATTTTTTTGTACCAAATTTATAGAAATGATCCATGCCGGTAAAGATAACCGAGTTATAAAAGTTTAATTTATCATGGAAGATATGCTCTTCAATGTAGCGAATGTTACATCAAGCCTGACGTTCCGTGGCAATTCACTTCAATGAGGTCAAATCTGATTGTTGATATCATTTAAAAAGTAAAAAAAAAATAATTAATTAAAATATTATACAGTTTACATCAAATAACATTTTATCATTTAATTGGATTCTTTTATATTATATTATAATCTACGGTCAGATTATTATATTATAATCGATCGGATGTATATTCCTTTTAAAAATACATTTCTTCATATTAGTGCTAGAAAAAATTATGAGGTCCTCGGTTACTTTAAATGTTATAAGCTACTCCTGCAGGCTACTGCTGGTACGTCAATATTTTTTTCCATACTACTATATTCTTGTATTCATTTTTTTAATTCCACCAATATTTAAATGGACACGAAATTTACATTATTATTTAACATATCATTTTGATCTATCATACTCTTTTTCTTTTTTATAAATTATTCATTGTATTGGGTGGAATGTATACAAAACGTGGATTAAGAATTACTATCAATCATTTCAACTGAAAGGATATTGTTTAAAATGTCGTTAATTATGACCATGGAAACAAGCGATTTTCGTGTAATTTTTATTTATGGGTTTAAATTTGGACACTCAGAGGTCCAAGCTACAAGAAACATTACCACCGCGTTCGGGGAAGGGTGTTGTAACGAACGGACCACTCACTGTTGGGTTGAGAATTTTTAAGCTGGTGATACTGACTAATTCATACAGAAATAATTAACAAATCAATTTTTTTTCTTTTTCTTTTTTATAAATTATTCATTTGTGTGATGATAAGCATACAGAGCGTGTGCTAAGAAGTAGTAGGTTATATATATAAAAAAAATGACGATGGTTTCAAATTCATGATTTCAACGGACTGTAAATATTTTAATCCTATTTAATACTTAATGATCACTTTAGGACATTCTCTAAGATTTTTTAAACTCATTCCACTTTTTCAATAAAATACCTTAGTTTCGTTATTTCTTTCAAAGAAGAAACATGACAGTGTCCTACGATATTCTTGTAATTTTAAGGCATTACTGGAAAAAAATCACAGTAACTCGTGAAATTATCAAATGTGAAGGTGTCCGTTGAAAAGGAAGAAGGGCTCAAGGCGACCATTAATGGATATTGGTGAGGTTCTGCAGGAAGCTGTTGAGTCAAATCCATCCGCAAGTACTCATGAACTTGCCAGGGAGTGTGGTGTGTAGAAAGATCGCCAGCAATCAGCTTTGAAAACCCTTCTGATATAGGATTTTACCAGAAGATTGTCACCCGTGATGAAAACTTGGCGAAATCCGAATACCCGCGAGCAATGGCTAGAACGATGTCAAACTGCTTTTCTGGTTGCTGCAAGGGTGCTATTATTATTATTATTATTTTACTATTATATTACAATTTAAATGTATTGTCGCCTCAATGTATAAATGAAATATATATTTAAATATTTTTATTTGAAAAGAAAAGATAATATAATAAAATAATAATTATAATATATATAATATATCATATAATGCTAATTAATATTAATAATTAATTAATACAATAAAATATTATAATAATTGTAATATAAGCTATGTCTCCTTTTCAAGCTAGTGTCTGGCGTAATCCCCGCTTTTTTAAGTTCAAGATACTCATTTCGGAGATTCGACCTAACCGCTTTTTCATTGAAACTGTAGGTACATAATTAGTAAAAAGTGAGTTATTTCTAAAGGTAAAATAAGAAAAAAAAACCCAAATCATTATGATTTCAACGATGCTACATTGGTGTTGGATCAGAATAATATAAAAATAATAGCTGTCAAATAATATAAAAAGTAGCTGTTAAATTACGAAAAAGTTCTAAGCCGACAAGACAAGTGACGAGATATTACGGGCGTCGTAAAAGTTAGTACCCGACAATCTTCACAGCTGTTAAGTATGCAGCGGGTTTCATCACACTTATTTTTTCATTTTATTTTTTCCTCACGTCCTTCTTCCTAACTCTTTATTTCCTCCAAACGCCTTTTCATATCTCAACTTAAAGTAAATTCAAGCAAATCCGAGTCTTTATATGGAAGCTCTAACTGTAAAAGGGGGTGACAAAAAATCTCCAAGGAATGGAGACATCTTAAAAAAACTGTGAAAGCGCCGGGCTCCCTAAAAGGTATTTAAAGAAGAGTGTAGAAAAAGTTGATGTACCTTAAAGAAAGTTTTTTATTATTATCTCTGAGACTTGTTATTAACAGTCGCAGCGTACATGTCGGTAAAGCACCTTCCCTAAAACATAGTTCAGTTCGTAAACGGATTGCCCTTAACACCATAGTGCCTCTTAGTTGGGTCATTTTTTTTCTCAACTACACTGTACTTTTCTGAGTTCTGTTATCCTTTTTGTATAATTTGTTTTTTTATTAGGTTTGTTTAAAAAAAAACATTTTATTTTGTAATTCGTACGCTTTATGTCCTAGAGGTGTAGCATACTGGGATGTAAAACGCTGTATCTCTCTATGAAATTTCGAACTAGTCGACTATAATTGGAATACCATGCAATTGTACATTACATAACATTGTAAACTGCTGAAGATTTTGTCATTGCCATCTTTCCCATACTTCGCACTCTAACCTTTGTTAAGAAACTTTTAAACATTTAATGAATTAGTTACAAAATCATTCCCGAATCACAATATATATTTTTTTAAATTATATTAGTAAAGAGGAGTTCACGGTGACATTAATAGAGCTTTAACAGTTTTTTATTTTAAACTTCTTAGACCTTTATTCATCAAACAACATATCAACATATATAAATAACCATCGATAATCCAAAAAAGAATAATAATGAAAATATTTGCTACTGATCATTACTAATAAATTTATAAGAGTGAGTTTTTAATCCAATTTTCGCCCACAACCTTATACTAGAAAACAAATTTCCAATTTATAGCATTGTTCGAACCCCTATGTTGACGTATTTATTCTATGTCTCGAATCAACTCAATCCATGAACGTTAAAGTTGAAAGTAATTACAAAAAAATAATAAATCGGCGTTTCAGGCTTCTTCAACAGTTCCTATAGAAACACTCTAAGTTCCCTGTTAATTACAATAGACCCACATACATGACTATTATAACACCTATACGGACACATGGAGTAGATCTTTGGAACTAAGCTGTCGATTTATTCTCGTATTCAATCCTTACAATTCAAAATCCTTAATGCTCCTTACTTCGTTACGGACAAATTCATCCACAATGACCTCAATGTTTCATTTGTTGGTGATTTGGCCCGAACTTGATACATATTGTAATTTCATGATAAACTTTATACCTACTCGAACTCACTAGTTTCAAACCTAGCTACTTCTTCAATTCCCGATAATTATCTGAGGCGTATATATTGTATACCTATGTAGTTTGTATATATTGTAAATAAATCTTAGAGGAATAAAAAAAGATATATAGATACATATATCTAGCGTGACTGAAATTAAGATGGCTTCTTGATCTTCCAATTTAAATTTATCATTTGAGTACTATCAGTGGGCGGTTTCTTTACTTGCCTTTATTTATGCCATAATGTAGCATATATTTCATATTTATTTATTATACACTATGATGAGTACCATAGATATAATCCTTCAACTTGGGAAAGAGTTATTGATTATAACACTGTCTATTGAAAGAGAATTTTATGAACTATTCAAGAATTAATGGCTAATAAAAACTGCGACAATAGCCCAGCAGGCCCTGGCAGGAGTGATCCTATCGGAGATAAAGAATCACCCCTGAGAAAGCTTTTTATCGAACGGCCATTGCATAATGAAGGAATTTTCTCTTAGGTTTGGAAAAATATTCTCACCTCGCCTTTATCTATAGGTTGCATAAGTATTATTGTTGCCTCGATTTATCTGTGTATTATAGTTTTGTACATAATAATTATACATATATATATATATATATATATATATATATATATATATATATATATATATATATATATATATATATATATATATATATATATATATATATTATTTTTCTTTCATATATAGTAAATCAATAATTTCTGTTATTTTTATGATTTATTACTTCTAAAAATAATAATAAATCCTTTATTAACAATAAAGACAAAATGTAACTTAGTTTTACTGCTTGTCAATCTCAAAATATCGTATTCGGTTATAATAAACTCAAAACGATTATTTTTTAAATTTTCATTCGACAAAACATTTTCAAAAATCATTGGACTCACTAATCTCAGTTTGTGATGAATCTATTAATGTTAGGAGTTCTATATAATGGGGTATAAATATTAATTGACAGGATACTGGTATTCAAGGAATCGATGGAGGAATATTGGGTAGGGAAATATTGTTTTGTTGGAATAGGAACAAATAAAATCAAAACTATTGCAATGAATGAAAAAGGCTTCTAAATACTAAGATTGAAAACGCAATATTATTATCAAGCCCATTAACTGCTGGTTAATAACACAGTGAGTAGATATGGATAAACAAAAACATATCCAGAGCTGGAAGTTATATGTTTAATTTTTTTAAATCTCAAGCAAATTTCCTTGTTTAACTAAACGTAAAGTTACAAGGACAGAATGATTAGCGGTTATTCCGATGAATCCTTGACAATCAGCTCAACTATTTCTAAACTTTCCTGCTTCCTCGTTCATACTATCCTCATAAATACTTTTAAATAGATTTCTCAGTGAACTGAGAATTTACCATTTATTCCCTCTTTGTTGTTCATTCTCAAATATATGTATTATTTAATATAATCATGGGAGTGGCTCAGTGATAGAGTTTATGTTGATTTTGTTGAGTGGTAGAGCGCTGAGTTGCCGTGCCGAAGGCCCTCGGTTCAAAACCCGCTCACTGGCAGATATTTATTTATACAGTTAGCGGCCGGAGATGGATCCTATGGGATCGAGAGCCCTCCTGGGGCTCACCTAGCCTCTTTAAAGTGGGTACCCTTAATTGAGGGAAAACCTGGCGTTTGAGCGTGATCTAGGACAAATCACATCCATGCACAACCGTTGGTCAAAAACAGTACAGTCTGTATGATGTACTGAATCCTAGACCCTTGATGGGTTGTATTGGTACATGTTTTTTTATTTAATATACCCAATATATTGTTTCGAATCTTTCTCGACATGTTTTTATTAACTCTATTTGTATCTTATTTTGTTAGCTCTACTCTATTGATATTTTTCCAAATAATGACACTATTTAAATTCATGAATCCATTAATAAACAATGAATTTCCTATTGAGTCATCATTGTGAATTTTTTGACAATGAAGCCACTAACCATTCAACAATTGGTGTGCGAAACTTGAGCTCTTCATATAGGTGTCTGTTGTCTAACTTAAAGCATTGGGTTCACCTGATTATATAGCATGGAATACAATTCTCTCTATTGTATTCTTAGTTATTCATACTATTATCATTATTCATCAATGAAATAGATGTATAACATTGACAATGTCCACCTAATTATTTATTAGTGTTCATTTCTTACTGTTTACACTTCTTGAAATTTTATTTTTCATCAAGTTATTAAAAGAAAAAAATATGACTTTTGATATGACGTTTCAGACCACTTCAATGCTTACTAGACAAACGCTAAACTTCCAATTAATTACAAAAGACTCATCTACATGACCATCATACGACCTATGTGGGCTTACGGAGTAGAGCTTTGGGCTCCACTAAGCCATCGAATTCCTCTCGTATCCAATCCCTGCAATCCAAAATCCTTCGTAAAATCCTCGATGCTCCTTATTTTGTTAAAAATAAAGTCATCCATAATGACATAATTTTTATAACCTTTGAATCTTCATAATTTTCATAACCTTCCTTTCATAACCAACTTCATTCCCACTCAAACCCTCTGGTTTCAAACCTAGCTTCCTCTTCAATTCCCGATAATCCTCCGAGGCGTCAGAAAAGAAGATGGCCATGTGACCTTCTTCGTTGAACTTGTGATTTGAGTACTACCAGTGAGTAGTTTCTCTGCTTCTCATTATTTCATCTCATTATGTATCACTTAGCCTATTTACTTGTTGTATTATTATAACACAGTTGTAAATATCAATAAATAAAAAAAATTACTTTTGATACCCATGGTATATTATAATTTCAGAAAAAAAATAAAGAAATGTGCGATAATAAGAAAATGTTAAAAAAAAAAATATCGGTTATTTCATTTAAAGATTCCCCTTCATTAAAATGTTGAATAACTAACTCACGTTCTTTTAACATTGTGTATGCGCCCGTTTTCCAAAAATATAAATTAAAAAAACGTAAGATTTTCACAAAATCGCTTTGAAAAGAACCAAACACTTTCGACACAAGAGTTCAACTAAAGTAAAATAGTTTAAGGTAAACAAATATAGGGAAAAACTAAGGTGTATCATTTTCATTGTGAGATAAGTAATCCTAAACAAATGTATTTTATTTTTATTATTAAATCCTTGATTACTGTTAAATGTTTATGTACAAAGTACATGCTTCTAGGATGTTGATTACAACAAATTATTGTTTTAATGTAATATAATTTGAACTATTCATTTACTCAAAGACATCTATAAATATCCTGGTGTATCATTTTGACTGGGAGCCACTGAATATAAGACAAAAATGATTCAATGCGTATTTGACTGATAAATAATAAATGTTTATTTAAAGTACAAAAGAATCAAGTGTATTGTTATAGTACATATAACCCATCAATACAATTGCGAATTGAAACATGGGTGTCAATAGTTTTACATCATTGTTGTAAAACCTGGAGACACGGTACTATATTTATTTTTACTTTTTTTTCTTAATAAGATCACACAACAAACGTGTTGTCACTTTAAAGTTGTTTTAAAAAAGGTCTGTGGACTGTGTTTACAAGCTCTAATAAGAGCTTTGGTACGGAGAGACATGCTGTTCCGCTGGCTCCATCAATTCCTCAATAGTGTAAGAACGTGCTGTCTCAGACGTACATTACGGAGGAACTGGCTTCTCCCATGCTTAACAGAATTCATAATTTTGTTACACGACGGTGATTTCGTTCTTTATATCAACTGATCAATTTATACTATACCAATTTCACAGTATTATTAAATTGATACTCTCAAATTACATTTCAAAATAATTTACGAGGAGAGGTTTTTTCAAGAACTAAATAAAAATTTAGGAGTAAGGAACGAATGCCATATCTCCTCCAGTATTGTGAGAAAAAAAACGTGAAAAGGCCCGTGACCAGTACAGTGAGAAGGCCCGTGGAATAAGGGCCTTCTACTGTTAAAAAATAATTGGGTAGATAATGCTAGCGAACGACGGACTATCTCTTAATATATCGGAACTGTTATCTTACTTACATCCTAATTATGTTAGGAACCTCATTAAAGTGTTGAAATATGATGGCTTTGCTTCCTTGTTAACCCATGGCTATTGGTACTCATTAGTAAATCACTTATCTCTTATAGTTAGCGATTACTGTTGTCATTCGAAAAGCTGATATTGGACTTTGCAGAACTTATATATGTATAAATCTGTAGTCTGTACGACGCACTTAACCCAATCTTCATAGGGCGTGAGATTTTGTTTTATTATTATTAAGTTAATTATTATCTTACAAGAAATACGCTAAATGCAGTCTCAGAGATCTGCAAAAGAAAAAACAAAAACATTTTGTACATATTTTCCTTTCCCATTTTGATCTTCATCCGTCCCATACCGCTTAAGTGAGGAATCCCTCTTTTCACCGACCCCTCTCTCCCACTTCCTAAGCTGTCAACCCCACTGTATACGATGTGCTCAAATCCCATAACCTCACATAACTTTCGAAAATGCTTTTATATTCGTTCTATATCTGTACAAATTTGTTTTTATGGTTTACAGCACAAGAAAATCGCGCCTATTGCACGCACAACTTATTTTAGTGAAATACTAAATTTTATCACCATCTCTATTGCCGAATCCCACTCCTTCCGGCATGTTATAAAATATTCTCTTTTTGATGAAGTACACCAACTATCGATTCTACTTCCTCTTCTTCTTCTCTACTAGGTACCACGTACCGTTTTCAATTCTTTCCATCATTTTATTTTTCTGTTGTTCCTTCTCATACTCTTTCATCCTTTCTCTGTGCTGTTTTTCTTTCCCGCCACTTTGTCCCAGGTTTCTTTTTCATTCTTCTCTAAGAAAAGCATCAACTCTCTTGTGGTAGCCATGAGAAAATTCACACTGATTAACCCATGTGAATTTCTCTGTGATCTTAATCCCCAAAAAATGACATCCTATGAAGTACGAAACTTGTGCTTCATTTAATGGGTGTTTGTTTGATTTCTTCAAGTTCTGATCCACTTGAATCTATTTTTATTTTTATTTATATAATATTTCTTTCATCATAAAATTTATCAAATCATCGTTGGATATTCTACTGTCGATTTTCACAGTTAGTCTTTATTTGCAAAAGGTAAACTAGATTATCACCTCTCTATTTTTCTACTATACTCCAATTTGACCAGTAAGAAAATAAATTCTTGATTTTAAATTTTAATATTTTCTTTATAAGTTAATTAATTAGCTGTTGCTAAGTGGTATCCACATAATCAGGGAAATTATAGCGTTCTTATTAAGCTGAACGTTAATTTGTATTATACAGTTTTCATTCCTAGTTGAGTCCGAAACGCACCAAAAGATAAAACTAAAATTACACAATAGAGCTTATTTCCTGATATCAACTCAGATTTAAAATTTTAAATTTCTAAGAATAAAACACTTTTGATCTTTGCAATTTGTTAAGATTAATATATAAGCATCTACTGTACTTTTATATATTTTTTTACTTCTTTATATTTAAGTATAGTCAAAATTATTATAATATGTCCTTGATTTGAATTACTAATATTGTTCTGATTTTTTTAATGTAGACGAAACTATTCCGAATTTAAACTCCCTTAAATATCACTTGATATTTTAGAAGAAGCGATAGATCTGATAAAAATCAAAATTATTAAATAAGCAAAGACACCACTACAATTAATTGAAGCCTAATTGTGATATTGAATTATACTTTAAATATTAAAAATATTTTTAATTGTAATTAAAAAAAGAATGTTAAAGAACTTAATGGGGGAAAAAGCTTAGTTGTAAGATCCCAGTAAACAACGTTTAAGCCCTCATAAGCCAACAAAACTCCTAAATGAGATTAATCAATAAAAGAATTTCTCCAGAGAAAGATTTCCCTCTGGCAGATATATAATATTCATCAAAGAATCGTGTGCACCTTCGTGGAGTAAATAAACTCGCTGTTGAAAGATCTATAGTTGATTACCTTGTCCCTTTGATGTACTATAATCGAATATGCTTTGTGGCGGCGGTTGTTACATGCAAATATATTTCAAACAAGTTTATTCACAGTTAGATTGTAATTATAAAGCTAATGTTTAAAATGAATTTACTGTCATAAAATATTATTACTCTCGAAGTTTATTAATTAGTGAAAATGTAGCACGATTATATAATATTAAATTAATTATTGGTGCCATGATAAAAAAATTTAAATATTTTTACCATAATTATAAAATTCCAATTTGCGTAGTTGCTTTTTTAAATTAAATTGAGTAAGCTCTTTGATTTAATGCCTGGTTTAACCGTGAAAGAATTTTAATTAGCTTTACAGCTCTAAACAGTGTTCTTTTGTGTCACGCATTCAATCGTTTAATTTACCTAAATTAATTATAAAGGCATAACCTATGACTAATGATTGTATATTCAGGAGGGCGATATATTGTGTATTATTTGTCTTATATGTTATCTCTAGCACTATACTCTTGGGAATTTACGATATTATTCGTTATGTAATTTTTTTGTAATCAATGTTTAATACATGAATTCAGAATACTGCCTGAGGATCTTCAGCCGAATGAACTATTGTTTTAACAACTTGAAGTAGGGCAAACAACGATAGGGACAAACAAATTATTTCCTAAAACCAGCTCAGCTTTATACTAGCCCACAAAAAAACACTTTCTATCTTGGACATATGTTATGATTAAAACATAAGTATTAATAGTAGGCGTCAGTAATTAACTCATTGTATTCAAGTATTGTAAAAATTATCATAATTTATTTTCTTAAAATTACCTTTGGTTTGAGATTTACCCATGTGGTTTGGATTTTTTATTTTCGCGTGAACTTTGGGAGTGGAAACTCCCTTACAAATTCACCATATATTTCAGAAGAAATAAAATATCATCTAAAAAAAAATACTAAATAGGCATAGACTCCATTATAAAAGACATTACTTCTTAGGAAATAATTATTTTGAAATATTTTAGTGGGTACTTAAATCATTTATATTTATGTCCTCTATTTCTAGGAAAGTGTATTAAAGATTGGATTAGAATATAACTCGTACTTTGTATGTTAGAGAGTTTGTATATTGTACTAAGATAATTAAAAAAACCTTAGGATTTTTGTTTTAATATTTGATCCATTTTTCCAAGTTAAATAGGTGTTAGCTGAATTATTTTTTTGTATAGTATACCTGATTAAAAGTAATTATAGTAATTACGGCTAAAGAAATAATATTAAAACAGGAATAAATTGACTATTCATGTATAGATTGTCCCTTTTTAGTTGTTTCAGGAAATATTCAAGTGTAACAATTACCTAGATTAAAAAATAAACAAAATTTATTCGTACAATTAATAGGAAAATTGCTATTTATGAGCCATTTCCTCATATCCTTGCATCTATTAGTAAAGGTTAGTTATTCCATGTTTGTGGGGGCGCAATAGTAATACATTTTTTTTCCGAATAAACTCGAGTATTGAAGAGTGGTTGTTGTGGTAAACAAATATGAAGTGGTTGTTAAGCTTGCTTAGTTTAACGAATTCTTTTGTTCATTTTGAGTGGAACTGTAACGTTTTGTTCAGCTCCAAAATTGTATTAACGCTCAAAAGGTTGGCATATGTTACACTCATTACTGAAGCTCGTCGAAGAATCACCTTACCATTTTACCATAATACATAAATATTCATAATATACTACGGAATATTGCTCATTTTTTCCTTAGATAAGCAAACCTTAGCTATTTCACTCACAAATTCCATCTCCCATTTATAAAATATATTTTTTAAAGCCAATAAAAAATAACAAATAGTTTTACTTTTTTTGTTTTTTTATTTTGTGTTAAGTTAGTTTGTACTAAATTATAAATTTGTACATCGAAGAGTTTTTTTGGACCTCAACTTTTCTCTCACTTATGTCACAAGTTGATTTTTGTTTATTGTTTTTTTAATCTTTATTATTTAGTTGTTATTCCAGTTTATTCTATCTTCTTTTCGTTTAACCCTATAGTCGTGATGTAATCTTACTCAATAAATATACATGTAAAAAACTATAAAATATAAAAATGTCAATTAAAGACTTTTTAATTACTAAAAGTGAATAGGTATTCATTAAGAAAATCATATGTACAATAGTCACATTAAATAAGATTTCATTTATGTAATTAGATTATGTAATTAATGAGATTTCGTAATTAGTAACTTAGTGTGATATGTTTGAAGGACAGGTCAAGAAGTGTTGTTATTAATAAAACCACCAAATTAAACAAATGTAGGTTATATTTAAACCTAATGCTTTAAGTTCTTAATGATTTTTTAAAATTATTTTATTACATAATAGATGTTGTTTTTTTTTCTTGAGATTCTGTCAACAAATTTTTAACTATTTTTGTAACTGGCCGAGAACATGAATAAGTTATATTATAAACATTCAAAAAATAGTCTATTATGTAAAGCTATTATATGTATATAAGAAAAACCAACAGATGCAAAATCAAAATTTATTACAATTTTAGATAAGTTCATCTTGTTAGTCACTGTTCAAAAAAACAGTTAACAGTGACTTCGTTACATAGTTCGAAAGATACTGCTGTGAATTTAAATTTTCAACCATTTCCAAAGTGGAGAATTAGTAACGAAGTGGAAAGAGATATATAAATTTTTTTTCAATTGTTTTATTACAGATCTTTCATTTTTTCTGTATAATATTATAATAGCTCATCTAGTAATTAAATACTCTCAATCAATTAACTCGATTTGACATTGTTAAATTAAAAAAATAATGATAATGAATGCTATATTTAAAGATTCTTTTTTTCCTTTTTTTTTAAGACCATAAGACGATTAACCGTAAGGTGTACACTTGTTTTGTACACGTGTTGTGGCAGTTGTCTGTCACAGACCAACCGGGGGGCAAAAAAAATATCATCTCACGTGTTCGTAAAAAAATATGACAGTTATTGCCTCTAACCGTTGTTCTGATGTCTAATAAAAAACTAACAAATAAAAAAATAACAGTTGAACTCCAGAAAAGTTGATCATGGTGTTGTAAAGTGGAAAAAAATGTGATCCTAAAGAAATTATATTTAACGTCAGATATTGTCAAAAGAGGAACTGTCTCTTTTCAATATGATATATATATATATATATATATATATATATATATATATATATATATATATCATATATATATATATATATATGTATGTATGTATACACATATAAATTTCTTACATAATCACTCTTAACAAACCACAAGTTAAAATTAAATACTCATTTCAGAGAATGTGGAGTGCAAACTAACATTTCATTCTTTTTATTTTTTAAAGAGAAAAGGTAGGCCCTCGACCGGGATTTGAATCCGGAACCTTTGTCTCACCGTGACATCGCTCTGCCAATTGAGCTATCCAAGGCCCCTACCGGTCGAGAACAAACCTTCTCTCTTATGGATCCTATAGCCCTAGCGTGCTCCCGCCATTTTAGCGATGAATACGCATGGATGAAGTTCTTTGAACACTAATTTTAATTTAGGATCTTATTGACTTACGTCATATTATTATTTATAATTTTTTATAATTATTGGTCATTTTTTATGAGTTATAAATATTTTTATTTTTTAAAGAGAAAAGGTAGGCCCTCGACCGGGATTTGAACCCGGAACCTTTGTCTCACCGTGACATCGCTCTGCCAATTGAGCTATCTAAGGCCCCTACCGGTCGAGAACAAACCTTCTCTCTTATGGATCCTATAATCCTCTTATAACTCATAAAAAATGACCAATAATTATAAACAATTATAAATAATAATATGACGTAAGTCAATAAGATCCTAAATTAAAATTAATGTTCAAAGAACTTCATCCATGCGTATTCATCGCTAAAATGGCGGGAGCACGCTAGGGCTATACGATCCATAAGAGAGAAGGTTAGTTCTCGACCGGTAGGGGCCTTGGATAGCTCAATTGGCAGAACGATGTCACGGTGAGACAAAGGTTCCGGGTTCAAATCCCGGTCGAGGGCCTACCTTTTCTCTTTAAAAAATAAAAATATTTATAACTCATAAAAAATGACCAATAATTATAAAAAATTATAACATTTCATTCACTTGATATGTTTTTTTTTATATCATTTTTTGTTCGTCTGGTGTGTATGGGTATATTGATGAACATAGGGTATTTTGCTATGTTTTGTTTTAAATGCCCAATATAAAAAAAATTGTTTTTTTGTTATTAATCTTAGAAATAATGTTTTGCTTGGTATACTATAATTTATATTATAAGACAATGTATAATATTAAGTGTGAAATTATTTGTACTTACAATTAATGAATGGGGATAATAAATAAAGGGTTTAATTTTAAATTAATTAATAGTTCACTAATGTAATAAGCACCTTTATATTTTTTTTTTAATTTCTGTTACAGGTAAGTCTTATTTGAAATTAGATTTTCACCCCGATCGAGGTATTTTCTGAAAGGTAGGATTGATAAATAATTATTTGCAACTGTTCCCTAAAATCATGTGCATGAATATTTTTAGTAGCATAGTATGACATTGCGAGATTGTCTAAACTATATAAACAGTTATTTTGAGCCCTGCATATTTTTCAACTGTGTTGCTCAGTTATTTTATTCTTCATTAACTTCGTCAAATCTATGGTTCTTTTTTAAAAGTTCAAAACCAATTCACGTTTGCTAAAATTTATTTATTTATTAGTTATACCTTGTCGAACTTGATGAGAATCGATTTCAGGATACTATATGATATCCCGTACTATTGTGATTTCATTAGACCATGGTATGAAATTACGATTAGTTTCATTTCAGTAGTCTATGAGATTTGAAGGATAGAGATGTAGGTGTGGAGTTTTATTTTTTAAAAAGGCGTTCATTTTACATTTGATCTTTAGCAGAAATAATAGTTAAGTCGTTGACCCCAATAAGTCTGGAAGCCTGTGAAGGAAATTGCCATTTATTTATCTCAAATCTTCACCTATTTCATTTATTTATATATATAATAAATTCTTTATTGGCTTTAATGTATAACATTGTAGCCATTGAGTCTGGCCCACTTAGTGTTAATTTTTAGTAATTAGTATATCGTCACTTAATTACAGTTATTTTTATTTGCAGTTATATAATATCTACAATATGTAAATATTTTACAATAATTAAATAATCAGCACTCGTTTAATAAATAAATAAACAAAATTTTTAGTCAGAACAGAACAGTATCAATTATAACAAAAGAATAACAATATTCCAAACAAATAAGGCATATACGTAAGGAAATAG
The DNA here is from genome assembly GCA_037127475.1 of Arma custos. Taxonomy (NCBI): domain Eukaryota; kingdom Metazoa; phylum Arthropoda; class Insecta; order Hemiptera; family Pentatomidae; genus Arma; species Arma custos. Next base: position 65,154,506 of record CM073759.1, read on the forward strand.
ATAAATAAAATACAATGGAATTAAAGTATTTAGGTACTAACCCGCTGATACTTTATTGTAACAGTTATCTTATTCTTTCTATACATTACAATCAAGGCATTGTAGAAGTACCCGAAATCATAAACCACAATTAAAGCCCGGATTCCGAATTTATAAACTGTAAGTATAAAATATAAACTGAAGATAGAAAAAAATGTTGTTTAATTTTTCCACGCTGTCGATAGTGACTACATTTTGAAGTGATTATTCATCCTCATGCTGGACAATATATTTTTGCAGAAATTGTTTCCGTGTGTTAACAAAAAATTTACCATGCAATATTATATGCTTCAAACTATTGAATATGGTCCCATGGCACCACTGACATTTTTCATCAGTTCTGAGAACACAGGTGCTGTTCCTATAAAATATTTTCAGGCATTCAGGGTTTGAAATTCTTATTTGACTCACGGTTCTTAATTTTTCTATGTTTATCTTGAATTTTAAATAGCTTTCAGGTTCAGGGTTGGTATAGGTGCCAATAGTTCTGTATATTGGATTGTAATTTGAGTTAAGAGCTCTATCAATATCCTTCGACAGTAAATGATTTGTTACTTTTTCAAGAATAGCATGTTTATTAGCTAATAAAACATTGGGGTTATGAAAATCTGCAAAATATTCTTCAATATGATGGGTTGTAGCTACCATTTTAAGTTGTGAGATCCAGTTAAAAGTCATGTCCTGTTTTTTCTTATCTAGCTCAACAAGTCTATCGAAACATTTACGGGGTAATCTATAATCAGGGATAGACAGTATTTTTAGGCAGAAGTTAACAATTTTCTTTAGGATTGTTACGATAAGTGGGTTACGACCTGTTTCTAGACGTACAATATAATTTGGAGTGCATTTCGGCCAATAATATAGGTATTTTAAGAATTCTATTGAGCTACTTCTATGTTTGTATAATAGTTTAAACTCCAAATTTCTGCAGCATAAAGGAGCGTTGAGGATACCATAGAATCGAAGAGTGCCATTTTTGTCTCCCATGCACCACTTTTACCTCTTCTGAGAATGTCTCTCACTTTCGCACCTGCTACGTTAGATTTTTCAATAAAATACTCAGATGCCAGAAAGAACCTTCCGGAGGATGAAAATGGGACTCCTAAATAGGTGTAAGATTTTGTATATTCCAGTATTTTAGCATTCCAAAATAGTGGCTTTAGTTTTTTTATTTTGGGGGATTTATGCAACACTAATGTTTTAGATTTTTCAGGATTTAAAATTAAAGAATTTTGTACGCAATATAATTCCATTAATTCTAGATTTCTATGAGTATCATGCCATGAAGTATTTAATAGTACTATATCGTCGGCTAATAGGAGCATTTTAACTTCGTTTTTATCATCAATGGAGACTCCTTTGGCACCATTATTTTGGAAAAACGTAATTATATCCGACAGAAATATATTTAATTTATTTATGCCCTTGAATAAAATTAAAAAAAAAAATTACATCTGCTGTCACGAAGCTTCTGGAATAAAAATGGCGACCAAACGTGCTAGTTAGGAATTTTTTCAGTTATTAATAACTCAATAAAGAATCTTCTTAGCAATGTTAATAAATTACAGTATCACATAATATATTATAAATTTATTTCAGTATTATCAATTAAGGATACGACTGAAATGCAACAATTATTACACTTTTCAACACGATCAATATATTGACATTTTTTTCGCTCTGACTCCCTGACTAAAAATTCAACAGTGTTATTTTCACAAGTGTTTGAGTGAAGCCGAATGAACATTTAAGAATGAATGTTTAGAAATATTTTGTACTACTGATAATCAACAATATATGAATATAACGATATATAAATAATTATATAAAGAAATATATTTGAATAAGATATTTTTCTTTTGTTATATATTTCTGTCGAAAAAGAAAACCAATATTACTTTTTATGATTATAATTGTGATCATTAAGACTCACTGTTAATGGAATATTAGGAAACATGCCCAAACATTAATATAATTTGACGTTTTTTTATGTTGATAAGAAACAAATATTCCACTCTTGTATTAAAAAAAAAAGGTTTTCGGACTACTGAACTTGAAAATTGGAAAATCATTTACAGTAAGTCTGAAAGGTCGCCAAAAAAAAAATCATCCAGAAAAAGTCATATAGCTATTACAATGTAGATAAATTTCATGTATTTGCTTTCTTTTACATTCGCCAGCCAAAAACCATAATAAAGCTTATCTCGTATCGTATTTATACGTAGATAAGAATATTAGCAACTAAAATCCGCTTAAAACATTGCAAAGTATGTTGCATACATTTTAATTTTACAAAATATTTTGTAAAACATTTTTTCGTTTTTTTTTTTATCTTGTCAATAAAATATATTTCAATAAAAATCCGAACAGGGCTCTTCTCAGGTTTTATACACATTGGGCCTTTTTCTTCCGAACCATAACGGACGAAATATGGTTTTCATAGTACAGGAAGAAAATAAAACCTCTTAGACACGAAGAAAATAAGGCAAATAACTGAGAAGAAATTTATTGTTTATGACACTTTTATGAGATGATTAAATTTTTAAATATGAGCTATTTTCGAATTTAAAGATTTAATTGTACATAATAAGTTCAAATGTTTAAGGACATTATTCCCAGGATTTAAGATGAAAGGATTTATTAAATTTATCATATCAAAAAATAAGACTTTTTTGTTGCTTGCTGTGGATTCGGAATAAAATATTATTATATATCATTACTTGATTTACCCTATAATCAATCATTATGGGAAATTTGTTTTGCTATAATCTGTTAGAATATGCAACTTCGTTAGCAATTCTTAAATAAATTAGGAAAATAAATAGAAATGTTGAACTACACATTGTTTCGTTCGAGATATGCGATTTGTGATATATTCGAATCCAAAAGTTTATATACATAAACTCTGAACTTAATGAAGTAGCGAACAAACTGCAGATTTGTGAAATAAACTAAAATAATTTTATATATCTCTTTTTGTTGCTATCATGACGTTCTAACTCCACAAAACAGAATTTAAATTCCTAATTACTTTTTTGGCTGTTATTACCTTTTCTTTTCGTGGATATCTTTTTTGCTGTTGCTCTCCTTCGTTGTTCGCTGTTGCCCAAATATTTAAATTGTTTAGTTGGGGTCAATCTCATTCCCCAATATTTAGAGAGGAGTTTCCACTATTATTTAATGCCATGCACTTGCTTTTTGTTTCCAGGCATACTGCCTTATAAGCTTCCAGCAGTTTCCTCATCATAAAGGAAGCATCTTCTGCTTCATTTGCAATAATGACCTGGTCATCGGCAAATTTAATGCCGATCCATTATTATACAATCCATAAAATCCATTATTATACAATTCATCATCTCCTCTGATATTCAAAAAAATTCTTGATAAAGCAATAAACACTGAAACTATTGTATCAATACAGAGCAAAATGGTCCGGGTGAAGGTCAAATAAATAATTCCTTAAATAGTGATGAACTATCTATTAGGGCATGTAATGTAGGTGACAAGTCATTTTATCAATGCATCTATTTTTTATGGAATTTACGAGATAAATTTACAATTTATATTATCTAATAATATAGAAGTTTTTCACTACTCATGTATATGTTAAAACAAGTTCTACTTCTTGTTACATTTACTTGCACCTCGGACTTTTGAAACAATCTTTATTTTAATAAATTCATTTTTTAATTTTTGTTTTATTATTATATTAATTATAAATTAATACCCGTGGCTATTAATATAAGTGTCCTACAATAATAGGAAAGAAGCTGGGGAGCAGAAGAAAACCACAAGGAGAATGTCAATTAGAAGTAATTGCCATCTTCCTCGCTGCTCGGCCGAATCTAGTTCGGTCCTGCGGCCTCCGGTATTCAGACATAGTTTGTCACCGTTTTGTGTTGTATATCTGTATAAGTGCATACGTTATAAGTTTCAAAATTATGTACTTAAAGAAGTTTTATGGGCTTGTGATTCATTAAGTCCACCTTGACATACTATTCCCTTCTTATTTGAAAAAAAATATACAAACAATACATCTTGAAATGCACAAGAAGCCTGAAACGTTGTTAGTGCATAAAAGTAAATAAATAAAAAAAAATTGATCGGATATTACGTGAATCCCTGATAAGATAAAAGTATAAAAATAAAATGATGTTTATTTTATTCCAGAGTTAAAAATGTTGCAGTATTTCTCCCATCAATTGAATTGTTGGCAATACGCCTAAACCAACATCAGATTTTTTTATATATCATTCTAATATTCTAAACGTTCGAGATATCTAGCACAAGTTCATGTAAAATATCCTCGAAATCCACAAAAATGTTTTCAAGGAATTCTGCAACGGGTTTATCATGCATTCCTACCGTATAGTTAGCAATCGGTGAAAAATCCAGTATTTTCAGAGAAATTACAAATAAAATATGTTGTGTCCCAACCGCTAATATTTTATAATAAAAAGCTATAATAACTAAATCCCGTCCTGTTTAAAACGAATATATATATTTTATTTATTTAATTTAATATTGTTTATAAATTAATGAGACAACTTTTCCTGGATTAAATTTTAAATTAGTAAGTTTCCCATGAAAAAAAGAAAACCTGTTCCAATATAACCCCTGAAGGGGTATGGGGTTCATGGTAGAGACTGTATTGCTTCATTGACAACTGCTCTGCAAGAAGGTGACTTGTCCTAAATCACGCTCAACCGCCAGATCCCCCCTTTTTTTGGTACCCTATTTTCGTAATATTTTATAGAGGCTGGATGAGCCGCAGGATGGTCCTAGATCCCATATGATCCATCTCCGGCTGCAAACAGAAATAAAAGTCTTTTCTGCAGCGGGATTTGAACCACGGTTGCCGGCTTGGCAACTCAGCGCTCTACCACTGAGCCACTCCGTTCCCTAATGTACGGTTATTAAAAAGGAAAATATGAGATTTTATAGTATTTTTACAAAAATGATTTATAGACGTTGAAATATAATGTTTTCTGTTCTAAACTGTGTGATATTTAACTGTGTGAATCGGACAAATAAAATGAACATGATAATTCTAAGATCACCAATATATTTACAGCTTATTTCCATACCGAAATAATCACAATTTCAACAATAATTTGTTGTTATTATGCAATACAGATTATTCTCTGACTACACTTATCTACACATTTTAAATTTTGTTTGAATTCATTATTCAGGATTCAGAATATAATATTTTAATATTTATAATATATGTATTTTAAACGATTAATGTTACCTCGGATGGTACCTTCAGAATAACTTTTCTTTCTTCTGAATTTTCTTTATCAACCCTTTGAAATACATGCAACTCTAAACTATATTACATATCCGCATTCTTAACTACAGAGAATATTAAAATTAAATACCATACTGAGGAGATTAAAGAAGTTTAGCTTATAACATTTTTTGAGGGAAAAACTTTTTATACAAATTAAATTGTCCAAAGATAATTAAAAAAGAAATAGAAGGAGTGATTCTAAAAGCACTTGCCTAAAGCCTCCATAATTATTTAGTTAAGAAAAAAAGTCAACCTTTCTTTAAGAAAAATAATTTAGGATAACATCTATTACTGAAATAAAGGAATAATCTTTATTGTTTACTGTCTTGATTTTTTATATATATTGGGAGCTATTAGTTACTAGAACTACTAGTATTAGTATTAGTATATGAGTCGGATATTATTAAAATGTTGTTATAAGCCATTTAGGTTTCGGTGTAAGTTTAATGATATGTATTATTTGACATTTTCCTATCTTTCTGGTGGTCGGAAGTAAACTAATTAAGATTAATGAACCAATTAGAATTAATGATTAAAATTATGCGACTAAGATTGCAAGCAGGAGCGCAATCCGTAATCAGAAAGCGTTGGAAACTTCAGGGATAATAAATTAATCTGCTTGATCTATGGTAGTTTTGGGAACAGTATGTAATTAAGTATTGATGCTTTGTGTAATTTGTAATTGTTTATACCGATTGTATAAACTAATGCTCATGCGGTTATTTATTTTAATAATCACTAACACTAAATTTAATAAATGTATATGATATTATATGTATAGCGCTCTTTGCACATCTAAAATATATACAAGTACTGAACTTATTTGTTTTGGACTACATTTACATTATTTTTCTTAGTCTCTTAGTTTAAATTAGCTATCTTTTTTTTCTTCCTAGTTTAATATTCCTAAGTTACTATGGAAATATTAAAGGACAATAGCCTTGAGACCTGATCAGAAAACATTAATCGATAATGTAAAAATTCATAGTCCTGCAAATGAGAAAAAGAAAATTCATTGAGATCAAATTTGCTATATGCGGTATTGCGCAGGTGCAAATATAAAATAAAAGGATAATCATTTTAAAATTAATATCAATTTATGTCAAAACATCTATAATGAAAGTAAAATTAGGTTAATTCATATGTAACTTTAAAATAAATTATTTGTTGTTTCGTTGTTCGAATTATGTAATATAGTTCATTTTCTGCTGTTACCTTTTTTTTTTTTTATTTCTAAAAATATCTTCTCATTCAAAAGTATAAAAACGTGATTGAAGTACCAGGCGAGACATATATAGTGGCATAGTATCGAATTCTTATCCACATAAAAATTAATTATTGAATCTTTGGACATTCGAGACTTCTCCACAATGTCTCAACTACAGCATTTTTAAATCGATAGTAAAAAAAAAGTAGCATCTCCAATCTTTTAGCATTTACCATGCTCGATTATAATTTAGAAAGTGTTTGGTATTTTTTTTACTATGCTAGTTGAACAAAAACATGAATTTGAACCTTCTATAGCGATTTAGTAATCTTTCCGAAACAACTTGCAGGTAATAAAGTAATTCTAAATTGCCTGGATGGGTTTTAAATGACATACTTCTTATTCGATCCCGCTACCATAGGAACGAATATCCCTTTGTAAGGCCCTACCAGGGAGTAAGGGTTTGTATTGAAGGGAGCCTTTCGGGCCCTAGAGCTCAGGGATCGAAGAAGTGGAGGGGATGCCTTTCAATAAAATTAAAATTCCCGATATTAAGCCTTCCAACGACTGCTAGACCTTTTGTTCATGATACAATTTATTGTCATTGATTTTATCGGTGTAAATCTGAATAAGATTTAGATATTTTGTGTCACAGTAGTTTTATATCTGTAGTAAAAGTTTCTTATTTAATTTATTATTACTCTTATTACAACATTTATTGGTTAAGTATCCCTAAAAAAGATATCTCCTATGTTCAAATACCTTTTTCTGTAAAGTCATTACCACATTATATTTTGGGGCTGAATTGAAATATTCTATGAATACCATGGTTATAATTTTCGACCCATTTTGATTATTAAATTTTCATCTATGGTCTATAAAGTATAGCATTGTTTTAAATACTTGTTTTATTATTTATAATAATATAAGCCAATGATTGATTTCATATTTCAAAGTACCCCTACAACATCGAGCATAATTAAATATCCCAAGCATCGAAAATAATTAAATATCCTGGGCGCAATTTAGATGTTAATTTTTTAGAAGTTTAAAAATAATGATATATTGCGGTGTTACAAGTGAAATACGCTAAATCAAAAATGTGATTTGGAGAAAACGCTGATAAAAAGGCTTGAGTACTTAGTGTCATTACGAAACATTCAAAATGAACAATTAACTAAAGATATGACTTAAAAGGTTGGAGAAACATCTCACACTGTAATATTAGTAAACGATGCTATTTAGTATTCTACCTATACTTTGCCATTTTAATATCACAACATACAGAGTAATATCAGAGAACGAAGCTCACTAGAAACCAGGAACAGAATGGACAGAGAAGAGTTAAAAAAATACTTGGAGGAAAGATGAATGAAAAAGGAAAAAAATCAAAATACTTTGAATAGGCAAAAAATAACATATGTATTTATTAATCTACATTAATGATTGTCATATGAGTACCGTGCATTTTTACTTCTGATTAGTTTACAAAGCTTATAATTATTGCAGTCAGTTTACTAATCTTTTTTTAAAATTATTGTTGAAAAATATACAGCTAGCGTTTTTATAGTTTGTCTGACAGAAAAAAATATTTCTTGTTTCCGCCCAAGGTGTTGGAAGTGGTTCCCAACTACTTCAGACTAAGAAGAAATAACCATCATGTGTCCCTGACAGAAGCCAGCCTGTCCAGTCATCGATCACTGGGGACGCTCCTTTCCAGTCGAGTTTGCCAAGTAGTGTCTTGTGGTTTCCTACAGCCTTAAGCATTAAATCAGTCGGCACTGGTCGTTATATACTTATAATCACATTGTTCATCCTTTCATACGGTGACCAAGGAAACAATGATCTCGATATTCATCAATCTTAAAACTACATGTTTGTTAAATTTTTTTAACGACTGAACCACTATGGACTATGTTTGTTTCAAATCCTCTTTCTTTTCTTTCATCTCTTCCATATTTCTTTTCATTTTTGTTATCCCTGTATTTTTGCTTTCTTTCTCCCGTCTAAATTGCCCCTGTTTTTCTTTGTTTGTATCTCTTGTAAGCCTTCAACGTTCTAAAGTCTTTTCTTAAGTGAAGAAAGTCCTTCTATGCCATTCGGAGAGATCTTGAGCTTTTCAATGTCTTTTTCAGACTCCTTAATCCATGTGCTGGCCACTTTCGGTTTTTAATGATAAATGAATATTCTTTTGGTCATTCTGCTTGGGTTCATAATTTTTAAGGGTCTGTAGAACTGTATTCTTCCTTATTTGCACTGGTCTCTTTCTTTAATCGGTCCCAAAATATTTGACATGAAATTTGAACGAAAAATTACTACCGCTTTAAGGGAAGGGTTTTGTAACGAACTGGAATATTTGTCGTTAGCTTGAAACATTTTCGGCTGTGAATCAAATTAAGTAATTCATTTCTTTTTACCACCTAAGTGAAAACATCACCCCCACATCACAATGCAGGGATATTGGCATAATGGATCCAAATCCTATCAAAAAAACAACGTCCGTTATTTAATCGGAATGAGCCTATTCTCTTACATGACACCACCAGATCTCATGTTTCACCTCAGAGAGAGAAAATCTAATTGGACTGGATTACAAAGTCCTAGCATACCCACCTTATTCGACGAACATATATTCATCAGATTTCCATCTGTCCAGAAATTCGACAACCTCCTTAAGGTTAAAAGTTTTGAAAATGATTCTCAAGTCAATAACGCAGACTTTATTTCATCACAAATTCCTGAATTTTTCAGTTCTTGGGTTGAAAATTTTATAAAACGGGGGAAAGGTATAATTATTGCAGTCAGTTTACTAATCTTTTTTTAAAATTATTGTTGAAAAATATACAGCTAGCGTTTTTATAGTTTGTCTGACAGAAAAAAATATTTCTTGTTTCCGCCCAAGGTGTTGGAAGTGGTTCCCAACTACTTCAGACTAAGAAGAAATAACCATCATGTGTCCCTGACAGAAGCCAGCCTGTCCAGTCATCGATCACTGGGGACGCTCCTTTCCAGTCGAGTTTGCCAAGTAGTGTCTTGTGGTTTCCTACAGCCTTAAGCATTAAATCAGTCGGCACTGGTCGTTATATACTTATAATCACATTGTTCATCCTTTCATACGGTGACCAAGGAAACAATGATCTCGATATTCATCAATCTTAAAACTACATGTTTGTTAAATTTTTTTAACGACTGAACCACTATGGACTATGTTTGTTTCAAATCCTCTTTCTTTTCTTTCATCTCTTCCATATTTCTTTTCATTTTTGTTATCCCTGTATTTTTGCTTTCTTTCTCCCGTCTAAATTGCCCCTGTTTTTCTTTGTTTGTATCTCTTGTAAGCCTTCAACGTTCTAAAGTCTTTTCTTAAGTGAAGAAAGTCCTTCTATGCCATTCGGAGAGATCTTGAGCTTTTCAATGTCTTTTTCAGACTCCTTAATCCATGTGCTGGCCACTTTCGGTTTTTAATGATAAATGAATATTCTTTTGGTCATTCTGCTTGGGTTCATAATTTTTAAGGGTCTGTAGAACTGTATTCTTCCTTATTTGCACTGGTCTCTTTCTTTAATCGGTCCCAAAATATTTGACATGAAATTTGAACGAAAAATTACTACCGCTTTAAGGGAAGGGTTTTGTAACGAACTGGAATATTTGTCGTTGGCTTGAAACATTTTCGGCTGTGAATCAAATTAAGTAATTCATTTCTTTTTACCACCTAAGTGAAAACATCACCCCCACATCACAATGCAGGGATATTGGCATAATGGATCCAAATCCTATCAAAAAAACAACGTCCGTTATTTAATCGGAATGAGCCTATTCTCTTACATGACACCACCAGATCTCATGTTTCACCTCAGAGAGAGAAAATCTAATTGGACTGGATTACAAAGTCCTAGCATACCCACCTTATTCGACGAACATATATTCATCAGATTTCCATCTGTCCAGAAATTCGACAACCTCCTTAAGGTTAAAAGTTTTGAAAATGATTCTCAAGTCAATAACGCAGACTTTATTTCATCACAAATTCCTGAATTTTTCAGTTCTTGGGTTGAAAATTTTATAAAACGGGGGAAAGGTATTGAAAATTACGGTAAATATTTTGATTAAAACTGTTTCGATTTCATGATGTTTTAGTAAAAACATTGTCTAGGTACGGTATTTGATATAAAAGGGCCCAATAATAATGACATACCTAAATCCCTATAAGAAGTCGACCATCGCCCTACACCCAAGATCGAGGAGCACCCTTGCCAATTCCAACCATACCCCACTAGACCTATCATCCCTTCAAAACCCCCACCAATCTTTCTCCTCGGTTTGGCAATCTTCCGCGGCCGATCTCGGTCTCAATTTTCTCCTCGTCGGACTTAAGTTACAAGATTATGTTCGGTTATTTCCCCTCTCCCAAAGCCCTGTCCAGTCATTCGCTATAATAATTATAGTTCAAGTCATTTAACATTAAAAATCTCGTTTTAACTAATAATTCGTAATCATCGATTCAGTGAAACTTAGCTATCCATTTACAATCAAATAACTGACTAGAATCTTCCTTAAAATTCTCAATATTATAGTATCGTTTAGGTTACGAAAAACTAACTTAAGGAGCTTCCATAGAGTACCAGTGTAAACATTTAAATTTTAACTTCAAGTATGAGAAATGATTATCCAACATGTTATTGATCCATACAATTTTTGTTAGGCGTAATTAGTGTGCGAAAAATAAGACACCATTGGAAGAGGGGCATAAATTTAGATTAAAAAAATGCACTCACTAATGCTATACACCATTATTTATTTGTTATGTTGGCGCTACAAGCCGTAATCGAGTCCTGTGGCCTCTTCTATCACTCTCCGTTGTTATCCATCTGTTCACTTCCACCCTCTTGGCATAATCATTATTTAGTTTAGTATATGGAATATTTTCAATATGTAAATCGAAGAGTAAGGTTTTCTAGATAAGTTGTTGTGTTGATTGAAACTTCAGGTTCAGAACCGAATTAAAACAAAGAAATATGACGCCAAACGGTCAGCCAAAATTACTACTCTAAACCAGTAAAAAATGTAAAAAGTCATTTTTGAATTTTTTTATTTATTCACTTTTCATCCTGAACGCCTCATTTATAAATAAATCTATTCATAATATTTCTTTTCGATAATTTACTATTAAATTGTATTAGTTTAGCTTTAGAATATTTACTAGTAACCACTTTTTCGATATATTAAAAAAGCATTGTTTGACAATTTTACACTTAGCTATTAATTAATGGTAGTTAATATTATATCATCTTGTTATTCTATTACTTAAATAATTTTATTTACCATTGGGTTTGGTAGTTTAGTTTTTATTTTGTTTTAACAAAAATAATTTAAATATAAGGCTACTAAAACAGTTGACGCTGTTCTAGAAAAAAAGGGGTTTGTATTGATTAGAGACAACACAACAGCTAACAGGGTGTCTGATATTGACTGGCATACAGATACATCAGCTTGTACATGGAACAATTTGTAGCCCCAACCCATTTATTGGGATAGGAAATGGGGTTTGTTTTCCACAGTAAAAGAAAAAAACTGTACCACAAAAACCCCTGAAGGATCTTCGTTTCTACTACCTGTTAGAGACTGTAGTCTTTTTAAGATAACGGTTGTGCAGAGAGGTAATTTGAAAGAGATTACGCCCAACCGCAAGGATCCCCCCTTTATAAGTGCCTCCTTTATAAAGGTTAGGTGAGACCAAGAAAGGTCTGCAGGTCTCACATGCCCATCCACGACAGTTAACAGATTATCTATATCTTAAATGAAATAACTCATAAAATAATATTCATTATTATTTTCAAAACGGTTACATTTTTTATAGTAAAATATTAACTAATGAGTATAAAAGAAATTCAATAGGTACTTAAGTGGATATAAAATAAAGTATTTGGTATGAGCAAAAGTAATTATTTTTCTTTATATCTCGTTGTTTTAATTTATAATTACCTCCCCTTTATCTCGTTCATTTCATTTTGTAATCTTTAACATTTTTATTATTCTTTATGATGGATAATTAAGAATATATCAAAATTTATGAAGAACTTCATGAATTAGATATCTTTTTCCCATATTATGTTTTCTATAAGCTTTCCGAAATTTCCTTCGTTTTTGTTGCTGAACGTAACGAAATAGGGTTAGAATTTCTGGCATGCCTTTGACTTAGATTGGAAATCTTCCTCTTTGGACTGTGGCCAGGTGTCAGGAAGAACTTTATTTACGAACGTGTAAGGTAAAAAGTTCAGGGGTTATTCGAGACCTGCTGGGGAAAAAAAATATTTTACACCACAAAGAGCTAAACAATTTTAACGTGCTTCGTAAAATTAAACACCTAAAAATCTATTTGAAAGAGTTTTCGTCATGTATTTTATATCATACTATAATTATCGATTGTGCATTTCAAAAAAGTTAATTGCCTCGAAATATTTCATTAGGTTAATTCTAATTTATCATCTTATAATAATTTCTCCATCATTTAATCGTGTTATAAAGTGGCTTTTCTTTTTAAAATATTAAACTTTGAGGCAAAGAGTTTAGCCTGTTTAGATAATTAACTCTAAGCCAACATTTCCCAATTTGATAATCAAGTTGTTGTTTTTTTATATAAACCTGATTCGCTTAATTAATTAATTTCGTTCTCTCGATTAAAATTGAAGTTCACTCTACTGAGTGTATGGATAATTTAAAATAGATGAAGAAAAAAAAAGATTTGTTTATTTTTATTTAAAATATAAAAAAGAATGCAGAGATGAAGTTTAAATTCGTTATCCCAGAAAACATTAAATACAAATTTTCAGGAAATTTACTAATATATTACTTTCTGTTCTCTTTTTGACTGGAGTAACACATTTTATAACAAACCATCTTTATTTATTATTTGATGTAAGATAAAATTATATATATATATTTATATATATATATATATATATATATATATATATATATATATATATATATATATATGTAAGATTGTTTTGACGTGATTTTATTCTTTATTTATTAAGGAATTAAATTACACGTTCTTTCAAACTAGTAATTAAACACTTTTAACAAAATTAATTTAACTAACAAACTTTAGCACATGTGTTTTATCAAAGTCTAAGCAAACACTGAAGGTTATAACAGTGATGTTATCACATATAGTAACCTTACACCTCCACCTCTGAAGACGATTCACACGGAGAAAAAGGTAGCAGCTTGCTGGAATGAAAGAAATTGGAAATCTTCTTTTTCTTTCCACTTGCGACTTCATAAAATGTTGGTGAAATCTTTCGGATGATTGGAAAAGGTCCAATTCGTATGGGATCAAGTTTGTTGCGATTTAATTTGTTTCCGTTCTCGATATAAACCAAATCGCCAATCTTGAAATCGTGATGTCTCCTATTCTTGTCTATTCTCGCCTTATTTATTTGAAAGTTCCTTAAAGAATTTTGAAAAGCTAATTTTCGATCCTCTTCTAAGGAAGATGTATTGTCTTCGATAAGAGGAGATATAGCCTGTTTCTTCCCAAGGAGTAAGTATGATGGTGCGAATCGTGTTGAGCTATGAATTGTATCATTTGACTCATTGACACATTCCTTTGCGAGAATCGGCCAGGCTTTATTTGTCTCACTGTTTATTTTGCATCGTAAACGATTCAATAGCGTTTGATTTAGTCTTTCGTTAAGCCCGTTTGATTCTGGATGATCAATGCAACAAAAAACAATCTGTATTCCTTTTTTTTTCAAAAAATTTTTAAAATGGGTTGAATTTATGGAAGCATATTGGTCGGCTAATAGGATCGAAATATTATTATTTTTAGCAATCGGATTAATCAGATTAATTAAGTCGTGGGCGCTTTGACCCTTACTCGTTGAGATCCATGCATATCTGGTGAAATGATCCACCAAAATGTGCATGTATTTCTTTGGTGACCGATTCCCTGAAAACCCTCCAACAGTATCAAGTGACATTATTTGGAACGGGTTAGTGGCAGGACCCAATTGTGAGAGAAGGCCGATAGCTCGACTGCGACGGGCTTTATTTCTACCACAAATCTGGCAACTTTTACAGAAGTTATGTATTGCTTTGTCGAAACCCTTGAAGTAATAATGCGGCCGAATCGTGGCGATCATCTGTGCTGGACCAATGTGACCGTAATGATCATGAACCAGCTGGATGATTTCATTTCCTAATTTTGGAGAAACAAATATTCTCAGTTTGCCTTTTAATCTTTTAAGGATCATTCCTTGCTTATAGGCAGTCCGTTTTGCTAATTTAAACTCCGGAAAGTGTTCAGCTTGGTCTTTTAATATCTGAGGTAGATCGATCAAGTTCACGATCCTGATTGCATCTTCATTATTGAAATATTCCAAAACCGGATTTCTTGATAGTAAGTCGGCTAGAATATTTTCTTTGCCTTTTTTATAAATAATGTTGAAATTAAATTGTGATAAATAAAGAATTAGATCGCCAAGAATTTCATCTGATCTGGCCTTAGTCTTCAAGTTTTCTAATGGCTTATGATCGCTGCATACTGTAAAGTGGCGTCCTATTAAATAATATTGCCAACATTTTATAGCGTCTTTGATCGCCTTGCATTCCAAATGAATGATGTTTAAACGTTTTTCCCTTTCCGATAGTTTCCTTGAATAATAAGCTACAGGATGCAGCATTCCATCTTCTTGTGGCTGTTTAAGAGTAGCGCCTATCCCTTTAAAACTGGCGTCTGTTTCTATAAAGACGGGCTTATTATAGTCGTAAATTGACAGTATTGGGCCCGTACATAAATAATCTTTTATCATATTGAAAGCTTTTTCACAATCACCGGACCATTCAAACTTCACGTCCTTTCTTAATAATCGATGTAATGGTTCCAGTTTTTGAGAACTATTTTCTATATATCTTAAATAAAAGTTTATTGAACCTAAAACACTTCTTACTCCAGTTTTATCCGATGGACTTTGTAGGTTTTTTATTGATACTAAATTACCTTGAGCTGGTGAGACTCTGTTCTTTGAAATTGTATGACCCAGATATTTAACAGATTTAGCTGCAAACAAACATTTGACTAGTTTTAGTTTGAATCCTTCAGCGTCGGCCATTTGCAAAAATTTGTCGATATGTTGAAGATGATCTTCCCAGGTTTGAGAGAAAATCAAAATGTCATCGATATAATTGATGCAGAATTTTTCCAAACCATTTCTTCGGATAATGTTTGATAAGATTCTCTGGAACGTGGCTGGAGCATTTTTCAGACCAAATGGAAGGACTTTGAACATGAACTTTCCATATTTTGTTATAAACGAAGTTTTTTCTCTGTCTTCTTCTTTTAGTGTAATACACCAAAATGCTGAATTAATATCTAAAACCGTAAAGTATTCACAATTTACAACTTTGTCGATTACGTCCTGTATCGTAGGAAATGGAAAAACTTCTGGAACTACCAATTTATTTAATTTGCGAAAATCGTGATTTCTTGTTCTCCTCTTTCTTGAACGCGAACGGTTCCAGGGGGAACGGGGGTTACAGGGGAAGCGAACGGAGAATCAGATTCTTCAATAATTTTTGCTTGCAATAATGCCTTAATCTGACTTCGTATTTCTTCATCGTCTGGAATTGAGCATTTATACGGTCGACAAGTAACATATTCATTAGATAATAATTTTATCTCTGCTTCTTTTGATTTCACTTTCCCAATATCAAATTTATCCTTTGCAAATATGTGTTTATGCTTTTCTATTAGCTTTGCAATCTGCTGTTTTCGCTCCTCATTTTCAATATGATGTAAATTGACGTTGAATTCTTCTATTTTTAAACTTTCATTAAAATTTAATTGAGTATAATCGTGGGGATCATTATTATCAATTAAAACTTGATTATCATCTATTTGATTTTTTTCCATCTGATCTAATTTAGATCGAATAAAATTATCCTCTCGATCACTATTGGATCGGTTTTCATGTAAATCTATCACATTGTTGTTGTCTGTCCGTTGTAATATTCTTAAGTTATCATTTTGAATCAATTGAAACTTTTTTATGGCATCAATCCCCAATAAGATGTCATAAGAAAAATTTTCGTTCTTGACAACATAAGTTGTTATGTAGTCTGTAATATGTCCAATACGAAGTAAAATTTTAGCCCGGGCTGAAGTGAAATTTAATCCGCTGATAGTTTTCAATACACTTTTTTTTTCAATTAATTTCAACTTTAGCAAGTCAGCAATTCGTTGAGAAATTAATGTAACGTTGGAGCCACTATCATAAATAGCCTTAGTTTTCATCTTGTCACATATGATTACATTAAGCTTTATCAACGGATCTAATTTCGCTCGGTTCTTCAGTTTAAATGTTTGTCATTCATGTCTGTTTGTAATATCTCAAAGTCGTCAATCTCAGAAGATCCTTCAGTCATGTTTAAATTTTAGTTTTTCTGAAACTTTACTTCGATTGTGGCATTCCGCTACGAGATGGTATCGATTCGGAAAACCAATAGCTACACAAATTGAACATGCTGTCCTGTGAACTTTGTTCTTTGAGTGAAATTCATCTCTCTGAAAAGTTTTCGGGCCGGAATTTTTTTAGATCTAGGACTTGACGGATTTTCCTTCTTCTTTGTAGAAAACGAGTCCTCTAGTTTTCGGAGTTCCGCATATAAGTCTTCAACGGTGTTAATTTTTTCTCTATCAAGTTCTTCTTGAGCTTCTTTCGGTAATCCAAAAACGGTGAGGTTGATACGGGATAATTCAGTACCCTTAGGTACTACTTCTAGGCACAACCTCTCCTTTATAAGCGCGTAATCGATTAAAGACCCACCCAAGTATTTGTAGTTAAAAGCTTTCCTAACAATATACCAGCCTTTATCAACAAAAACGTTCAAGAATGACTCTTTCCAAGTACTCCAATGACCATTTACACCTATTTTCTTTAGATTTATTTCAAACCAATCTTTTGCTGGGCCCATGACAAAAAAATGCAAAGCTTGAATCTTTCCATTATCGGAATTTACCTTGAAGCGGCTACACTCTTCTTCAAATTTAGAAAACCATTCTTTAGGATCTGATTTACTCTTTTCAAATTTTTCTATAACAAATTTTTTTTCGATTTGATGAAGTTTTATTTCCTCTTGTTTTAAATTTAAATATAATTGGGTTTCTAATTGTCTAATCCGATTTTCTAACTCTATTTGTTCAGCTTTAGCAACCCAGGAATTTGATATTGGGTCGCATTCTTCTAAGGGAAACTCTCTAAAACAAACATTATCAGCTTCATCGAAGTATTCTTTTTTTATATTTTCATCGATTTTTACAGAAACTGTTCTATAACCTGTTTGGTTCTTAATAGCAAACATTGCATTTTTTATGGGTTTTTTATTTAATAAAAAAATGTGGATACTTACATCTTTAAGTTCTTCTGGCACTAAATACCAAGTATTTCTATCAATGGATATACATTGAATAACAAATTCTTCCTCAGCTTTCTTAACTACTTGAACATGAAGTAAATCCATTTCTTACTAGTTGAAAATCTGTAATTTAATTTGTAAGATTGTTTTGACGTGATTTTATTCTTTATTTATTAAGGAATTAAATTACACGTTCTTTCAAACTAGTAATTAAACACTTTTAACAAAATTAATTTAACTAACAAACTTTATCACATGTGTTTTATCAAAGTCTAAGCAAACACTGAAGGTTATAACAGTGATGTTATCACATGTAGTTACCTTACATATATATATATATATATATATATATATATATATATATATATATAATATATAAAAATGGTAAAATGGATAAAGATTGTTCTCGAAGTTTAAATTTCTTTAAAAAAATATTTTTATTTATATTATATCCTAAAAAAAAATGAAGTGGTGAAGTATGAAATTCAAATTTTCTGAAAATTTCCAAATGGACTACTAATTTTAATTCTCTTTTTGAGTGGAGTAGCATATTTAATAACATACCATCTTAAATATGTTATTAATTATACCGTAAGTCGTGATATTTATCAAGCTCGAAGTGTATATCGACTGACAATGCAACAGCAATTTGCGTTGGTTAGCAGCAGGAGACTTGCGGAACACATATAACTGACAAAAAAGGTTCTATTTCTTTTTTAGGGATGTAATATAAAAAAACAAACTGCAATTCTCTGCAAATACAATTATATATTTTTTTAAATACCAACTAACTTAGCTCTCAGCAGAAGTTCAACTCCAACAGGATGCAACTTGACCAGCGACTGTCAGCTGTTTCTATACTATCAGCACCCCTGTTCTCTAAAGACATTGCCACTGTCTACTATCTCTAGATAACTTGGTCAACTACATAATAATACGACAAGAGAATAGAGCTCTTCACAGAAGTAAACAAAACTACTTGAATTGCCCGAAATAAATGAATTGAATATGTAGATGAGTATTTTTTCTTTTTAAAAACTGTAGTTCAATTACGGATATAAAGTAATAATGGTTGAAAAATATTTTTCTGATTTGTAAGAAACCCATTTCACTTCGTCATTACAGAAAGAGTATAGGACTATAGCTAATATGTTTAATATATTTTTTGTTACTATAAAATGTTCTGTTGATTGACTAGTATTTATTGTTAGATATTTGCGTTAGATTTTAAAACCTAGATTGATCCATCCTGTTAATGATTAGATAAGAAATTACTACTTTAACGTTCGAATGTTAATAATGATGTTAATAGTGTTTATTAAACACAAATAATAGTGTTTATTATTATTCTTATTGAAATAGTGAACTTGTAAAAGTTTCTATGGCGTAGTTTATCGTTCCTTCAAAAGAACAATATCGTAACTCAAAAACTAATTTTTCAAAAGAGGTATTTGAAAGTTTTAAGTTATTTTAACATATAAAAATGTGGTTACTGGTAAAGGAAGGCATTCCTAGTGGAATATTGGTATAGAAATTCGTTTATTAACATTTTAAAATCTTGAAACTTTTTTTTATTTCAACTTAAGTCATTATTCCCATAAAAATTCAGATTCAAACATAATACATCTCAAAATATTACTTAATTAAAAACAAAGTTGGAAATGGAATTCAGATATGCCGTTCCTGAACTGAAAAGCTTCCACCAACCAATCAATATAGTTGCTTCTGAAGGCTTAACACACAAATGCCAATTTTTGAAGGAGCGTTATGTGAAAAATGCCCAAATTGAGATTAAAAATAAACTAAATGCTTCTTATATTTATAACATTTTTAGAAATTTAACATTCGAACGTTAAAGTAGTGATTTCTTATCTAATCATTAGCAGGATGGATCAATCTAGGTTTCAAAATCTAGCGCAAATATCTAACAACACTGATACAAATGGTGAAATTGAAGAGAAATTAATAAGTTTCGAGCAATTAAATTAAGATAATTAATATAAAAAGCGCTTGATTTAAGAGAGTATAAGAGAAAGTGGCGTGAATGACGTTATTCGCGGATGACTTGCCATCAATCAAAGGACATCTTACACGCTTGCCATTAATCATGTCTGGAGAGAGTTCGCCACCAGTTTAGTCTCCAATAACGGTACCTCATGAGCTAGTCTTATAAAAAAGTAATTATATAATTTATAAACTATTAACTAATAATAATTAATTTTACGTAGAAATAAAGCAGGCTGGTTTTATAATGATATGATCATAAATACATACATACAAACCACAAGTGGTTATTGCAGATGTATAACACCTCAATTAATATTTTCAGGCAGTTATAAAATTTTATAAATAGTATCGTTATCATATTTTTTCTTGTTCTTATGGTTTAGTCAATAAATCTGCTACCCCGTTTGATTCGACATAAGTAGTTGTGTCGAATTTTGATTAAAATGAGTTTTTTATACTCAATGAAGCGGAATCGTATTATTCTCTTAGTACATAAATGACTGTGGCTTAAAAACTATTATAACCCTATTCTACCCAAAAACTAGGGGAATAACACGATTCTCCTTAATGCTATTAACTCTCTCTGGGAAAAATTCGGCTTAACCATTCATTCACTGGGGCTTCAAAAATATAAAAAGTATCTTTTGGTGAGTGTATTTAAAATAAGACGTATTAAACGTTCACTTATTCATGCCCTAACGATAAAAAACATGTTTTATCGAGATCATTAAATAATTATGGTTCTTAGAGACACCTCATTGATGTTGGTGACCGGCTTGCTCGTACTGAGGGTTAATTATAATCTCTTGTATTACATTTTATTTTCAGTTTTGAGATTCAATCGTATAATCGTTAATCGACGTTTATAGTCTATGTTGTTTTATTAATAATGCCCCAACAATGAAAAAACCATAGCTTGTTTTTAACTGTTAGGACATAATTATGGGAACATTATTGCCTCGAAACTTCGCTAAAATATAGTTTATAAGTTATGTTAGATAGTGAGAGTACAAGAATAAACCTCAAGAACTGAAAATTAAACTCATTAAATATATACATATTAAATCGAGTAGTCACTCAATGATATTGCTTTATAAATAACATTCATTAGCTAAAAGAAATTCTGTTTGATGTAAAAACATAATGGAATTTTAAACTTGTGAATTGTCTGAAGAAGTATTTGTTTTAGACGATCTGAATCAAAAAATAGTGATCAACCTAGACAATGAAATATCATAGAATTATTTTGTTTTACAAGAGCCGAGATGGCTCATTTGAAGTTGTTTTTGTCATTATGAAGACCGAGTGATGTTTTCTAGATGCGGGCCAAATTGGTCATACCAACCAGAATCGTCCTCTTTTGTAATCGTCCCTGTTCTAGGTTGTTAGGGAAGGTAAATACTGGCACTGTTTCAAATCTACCAGTTTGCACTTTATGTTTTCATTTTCTGTTTTCATTTTAAATAATAAGGATGCTTACTTTTTATCTATCTTTTCTTGCTGATCATTTACATCTACAAAGAAATTATATCGTCATTCAATATATTCTACGGTCTCACCTTTGTCGAGTGAAAATTCGATATATGTACATTTATATAAGGTATTTCTCTATTGTAAGGTTTTAACAATATTTTTCTATTTTATATATAAAAAAGAAATTTCAAGTTATTAATTCAGTGGTTTCGCATGATCAATAATGATATGAATGATAATTATCCAGGCAGATCCATTTCATTAATGTCAAAAATTATAAAATTCTAATTTAATTTTAGTCTGCTAAGACGCATATGACGAGTCTGTTCAAATTTATTCGTAGCTGATTCACAACCTTCACACTCTAGTTAAGATGAGTTTTAACTAGTTAGTACAACTCGTCTATATTAAAAACTTTAAATAACATTTTTTCGTTTTTCAAAAGTTTATTTGAAGTTTTGATTTCATTTTAACTGTGCTTGTATGCACAGTTTAAAAATATACCGCACATTTTTAAAAATTAATTAAAGAAGAATATAAAAATGTTCGTGTATCCCATAACACACAATGCACAAGATGCAGTCCATTTTTGAAAAAATCTATTATTAATTGCGAAAATATATCAATTCATGTATTTAGTATATATAGTATGAATAGCACTAGTATTTCTTAAGTCAAAAACGGTAAAAATTACTTGTGATCTCTGAGTAGCATTAGGACACTAAGATTGACACAAGTGCCTTCTGGCAGACAAGATCTGAGGCTAAGGTAAGATTCAGTTTTAATAAGTGATAAAGAGATATCTACCCGTTTCTTTCATGATCATAACTCGCCACCGAAAAACATCAATTTTTGAGTTGAGTCACTTTAGAATAACTAGTGCAGTATGTTCATACGCACCATTTGGAAATGAAATTTGATATATATTTGATATATATTGATGTTTTTAAATAATTATTAGAAAAAATCAAATCAAATCAAATTGATCTTGAAAATTTTGTAGAGAATATTCAACAATGTTAACCTTACGTTATTTTAACTTTTTGGAATCACAGCATAAGATTCACCAAAACAGAAATAAATCGGGTTTTTTACTTGTAATTTTAAGTTCTTATTAGAATTCCCCCGTAGAAACCATAATTCCGACAGTGTTTATTTTAATACAGCCATCGTAGAGCTATAAAATTTCCGAATAACAGATAAGTAAGGATCGAGTCGTCCATTTGGTGCTAAGTGAGAAGCTTCAAGTGTAATAAAATCCCCTTGGCCGCTACCGTCCTGCGAAACAACTCCGATTCATTTAGCTTACATTGCAAATGTAATCTCACTCCATGAATGTAATTTCTTGATACAAGGGACTCTCAAGCAGTTGAGTATATCTTTACGAAAAAGAAGTTACTAATGGTATCCTCTCATAAATATTTATTACTTGATCATAAATACTTACTAGTCTATTAAATGATTATTTCTTTCAACTAATTATAATAATTATAAGAAGAATATTAAATAAATAAAAGTGAGAAAACAACTAAAAAAGAAACATAAGAGGAAGAAACTGGTCCGGGTGGAGGAAAAAAATTCTCTTAAGTAAGGAGAACTATTTATTAGAAAGCCACTTTCCTTATTTAAGAGGAATTTTTCTGACCTCTACCTGGGAAATTTTCTTCCTCATATATATATATATATATATATATATATATATATATATATATATATATATATAAGTTCAACTGATATTAATAGGAAAAATCCCCTAAACAAAGCTTCAAGTCTCGACAAAACGGGAACGAAAACAACCAGTCGAAATTTCGGCTATTCCAAGCATCATCAGTACACAGATCAGAAGAAAACAGAAAATCACAGCAAAGAAGTGCGGCATACCTCATACCAACAGTCCAAACTGATTCTTCGAATAGAGGCAGCAAGTTTGCTCCAAAACTTTGCTGCACTAACAATTCATTGTTGTTTTCTCGAGTCTGTTTTGCTGTTGGTGTGCACTTTGTCTTCTTTTTTTGTAAAGTGTGTCCGGCTGGTTGTTTTTATTCCAGCATTTTGGACGCTTAGGCTTCGTTTTGGGGATTTTGCTTCATATTGCTCCCTATTAACATTAAATATATAATTTGTAAGTTTGACTACGTTTCTCCATTTTGACAATAAATAAAAAATATTTGAAAAAGCATTTACAACGATAATAGATGTGATTCTATAAAAGCTAAACATTGAACTTTGTTGGGTAACTTATGCAAATTCGATTAATCCAGAAAATGTACAATTAGAGATTAGAAAAATTATTTTCTGGTTTCGAATTAAAGCGGATGTTCAGCAAGTGAGCCAAATTAGCCAATTTGTGAATGACGTCATAAATTCAAACGTAACTACTCATAGCAGTGTAATATATTTATGTATTACTTATTATGTGAATCCCAACTTATGGCGGTACATTTATTCATAAATATTTATCAGTTAAATGCTCATTACTTGCACTCTGATTAATTCTTTAGTTAAATATACCATTTTATTTTTTGTTTATTTTCAATTATGTTTTATAACGCTAATTATTTGACTTAATACGCTTTTGTTCTAATTATTAACTTAACATATTATTATTTTCTTTTAAAAATAAGTATATATTATGAAAGAAAAATCTGGGTGAACATACAAAAATTAACTAATAGCTTTCTAGCATCATTCTTGCAAAAACAAGGTCCATTTTATCCCTATGAGCTCATATGAATTAATTAAATTTATGTCGGTTTTAGATTCTGTTTGATAGCTTTCATTATATTCACAAAATCCTCAATTTCAACTGCCATCATCAAAAAAAGGTTTATATAGTTGTTATCTATATGAAAATTCATTAATATATCTGGAAAATGAATTCAGTTTGATGGTAAAATCCTCCCCCCCCCCATATTTCAGGTCAGAGTTCCTTAGAATCACACAAATTAAAAGAAAGAAAATTCAACTAAATACTGTATAATTAAATGCTAAATTTCTAAGATTTATTTCTCTACAGTATTCTGTTGATTTAAAATAATAAGCCATATTTAATATTAGTGACAAAAATAAAATATGAACGAAATTAACAACGAAGCAATGGAGAAATAAAATAACAACCGATTTGTACGCCTATATTGTGTTTGTAATTAATAAAACAATGTTTAGTTACAGCTTTCTTTATTATGTATTTATCTATCTATCTACGTGGCGCTACAACCCTGGATGGATTCTGGCCTCCTCATGAGCCGCCGCCATTCGGCTCGATTTCGTGCTGCCGCTCTCCGGCTCTGTGCATCTGCTGCCGCTCCATCAATACATCGAAGCCTTCGTTCGTTGCCCGTCGTGTACTTTGAAGGGCGGTGTCCATTACTTTTCTAGGATTTTCTTCCACTTCCATCCTTGCAACATGGTCAGCCCAACTGAGCCTCCCCAGTTTTATAAACTATATAATGTCCACATCCCCGTCAAGGTCATAAAGCTCTCTTTTCCTCCTAATCCTCCATCCATCTCCATCTCTCACTGGCTAACTATACGCTTTATTCTTTATTAAGTTAAGTTAACAGTTATTAATTTTTTGCCTGCTTTACCATTTCTTGGGTCGTGTCAATTTATATAATCCATGTTTTAGTTTATATTTATATGTAAGCGGGGTTGCTCAGTGTTGGAACGTTGAGAAGCTGTGCCGAAGGACCGGGTTTCAAATCTGAATGAATCAAATATCAACCGTTGTCCTAGAAACAGTACAGTCACTACTACGCACTGAACCCAAGATCAGTCTCTTCGTCGAACCATTTGATTTTAAATGTTGCAAGAAACACTTGCAACTGAACCGATGCCAGTTGAAAGTAACAAATTTTCTTAATTTTTTTTTTTCATGATGGAGTAAGTTACAAATCGCATGATTATTAGCCTCATATTTTATAATTTTGAGTATTAAGTCGCAAAGAACCTTGTATAACAATTAAATAAATTATAAAAATATATTTGAATTGTTTTTCTCTAAAAACTTACTGTGGCAAAAGCATTTGTAACGTCTTAAAAATTTTTCATTACTTATTATGTAGAGATGCATTGTAGCTTAGATGTAACTGTGATTTTCTATTCCTAATCAATTTATTCCTAGTGATTTTATTCCTAAAAATGTAAGGAGTATTCAGGATTTTGGGTTGTGAGGATTGGGTACGAGAGGAGTTCGATGGCTTTGCGATTGCCTCAAGCTCTGCTCCTTTAGTCCAAATAGGTCTAATAATACTCATGTATATGAGTCATTTGTAATTAATTGGGATCTAAGTCGGGGTTTTCATTTTTAGGATTTCACATCCAAACTAACACTATGCTTCTAACGCTGAATTAACATTGAGAGCTAAGAGATCATTACAATTGCAGAAATGTGAGGAGGAAAGTTTTATTTACAAACACATCAGTGCATCATTTAAATGGAGGAGTATTGTATTTGGAGCGAGAAATGGAAGCTGAGTATAATTGAGTCAATTACTCGTCACTATTCAAGGCTAGCGATGACGCTCCCAGTTAACAGTAGGTTATAATAAATGCCTATGTAAATGGTTATTTAAGTATATAGTTGTTGTGTATCATGTGTAGAGGTGATTTTGTTATATAATGGTTAGTAATTATTTCAGTACCTCTTAAAAATCTAAAAAAATATTTTTAAAACTATAAAAAAAACGTTATTATTCTAGTTTATGGGTTAGTTATGAATTTAACACATTTTTCATTTTCTTTTTTATTCACAAGGTGTTATGTCTGCTTTGTCTGGTTACACAAGTTTTAATATATCTTTTTTGCTTTAACTATTGCTTTTTTTTACTCTTAAATCACTGTTTTATTCATTTCTGAAAAATAACAAATTTCTTAGATACGTTTTTGTGTCACTAAGGCAAGGAACTGAACTTCTACTCTTAATAATAATTTTTCACCTTACTTTGTAGGTTTTTTTAAATTGAAATATATATATTTTCACAAATATTGTCATGTTGTAAAATGTTTGAACTTTATCGAATACATTATAGTAACCATTTCCGTATTTTATTATTAATTAATTATAATTAAGACCAAATATAACCTTAAATAAATGTAATTAATTTCTTCATTACTTTATTTCATTAAGTTATTTACTTTTTAAAATAATAGTTAAAGGAAATATAATAAAATACTTTGAGGTTAGTAGCTGTAAGACAGTCAAATCACTAATTGAGATTGTTTGACTGCCAGATTTGTTTTTATATTTTTAGATTTGAAAGGAATGCTTATTTTCAATTCTGTGATTTTTTAACTTTGTGTCAATAAATCGAATTGACTGATTAAAGTATTATCAAGTCCGTCAATTCACTAATATTTCTACCCAATTTTCAGATACAAATTAATTATTGTCTCAATATCTCTATCAAATGAAACTCAATATTATTCAAAATATAATTAAGTGTTCCATTCTTATTGTATATATATATATATATATATATATATATATATATATATATATATATATATATGTATATATATATATATATATATATATGTATATATATCGTTTATGCTTTCAATTGTAAAATTAATTGGCTATTTATTAAATGATATTCTCGATTAGATGAAATTACTTTTTTTAATATTTGTAATTGATATTTTAATTCATTTATTCCTTTAACCATCTTTATTAAATATGGTATATTTTTGATGCAAGTGTATGATCAATCATGCTCTTTTTCTTATGCAGATTCAAAATTAATATTTGAACTTTGAAAGTAACATGACAGAAGGATATCAAAAATTTCCTGGACTGACCATGTAACCAATAGATAGTTTCTCGATCATTAAAACCAAGAAAGAGAATTACTCCATACCATCAAAGTTCGAAAAACATATTACCAGGACATTTATTAAAGAATCATTAAGTATTTTCTGCCGCAACTGATTATACAAGGTAAAATTGAAGGAAAACGCGGAATTGGAAGAAAATATCTCTCTTGGATCAGAAACATAAGACATTGGACGGGTTTGAACTACAAAGAATTGATCAGAATAGCAAAAGATCGAGATAAATTTGCCGAAGTAAACACCAACATTCATTGATAGAATAAGGCACCATAAGAAGAAGATAGACTAAAGGACTAAAATGGAATTTTGTAAGAGAATGAAAAAAACAACACAGTATTGACTGATTAATGAAATTATTTTTTAAAATATTAGTAAATAATATTTTAATTAATTTATTCCTTTAACCATTTCTATTAAATATGGTAAATTTTTTATGCAACTTAATGACTGATTAGTCATACTCTTCCTCATTTGCAGATTCAAAATTAATATTTGAGCTGTTACTTTGAAACTAACATGAAAGTACATAATAAGTTTGAAAGTACATGAAAAAATGCACTTGTTTGTTTGTTCATTTAAAGTCACTTTGTGCTGCTATGGCTAATCGGACGATGCTACAGTGGGAGCTCTAAATTTTGCCTATCCAGGTTTAATTAGGATAGGGATTTTTAACGAGTACCTGACACCGTACAGGCTCGGGACCCCCGATTAACGTCCCTTCCGAAGGATTTCGTAACTAAGGATTTTTTACTCCCTTAAAAAAATCCTAGGGCCACTTGCCGGGCTACGAACCCGCAATCTTGGGCTTGGTAGTTTGTTAAGCTAACCATAGTTGACCTTAAAAAATGCCCTTGACAAAATGCAAAAATAACATTCCATTTATTTTATGCTCAATTTATATTCTGCGATTTTATATAATATGCATTATTGATTATGTTGATAATTATCTGATTGTTAAAATTAATTAGAGTTTTTTGAAAAATCTTTATAAATTATTTTCCCAGTAAAATTGGATTTTTTTATCTACTATTCTCGTATTTAATAATTTATGATACCTTATAATATTGATTCAGAGTATATGAACATAAGGTATCTCTGAAATTTATTACCAAATGCATTCGTTTGGCGTTAAATTAGCAAAGCACAATTTCCCGATTACCATTTTATTCCGACACAAATGGGAAGATGTTTTTAAACCTTCCAACACGCTCCTTTTGCTATACATAATATCTCAGCCATATCTGAATTATTCAGTATCTAATTGAATAAACCAAATACAACTATAGGGACAAACAATGTGATTGCCGTATATATTCGAATCATTTTACTTAAAACTTCATTTTTGTGGTTGCTCAATTTTTTTCCGATGAAAAATGGAAAGAGCGAATGAAGTCTAAATATATGTATGAAGTTTACTTATCCCGTATATGTATCTGTCATAATATGTATGTAAAAAAATTAATTAGCATGAGAGAAATGTTTTATTTCAATGGGCTTATGATATATTTTGAACATTTTTTCTTTGAGAATAATGCACTAAATTAATTTTTAAAAATACATTAAATTTAAATACTATTCTATTAATTTACGATTTTTTTTCTGGGAAATAAAAATCAGGGGAAAGATTATATCGTCTCTGCCATTTCCAACTATCGAATGTGAAAATCGGTACTTTTGAAGAGAATTAAAAAACCAGTTTCAAGGTTCAATAAAAATTAGTGCCTATAGTCAAACCTTAGTGACATTCGGTTTACATTGTTTTTGTGACTGATAGATACCTCTATATGAATTTTACATCAATTATCAATCCTAAAGCAACTGCTATAAGTCGAAAACTGTTTTTTTCACATTCAATAATTTGCGATGGCAGGAACGATACGTGCACATAACTTGAGCCAATCGCTCCAAAAAAAAAAAAAAAAATGACGTGTATAAATTTATTCTTTCATCCGCGTATTTATTCCTTAATTTATTTAATGTAATCTATTAAAAATATATATTTTTTTGATAAGGGATAAAAAGACGATTATCAACATAGAAATAGTTCAATCGTCACAAGAAAGTACTACAACAGATAGCCTCTCTCATGCAAATTTTTATTCCAATATTATTCAGTAAAACGTTGATCAACCTAAACTTGTTTATCCGCCAGTGTCTATTAAACAGACTCTAGAATTAAACAATTAAAAAAAAGTGGAACCGAAAAAGATAATTATTTAGCGTGAAGTAATAATAAAAAGAAGAATTTAGTGACTTATAAATCGTATTTTACTGGATGAAAATAATGTGGTGAGTTACATTTATTGCCTCAAAATCCTTAAATTAATATAATTAAATTTTATTAGAAAATTATAAACTAATCTTAAATAAAAATAAAATCAGTAGTAACTACACAAGGGTAATTTGGTAACTTGGTACCGATTCCGAGGATTGTTGCTTCAAGTTTTATCAAAATAAGTTTTAACTTTTTATCCGTTTTAATATTCTAATTTCAGTATGAAAAAAATCATATATTTTGGTAACCATTTTATCAAGAAATGAACGTGTCAACAAATAGATTGTGATATAAAATAAAAAGGGTGTACTATGTACAGTCAGTAATCAAATTATAATAATTTTCGAGAATATTAAAAAGTAAACGAATGAAGAAAAACTTGTGACTTAACTAAAAGCGACCACCTGCGGAACTGATACTATTTTTTGCATTAAATGTTGTTATGTTATTTCTGAGAATAATTATAGATTTACATTATTATTCTTATGGAAATACTGTTTAAAATTATTATTAACATTAGGACTATAACTGAGAAAATTAAAGACGACCCAATATTCACTCGGGCCAGTTTGAACGACGAAAAGGCTCTTCCTTATTAGCACCGTTTAACACGCCTTGCCTTGGCTTGTATTTTCTGCTCGTATATATGCTAATGTCTTTTCTCTTCTTAAAACTAAATTAATCTAGATGAGAAATTTACTTAATATATTCTTAGTATTGCGCTTTTTCTCGTTACAGCGTTATAATTGTGTGTCATATTTAAATGCACTGAAAAAAACTTGTATTTGGTGAGCGATCCAGGTAAAAGATAAAACAGAAAATCAAAAACTTCCATACCTGCCATAATTTATAAATCCCTTACGTTTTACTAGCACGTACAACATATAAGCATGCAATACCTAAATCACTTCATTATTTTTGAGGTTGCCAAAAGGTATACACATTTTTTTTCAGAAATATTATCTGAGGATCAGAAGATTCCTTAAAGATTAATTAATAACAAAATATATAATGAATGGGTAAACATTTGCTCGCTTACTTGACAATTATATTTTTCCAACTTCAATTGAATTCGATGAAAGTAATATTCGAGGTGTGCAGGAGCAAAAACGGATAACTTTTTTCCAAAAGTTCAAGCATTTACTTTTTCCAATTTTTTGATTGTTTAGTCAAGCAATTTTATGCTCTGGAAACTTCAGGTTAAAAACCAGACCAAGAACATGAAAAATAAGGTCTAATACTTATCCAGCGAACACTGTGTAATAGTCCATTTTTGAAATTTAGGAGTTATCCACTTTTGATCCCTAACGTCTCATATAAAGAAAATTAAATAATCTCAGGATTCCATGACGAAAAAAAAAATTAATAGATGGATACAGTTTAAAAACATTTTTCTTCTCTGTTATAGTTTTATTTTCTTTAAATATATGGAGTTAGTAATTGATCCTAGAATGTATATTCTGGGCTGTAGGGGATACATTTTAAATGAAAATATTCTGTTCATAAAGATAATTTTTTTAAAAAAATATATGAAAAATGCATTCCGGCAATTTTTGCCTTGCTTGTATATTTCCCTGCCATTTTTTCTTAACCTATTCCAATTTTATTTTATATAATATTATTTTTATTCCAGTTTGGAAATAGACTTTTCCATGCCGGAGCTAGGCGAGCCATTGTTTCTTGTTTCATCCGATCTATTAAAACAATCCTTCTCTCCGTTTCATGGTAACGGCACGAAAAACAAGCCAATGCAGACTAAATCGCCTCCAGAACGATCCAGTTAGCTTCCGGAGTGTGGGATGGCCACGGCTCAGTTAAGAAAGGCCAGAAAGCGGAATTAACGTTGTATAGGGCACTTGACCTAATCAAAACAGCCGGAATTTCGTTGGAATCATTTAGAATCTTCAATAGTATGAACCAACTCAACTGCTGTTTTCTGTAGTTTCATTATATTAAACTCCATTTACGATTTATTAAAGACGTTTTGTTCTCATTTAATTTCATTGGAGACGTGCTGCGATATATTTTAAAATTAGTATTGGGTCGTCTGGTATGAACTGTTAGTTTTTATCATTTCTAAAATTGGATGTGGAATTATTCTTTTACTATCTTTATGTTTACAGTCTTTATAGAGTATTAACCCTCTCTTTTTTCTTTGATATTTACTATCAACTGAACGAACATTGTTTAGCATGACCATGGAAACACGCGATTTTCGTGTAATTTTTATTATGAGTTCAAATTAATCCTAAGCAAAGTAACCCTTTGAAAGGACCGTTAATTTATTGGCACATTCCATACTTCAGTATACAATGTGCCTTTTTATTACATTTTTACGATAACGATTAACAAAAAAAGCCAAACCTAATGTTTCATGACTAAAAGAGAAGAAACTATTAAGGGGCTCAGTTATTAAGTCCTCCCACAGCCACCTTATACGTCTGATTTCCCCCAACTGATTTCCTTCTGTTCAGACATATGGAAAAATTCCTTTAGGGTAACATTTTTGAAAATGATTCTCAAGTGAAAAGCACAATTTCAGACTTAGTTTCATCACAAAACCCTGAATTTTTCAGTCATAGGATTGAAAGTTGGGAAAATTGTGTAAAAAACAATAATTTTAATAAAAACTTTTTGATTTCATAAAGTTGTTGTACTAAATTACAGATTCTTTGAAAATGGGTCTTTCAGTTTAACAACCCGATCAGATTCTACGCCCGGATTATCAGATATGTCTAGTCCTTGTGGTAATATGGATAAACTGTCCTTAAAAATATACATTTTTCTCCTAAACTCTCTATTTTTTGATGATATTATTTAATAAGATAGGCGGCTTCTCTTTTAATGCACCAGGTATACTTTAAGAGAAGAATGTGGATAGGATTATCTCGATTTCAATTGGATGGAGTCGATTGGAGGTCTAGTCATGGGGCTTACTAGATTCTTCAGATATCCAACATCAAAACAATCTATAATTAATACTGATATGTAAATTATTACTGTAGAAATTTTAGGTAATCAAACAGTCATATGGGTTTTTCTAGTATGGCTTAATCATTTTTTTTTAATAATGTCTTTATTTATTCTGGGACACGTCCCTATAGAATAACAATACAGGTATTGTAAGCTATTATGTCTTGAGTGTAAAATAATTACTTTTAAAAGTTTACTGACGAATGTTTCATAAAAATACACAGTTTCTTGGATGGGCCACCTATTGTATTATTGTGGAGTCCTACCACAATAAATCATTGTGATACAATGACATTTATGTATAGGAAGGCAACAGTTTGCGTAGTAGCGAATGGTTGAGGATAACCTTTTGCGTATTGGCCTTCTGCCACTGGCTGGTCGATAAAGGGCGAGGTAGCAAGGGAGATAGGCAATGCCAGCAACACATTTCCTAAATGTCGTTCGTTAGCAGTAATTCCTATTGCACTCAACACCAGCTAGGGTTTTGGCGCATATGTGCGTCTTCATCTAAAATGATTGAAGGTATAATTGTGGGAGGGTCAGAAAGATGTACAAAAGAAAAGCGACTAGAAAAGAAGGAATAAGTAGTAATAGAGATGCTAAAAGAAGGTTGTAGGAAATAAAACTTGCAATTGGTGGACTGTTAAAGAGCTGTCATGATAAAGGAATCTGCCCGGTGGGAAAAAAGGCAGAATTAGAGCATTATTGAAAGGTAGAGACAAGGAAGTCATATAGACTTTTTTTCTGTCTAAAGATTAATGTCCAAAGCACTGTCATTTGTACTTGAGTACGGAGAGGGCTTTCCAAATCTGTTATACCATACGCAATCGGAACTTCCAGTTCACTCATTGTTACCACTTTTCTTCAAAATACAAAAATATTATAATAACAAAATCCTTATTATTTATATCCCGTTAATCGTTATTTTGAAGGCGCTTCATATAATTGTGTCTTAGTAAAACATAGTTTAACGAAATTTAAAACAATTATTAAGTAGTGTGGCAGAGCGCGCGAGTGGCAGTAATGAAGGTCCCAGGTTCAAATCCAGCTATTGTAGTTTAATATAATCTGTCAACAACCACGAATACACTCTGCGGGATCTGCAGACACCCCTATCAAGTGGGTACCCTAAATTGGGAAAAACCTTGGGGTTGACCGTGATCTCGGACGAATCACCTCTTTGCATAACCGTTGTTTTAGAAACAGCATAGTCTTTACCATCTTCGTATAGTCTTCATGAATTGTAGTAGTACAACTACTCGATATTATAGAAAAGCGTAATAAAACTTTATGTGATTTCACTACACTAGTCACTATAACTTAAGTATAAAATAAAGAAACCGTTTTATAAATATAATTTTGAACGTATATATTTACTACATCAACTTCTAAACCATTGGTAAGGAACAATTAACAATCTTGGTGATTGATTGTACCGTCCTTATAGTTCATGTTTTTATTTTCTTTTTCTTTTAATCTTATTTTTTGTGTGTGTTCCCTTCGCCTTAAATACGACTAAATAAGATATAAGAGGACGAAATGTAAAGTTTGAGCCAGATTTTGCAGATTGCTGTGATGCGATAAAACTTGCGATAAATAAAGGACAAAGTATTGTACAAATCAGGGTAGACTAGAAGGGATTGAGGGTTAACGAAATAAGGAATTAGAGCTCTGAACTTGAAGAAGATTGAAGAGAGTTAAGTTGGTAGTCGAGAGGAAGATACTGTTGCTTGATCTTCCAAGTAATAACATACATTAACTAAAGTAAAGTAATTTTCAATAATTGTCGAAAAACATTCAATTTTATTAATCATTCGTATTTAAATTTTTCCGAAGCTCATTTCTGTTTGACAGGTAAAATAAAAGTACCTGTTTGAACGTTTTACATTTACTTTTTCATAGTGAGATGATCCCTTCGCTCAGATAAATGATGTCATGTTGCAGTCGTCAAATAATATAAAATAAAAGTACGTTACCAATTAAAATTAACATCGTCATATTCTTTCCCTCACCCACCGCTGTGCAGTGTGAGGATCCTGCTTATAGAGCCTGGACCAGGTATCTCTCTCCTGAACCAGTTCTCTTCTTCGGTTCCATTCCAAATCTTTCCTCCTGAAAGCACCCCTTACACTGTCCTCCCAGGAGATGCGAGGCCTTCTGCCTCTTCTGCCTCTTCTACTGGACCATTTTCCATCCATGAGGGTCTCGTAAGTCTGCCTACCCATTCTCTCTTGTTCCATCCTAAGGAGGTGTCCGAACCACCTTAGTTTGTCTAACGAGGTCTCAGCTAGTTTATAGTTGTGATTAGCCTATATGGTTGGGTTTCGTATCCTTATACCTGTGTGTCTTCTTTTCTACTTTTCGCAGATATCTCATTTCTATAGCTTGTATCTTACTCCTGTTTTTGAGGTAAGGTTCCATTATACCGAATAGTAAGATAAGAAGGACGGTTGATTTATTGACGGCCTGTTTGGTCTGCTTTGTAACATACACAACAAAAATTATAGAAATCAAAATTATTATTACAAATTACACTTTATATAAATTATCTTAAGATATCAAAAGATTGATACATTGAGGACTAATATTACGAAGATAGATGAGCTACAAGCAAGCTTGCCCGCCAACGTCAAAATGGTGTTTCTTAGAAACGGTCGAAGACTGTGAAGCGTTCCAATTAGTATTATATTATTATATACATATATCTACAGCCCCGGTACATAAGTGGCTAAGTCAAATTTTCTTCTAAATTAGTTTATTGTACTTAGGGAACCGGGATCGTGTTATTTTCGTAGTGAATAAAGGGCTAATTGTTTAAAACCTCTATTCATATTTAATTATCTTTTCTAAATATTTATAAAGGAGCGACTAACGTCATGGAATCAGTAGATATGACGTTCAGATATCGAGACTACAGAAACAGAGTGATAACCTCGCTTGGAAATGGCGTTAACCCTCAGCCGAAAAAATAGAATCTTTTAAATATTTAGTTATTCTATACTTAGGAATGTAGTTCAAAAATAATTTTGCAAATACTGAAAGAAAACTATTTCAGCCCGTTCCTTTCAAACAAATCTAACAAAATAACTTGCCATAATTGTTTAATTTAATTTGTTTTGTTTAATTTCATTCTTTAAGAAAGTTTAAATCTGTGTAATAAAGTAAATAGGAAACCAAACCCTCACTAATTCAGAGTTTAATTTAGATTTATAAATTAAAAATGTTTATTTGTTGGATATATAGAAAACTAATATTATTCAATTCAATACAAATAATAAAGGACTATTGAAAAATAGTTTGGGCTGAAAAATGTTATCCGTTAATTTTATAATTTATCTATCCATTATCATGCATACTACAATCTGTTTTTTTAATTTTCTTTGAAGTTGGCTTCACACTTTATTTGAAATAGTTTTGACGGGTCTATGCATTTGTTTTAATTAATATTTTCATACCTCTTATATCTCCAGTCCCGGTTAATATGTGGTTAAGTCGAATTTTTTCCAGAGAATTAATTATGTTGAGGAAAGCGGGTTCGATTTTTGCAAGGTCTGTTAGGATTACAGTAACATACGTTAATAAAGTCTTGCCATGTGGTTGGGTAACAACATAACCCTTATACAAAAAAAGAAAAATACATACACACATATATATATATATATATATATATATATATATATATATATTTATCGATGCATTAGTTCACATATATGTTATGTACCGAAAACAAGATTTTACAAGAGTCAAATTTTACAATAATTTAACACAAGAAATGCAGTTCAAGTTTAAGCACATAATATATTTCTGTAACCTTCACATTAGTTCTCTATTAATTTTATATCTACAAATGATCTATGACATCTTTACAATATTATTTGTATAACAAAAGCCATTTTTGAAAAATTTGCACTTAACACATTTTTGAACTAAGGCATCGATATATACATCCACATATTTATATATATTGTGTGTGATATATATTATACAGTAAGATACTTCTTTGTTTGAAGTGACTGTCAGAGGATACCCCGTCCTGAAATTAGAGTATTGGGCCAGTTGTAAATTTAGCAGAGTATTCATAGTGCAGGCTGGACTGCCAAGGTCCGCACCTCATGCGCTATCCTACCAACCGACCTACAGTGGCTTCAACTAACAATAGTCCTACTAATATTATAAATGCGAAAGTTTGTATGTTTGTCTCTCTTTCACGCAAAAACTACTGAATGGATTCGGATGTTTTTTTACAGTAATATAGGTTTTACATCAGAATAGCACATAGGCTACAGCAATGGCAGATTTAGGGGGGGGCACGGGGAAACATGCGCCCCAGACAGTTTTTTGTGTTCTGTGGAGAATCCATTATAGTACATAATTAAAAGCAAATCAGGAACTTAGCATCTTGAAATTTGCAGATAGGTTCTTCGTATAATTTAAGAATGAAATTTTCATAATTCTACCCCCAATGGTTTCCCCCTTAATATAATAGGGATACAAAGATTGTGTGGAATCCGTCAGTTTTGAAGTTAGACATCTGAAATTTTGGATGTACGAGAAACTTATAGTTAAAAAAAAAATTATATATTTGTCACGAAATTTTATGTAGCAGACCAAATTCCACGCGAGCGAAGCCGCTAGTATTATTATATGTTTTATTTGATTTTAAAGAACTATATTGTGTATATATATATATATATATATATATATATATATATATATATATATATATATATAAAGAGTTGTACCTATATTAAACAAAAAAAAACCTGTACCACTACAGCCCGTGAAGGGTCTGGTGTTCGGTATATGGAAGATTCTGTACTGTTTTGGATAATGATTGTGTAGGGAGGTGATTTGTCCTAGATCACGTTCAACCGCCAGATTCCCCCCCTTATTTTGGGTATCCACTTAACTGAGGTTGAGTGAGCCCACAGAATGTCCTAGATCCCCTAGGATCCATCTCCGGCTGCTAACATATTAAATAAGTCTTGCCCTTCGGCATGGCGACTCAATGCTGCACCAGTGAGCCACTCAGCTCCCTATAATTATGAAACAATATTTAAAATAAAACAATGTAACAAGGATGATGGATAGAGTCTCAAAACACCATATACGTCGCAGTCAATTAAAATATCGTTGATACAAATGCAAAGTATCGAGAGTAACCACTTTTAGGAGAATGTATAATCTGTTTTTAAGTTCATTGATAATCATTGTGTGTCGTCAAACATATTTTACGTGGTAAAATTGTGCCTTATAGAGATGACTCTATATGAATTTTATATCAGTTATCAACCATAAAGCAAACGATCGATAGCGAAAATTATGTTTTTTTTGTTTTCAGTTTGATAGTTGACATTTGTATCGACGATTTGTCGAGATCTTCAGAGCTAGTGACTGGGTTGAATAATCAGATGTTCTTTTCTATTAAGTAAATATTATATGCCTAAAATAGTAACACAAAAGTAAAATATAATAGTAAAGAATGTTTAGAAATGGAGTGTCTTTCCCACAGTTTCGTGTTCCCTTCCATCTCTTAACTACTCTCGTTATGAGAGCGGAAGAATGAATTCTCAAAAATAATTCGTTTCCTGTTTTTATTTTGTTTAGTCCCCGTTTTAATTATCTTCTCTTCATTGTTATCTGTGTCTAGTCTTTTTAATTAGTTTTCAATATCACTTTTTTGTATTCACTATCGATACAATTTTTGCTCGTTTCACTTATACCTTACTCCCTTATTTTCTATTTATTGTTATAAATATTTTCTTTTAATTTCATATAAGGAAAGTATATCTTATTTCATTTCACTATATAGATCCAAATAAGTGGAATTATCAAAATATACCATAAGTATTTATTAAATTAATTGATTAGCACAGCTATGTGTTTAAATAAAAAATTGAAATCTAATTTATTAAATAATAAATCATCCATTAACTTTATTTCGTTGGAAAACAACAGATTTCGCAGCGAGTAGGTAAGTCTCACCAACTCACTTGAGACAGAACATATTTGTGTTGCTGTTTATTAATATATCATAACCACAATATATGTTTCGTGACCGAATCATCTACCAATTATTAGTATTCTAATGTCAAATGTAAATAGACGGTTGTTAAGATAGTTCTTTACAAGAAAGGAGCTATAGTTTAAAATGATTATGCTAAGACAGACATATTTAGTTTAAATTGTTAGTTACTACAGAATTCAGTAACATCGACAACTGTATTATATTGAATTCTATATAATAACAATGATATACCTAATTTTCTTATTTATTAACGAAATTACTCAAATTACAGTATCTATTTATATTAACTATTTGAAAATCATAGATGATGCAGTTTTTAAATCTCTCATTAAATATTAAAAACATGTTGAGGTCAAAGCCGTTAATAAAAATCAAATATCTTCGTTGATGCAAAGCGAATAATTAGAGTAGGTATCTTTTTTGTATTTATAAGTATTCCCTATTTTTTTTTAATCTGTTAACCGGTTCCTTAATTATGCGAGTATTTTTCAATATTTTAACAAAATTTAAAGGTTGGCCGTTGGCAAAATTTTAATGAACAAAAAAATTCAAAGCCGCAAAATTTGAATTTGAGGTTTTAAAGTCGCTAAAAGAAAATATGATCCATGGGTTCATTACAATATTCATTCAACCCATTTCACTTTTTATGTATTCTCAGCGATCTCAAAGTTCTATTTATATGACTCAATAGAACAATCAGATCGCTCGAAAATTTAGTACAATTTACAATTAACTGAAAAGTATACCAACGAAAACAGAAACAAAATATATGGATCAAAACATTACGCGATGTTTTGAATTTAGATTATATAGTCAAGAAGCAGGAAAACACGGGATTTAGTTATTATGGTGGCTATTATATCTCCACAACTCCTGAATTGAAGCTATCTCCTTTTTATCTTTGGGACCAGTCCAAGTAATTCTTTCTAGAAAGGAGCCATTTAATAGCAATTACTTACCAAGAGGATTTCCAGTCCCTCCATTTCTTTCTCTTCCCTAACAGTCTATTCTATACATTTTCCCTCTCAATTACTAACAATTTTTCAAGCTTGTTTAATGAAGTGGTATATTTTATTATTATCGAATCGCTATGTAATGGTAGTTCTAACAATTTAAAATCAACAGAGTATCAAACGTAATCCATTATATGTATGGCCTATATGAAATGCGATCCATTGCTGAAGGCATTTTGTTGTTTCATGATTAAAATTTATATTTGTCCATTGGATGAAACAGTAATGATTGAATATATTTCTTTGTAATCACAAAAACAATGTTGCTTTTCTATAAACCTGGGAGTAAAATTGAAATTATTTGTTTCTACAGGACAGAAGTGAATGCTCAGCTTTGGAGCAAAGTCATCACTTAACGTCCAAGAGATTAAGCTAAAATAACTAGACGGCAGTTTGCGATTTATAATTGAACAGAGGAAGCCAAACTTTAACAACAATCCTAACTTTACGAACCTTCCAGCTAACAGCTTCCCTGATTAAACTTTGATGAAAATTGATATACGCGTGTTTTTCTAATTAAGCTATCTAGAATCCATATCATGGTGTCATAACATAAAATGTGTAAAAAAGAAATTAAAATTGGATATTAACATTTTTCTATTCCTTCCCATCATGAATCTGTATGTAAAAAATGTATTACGCCTCTCAAAATGTGAAATTTTCTAATCCAAAAATTGAATTTAAAATGGCCATTTTTTCCTAGGACCTCTTTAGTAATTGCAGATCACTTCAGAATGATTCTCAGAACTCGAAAAAACCGTACTCCGTTTAGTTTGAAAATGTGACTTATTGAATCATAACTGAGTCATTTATGAAGATAGATGCACAATATAAAGTATTTTCAAATTAAAATTGTTGTGAAACAACTTGCAGGAGGCTTAGGGGTAATTTATACCACCTGAATATAAAAAAATAAAATAAAATGAAGAAACTATATTTTTTAGTATACCCAATTTTAAAAACTTATTTCAACAATATATACCTCTCATTTATTTATGTCAAATTTATTAATGTCTGTAACAAATACTCACAAATGATTTTTAAAAAATAGAGAGAGGGAGAACTTAAAATTATTATAATATTATCTGGATTCTTTCTGGACAAAGGTACTAAATCGACAAGCGTGAAAATGTTTGATTTTTCTCAATAATTATGAATTTGGTTGTTTTGGCTAATTTATATTTTTTTCACTAATATTATTATTTTCTTATAAATCACAATTTCATTTATTTCTGAATATTGGTCATTTCATAGACACGTTTTTATGAACCTATAAGTCGACGAATTATTCTATTGTATAAAAAAATGAAGTATATTGGTATGCCTAACTATGTACCGTCAAGCTTTCCCAATTTCAGAACCTTAAAAAATATTAAAAACATAAATATTGAAAAATTAAATGTTAAGACCGTGGAAAAAAATCCAACGAAAAGCCCAAGTCTCCAAACCAAAACAGAAAATGAAATTATGCTTCTTGGGTGCATTATTCATGGTTTGTTTTGTTTTTGTTCTTTTTTTTTTTTTTTCTCTACCTACCCTGAGGATGCTTGAATACGCGAAATATTGGACAGATTATTTCATTTTCTGGTTTGGTTTGGAGACTTAAGGGCTTTTCGTTGGATTTTTTTTCCACGGTATTAAAAACATAATTTTCTATTGTTGCATAGGATCTCTTGATTGAAATGTTTTATTTTATTAAAGCACGTGTCGACATGGAACTGAAAATGATGTTATCGTTATCGCCTGTAGAATCGTTGTCTTTTGAGGCATATGATCCACGATTGTCTTTTGTTAAGGTGAAAGACGAGATACCGCACTCCGTCGGAGATGGGAATGACATTGGGTAGGGCTGGAATTCTAAAGGAATCTAATTAAAATTGTGGCACTTAGTAGTCTTGTCATCAACATGTCATCATTCTGGTTATGTTAGTTTAATATCAGTATCCTATTTAATATGTATGTTTTTAAAATTCATACCTTATCAATAATTTGTAATTATCTATAAATATTCGTTTCCAATTATTGATAAGAAATCACATACAACACCACTCTACATACACCTTAAGCGTGAAGTAATGTATGTACGTAAATATTATCAATACTAAAAATCTAATCGTTTGCCTACTAATTCCAATACTACAAGAAGTATTAGACATTGAATGTTGGTAGAAACTCATACACCAGATTCTAAATAATAGCTACAATTCCAACTACACAAATGTTCTCAGGAATACTTACGCTGGTTGTTAATTTATGTGAATTGAAAATTATTTTTAGTGAATAGTTCACCGTTGGTAGAACATGAGCCGCCATGTTGAAACGGTTTTATGGTAATGTGAAGAGCTTCAAAATACTGAATCAATTTTATGTTTTAGAAACGTAAGGAATGCACACAATCATTAGATCATTATGATAATATGGTTGTTATTTTACCAGGACAGGCTGAATCTAATAATAATAAAAACATTGGAAGGCAATATCTGAAAATCATAAGAAAAAATAAGTAGGTTGTTACTTAAATTTTCATTCCTTCGTTTTATCGTTCAGTGATGGAACGTAAAGAATTGCATTGTTATCCACTAACCAGAAGAAAAAAATAATGATGACGTATTTGTATTATTATTGAATTTGGTTATAAAGGGTTTTTTTAAAAAAAAATGTATATATTGATACTTACAACTGTATTATAACAATACAAGTAGGTATAATCAATGATACATAATGACATGGATACAGGAAAGTTGAAAAACAATTCAGTGGTAGTGCTCAAATAACAAATTATACTTAAAAGGCTACGAGGCCATCTTCTTTTCAAAGGCCTCGGAGTAATATCGGGAATTGAAGCTAGTGTTTTTGAGAGGGAATAAAATATGCCATGAAAGGACTCGTATCAGTTTCGGGTCAAATAACCAACATGATTACTTTATTCGTAACAAAGTAAGGAGCATTAAGGATTTTACGAAATATTTTTGAAATGGTTTAATACGAGAGGAATTCGATCGGTTAGAGGAGCCTCGAAGCTCTACTCTGTAAGTCCAGATAGGTTTTATAATAGCCATGCATATAAGTCTTTTGGGTAATTATTCCGCAAGTTGTTGCTTCAAGTTGAGTCACAAAAAGATTAATTTTTCATTCGTTTCTCTTTAAATATTTTCCAAAAATACAAGTTATCGTGAGCTTTAGTATGAAAAAGAAAATTTAATCATGGGAAATGTTTATACTTTGGTAATCATTTCATATAGAAATGAACGTTTCAATAAACTTATTCAATCTATACTTCGGAATGTTAGTTGAAACTTTTATTTTTTTACGAAATTATTACCGATATCTACTAATTACCCATAATCACATTCTCTTTTCCACAATAACTTGTATTTTCGATAAATATTAAAAATTAAATGAATAAACAGTTAAAACTTGTAATTCAACTCGAAGCGACAACCTGCGGAACAGATACCGAAATTATATTTAATTAAATTCATACAACAAAGGACTTTTGGATTCTTGTCACTATTTAATTTTAGTAGGCCTGTTCTTAATGTGAACTACGTATTGAAAGGGATTTTTCTTCATCAACTAACCCTATCCTACGTTTTAGTAGATCATTTCGATTAAACATAAGGCCCAGATTTGTCGATCCATTGTAATGTTTCATCAGAAACCTAAAAATACATTAATGACGCCAGGCGGCGAAGCCTCAACTACGAGATAAAAATACGAGGATACGCGCGCCTGAATCTTTATTAAGCCGAAATAACTGAGGACTATTCCCAGCCTATTTTTTTTTTAACCAGAATGGCCGTTAGTCGCGATGGGCACATTAAATGAAAGAGGCTGTATTTAGTCGAGTGGTTTCGTGAGTACTCTACGAACACAATGAAACACTTTCTGGAGGACACGTGGTCAATTCAAGAGAGGAACAATTGTCCAGAGCGGTCGTGAGAACAATATTCAGAAAGTGGCCTCGTATCCTGTCTTTTTCCTCTTCAAGTCTTTCCGTTGTTACAATAATAAATAATATGCCGTGTCATCGTCTCA
Organism: Arma custos; assembly: GCA_037127475.1. Classification (NCBI taxonomy): domain Eukaryota; kingdom Metazoa; phylum Arthropoda; class Insecta; order Hemiptera; family Pentatomidae; genus Arma; species Arma custos. The sequence goes on from CM073759.1 coordinate 65,198,105, forward strand.
AAAAAAATAGAATAATATAAAGATTAAATCTAAAACATTAAGCAAATAATGTACTAAAAAGTAGAAAATTATTTTCAATAAGTTTAAAATAAGAATAAGATAAGTGAGCGCGGTGGCTCAGTAGTAGAGCGCTTATTTACCGTGTTGAAGGTTCGAGTTCAAAATCAGCTGCTGACAGGTTTTATCTTATCAAGCAGCCAGAGATGGATCCTATGGGATCTAGGACCTTCCAGGAGCTCACCCAGCTTTTATAAAGTGAGTACCCAAAATACAGGTAAAATCTGGTATTTGAGCGTGATCTAGGACTAATCACCTCCCTGCAAAACCGTTGTATAGTACAGTCTCTACCACGTAGTGAACCCAATATCCTTCATAGGTTTTTTGGTACAGTTTTTTGTTTTGTTTTTTTTTAATAAGAATAGAGTGATGAACGAAAAAAAATCATTTATCGTAAAAAATGTAGACTACTTTTAAGATATTTTCATAAAGACTCTAGTTTTACCAATATTAGTCCATAAAATATTTACTGCATTTATTACAACTCTATGCTTTTTTACGATAAAATGAATTTTTTTTTGGCACTATTCTTTTTTTTATAGTTCGGCTGGCTATAAACGCGAGTTGTTTAGTTTTTTTTTTTTAATCTAATATTTAATTTCTACTTTTTTTCTTCGGCTAGCTACAGAACCGTGATTTTACTTTCTTTAAAAGTTCTTTTTTGTTGTAAAATACACGAAACTTCCCAATTGATCCTGCCAGTAGTTATATGCTTCTCTCAAAAATTATGCCATGTATGTATGTGTTCGAAGACACCACTTCGTATATGAAATATCCCTAATCCCAAAAATCCGGGTCAGGATAATGAGAAAAACTCATTAAGTTATTTTACTGTCGTCGGCCCTCGAGATGTGTGTAAAGTTTCAATTCCACTGGATGCTTTTAAGTGACCGAATATCGAGTTCGAAGATTCCGTTACATACATACGTATATAAAAGCGAAGCTAATAATAGTCTGTTAAAAATTAAATGTCAAGCATTAAATTATTTAAAAGTACATTACCGTGTTTAGAATCATGAAAAATGATCATTATATGAACCATTAAAACTTCAATGTTTTAAATTTTAATTTAAATCCTAAAGCTGTCTCTGATATCTCTGACTCGAATATTGTCGAATGCTCGAAATTGAGATTTGCAATTACAGTAATGATATTACAAAACGGCCATATTCAACGTATTTGCGTTTAGTATTGATCATACGGAAACAAATTACCATTAAAAGATCTGATATCATTCGACATTAAATATTCAGTAAATATTCAAAAATGTAACCTACATTAATAACAAATTCTGTTTACTTCTCAATCAATGAAACATAGATTAAAGTAAATGCAGCAATAATGAACAGATATTTATCGGAATGTTTACACTTTATTTATGTGCAAAGTAAATTAACTAGTAAAAATACTATATCAGAAATATTCAACGATATCAGATCAGAAATATTCAAAGATACGATATCAGAAATATTCAAACTAGATAAGAGTTTAGTTTTCTCCGATATCTGATTTAATCTATTGTTTCTCACGATCCATATAATATATTCTAAAATATTAAACCGAGTCCTACTTTGAAATTTCGAAATCAATTCTTTAGACTGGCTGAAAATTCTCACACTTCTGTATTGTGTTTGTTTGTTTTCTTTGTTAATTCATCTGATTTATTCGTGTAATTTATTTATATTTATAAATATAAAAATCAGCAAAAACTGAAATAGCCATTATATGGCTTTTTATTTTTTCCCCACCATTTTAGAAACATAAGGCTTTGATTTTGGATTCTAATACAAAAACACACCAAATCTAAACGGTTTAATTTAATTCTATTTATAATTTTGTTAAATTATTTTACAATATTCAATCATTTTAGTAAATTTTCTAAAATTAAATCTGCTTAATAAAAACTATCAACAAACTTTGTCAATAAAAAAAGGGGGAAATCATAAAAATAAATCCATAGGAAAAAAATAATCCATCATTGAAATAGGCGTAAATTATAATAAATTACACTATTCTCCAAAATAAAAAGGAAAATAAAAATGTAATGATCACAGAAAAATTAGTAGCAGAAATATCATGAAAAATTGGGGTATATCTCTGAAACTATTTAGAAAATAGCACTCAATGAGTCTTGGCCTAGAGAAGGTATAAATAGCCTGCTATTACATTAAATAGTTTTAATAAATAACTTTTTTCAACATTCAGTAATATAAAATGTCTCGTAGTTGGTAAAATTGCTTTTAGTTTCCAAGATGGAAATATAAAAAAATCATGTATCCCTTAGGAACAATTTTCTTCTTTTAGTGTAGGTTCATTCACTGAATTTTTGTGTAGCTGTAGGTATTATTAATTTTTAAGTTAATATTGCCAAACTAAAGACACCCCTGTTCACTATTGGTCTAAATATGTAGCATAAGATATGCGACTAATATGCTTGGACTTACTCCAATTCCTTTTTATTTTAATGCTTTTGAGAAGCATTTTTTTGCCTCACTATGTATATAAAACCTGTCAGAATTTTTTCATAGATTACTCTTTCTCATACCTTTGGCAAAAGCGACTAAAGCTGTATCCATTCATTTATTTCTACAAGTTGAATGCCTTGGGCCATGGCATTCAGGTTAAAATTGCCATAAAAATATCATTTATCTCCACTTGCTAAATGTCCAAGCTCTGCATTTTTCTATCATGTTGGAAGTTTTCCCTCGACCAACAGGTGTCCACTTTACAAAGGACAGAATCTTGAAAGATGAGAAATAATGGGAACTACTTGTATTATAAATGATTGTTTTTTGTAAATCTGTGTTCAACAAATGGTCATTAGTATTGGTTTTTGGTATGTTCGTTACAACACCCTTCTCCGAACGAGTTGGTGATGTCACAAACAAACTCATCCATCATGATCTTAATATCCCATATGTTGCTGATTTGGCCCAAACTAGATACCTATCCTTCCATGAAAAGCTCCATACACACTTGAATCCGCTAGTCTCTCAACTTGCTTCCCATAATATTCCTGATAACCCTCCGAGGCGTCTCAAAAGAAGATGGCCTCGAGACCTTCTACTATAGAACTTTATTGGAGTGTTATCAATGGATAGTTTCTCCACAAGTGGTTTTTTTTTCATGTCCTTTGTTCATACAGCAGATTTACTTGATGAAACATAATTACAGTTTTAAATATCAATAAATTATTCTATTAAAAAAACATGACTATTTTACAGAATATAAAGACTCTAGAACTTCAGGGAAGCTATTAGAATCCTTAAAAAAAATTAAAATATTTTAATTAGATGAGCCAACTTATTACATTACGAGTTTGCAGGAAATAAGTTTATGGGAAAAAGAAGAGATTAAAATCAATTGGAAAGAAACACAAAATTAAGAGAAAAAAAAATATCAGAAATCCATAGCTGCACTACAACAATTGATGCCAATGAGAATACTGGTAGTAATAACCCTGTATAATATTATTCAGTTTCATTTCTTTTTAATAATGATAGATTTGTCATAATTTGTGACTAAGTATCACGTCTTTACTCTTTGTTTTTATTTAATGTGCGATTTTGTTAATAAATTGCATAATTTCACTCGATCTTCTAGCTCCCTAAAGTCATGAAAACTATTTTCGAAATTACAGTCTAAAAAATTAAAATCAGGCATTTATTTCTAAAACTTATTTGAAAGTGATACATCGACGAATGGTACAGAATATCTTTAAATGTTCCAAATGAAATACACTTCCCGAACTTTCAGTTTCATTTACAGTTGGTTCATAAATCAAATTCCGCGATATTTCATACTTTTTATATTATCGCGATATTAGTATTTTTTAAATGTAAGTTTTCAAGAATTTTAATTTGTGCCAATTATATAAATGACATAAAAAATTCTTCTGAACAAAAAAATTCACTAAAATAAAAAAGAGATTACATTGAGCATTCTAATGTAAAATTGAAAAGGTTAAGTTTAAAAACTAATTTCAAAGTATTCTTTCGTTCGGCATAAATAATTCTAATAGTAATTTTCAAATTATTACTCAAAGGTTATTTCACCGAAAAAACTATGTCATTAAATCATGCAGAATTTTCAGGGAAACGTTTAAAAGTTTATTTTTCCTCCCATAATCTCTCTTTTTCCACATTCGAACTGTTAAAGTTGGTGAAGTTAGTATGACTCGCCACATTTACTCTTATCGTTGCCGCTAAAGCCGGCCCGGATATATGGTCGCATGTTTGCTTAACTGACCGCTCCGATTAATGCAAGTTTTTAATGAATATTATATGAAAACGCTTATGGTCTAAAATAAGTGAGATTGCTATCCCTTTGTTTATTTCTTCAGAGTTGTTAAACTTCACAAAAATTATATCGGTAAGGATATCGCAAATTTACTTCACTCTTCTTTATCGATGGGAGCGGAGTGGCTCAGTGGCAGACAGATGAGTTGCCGTACCGAAGGTCCTGGGTTCAAATCTGGCTGTATTGCAGATTTTATATAATCTGTTAATAGCTGTGGATGGATCCTTTGGTCTGTAACCATGGGCTCACTCAGCCTCTATAAAGCAGGTACCCAAGATAGGGTGGAAATCTGGTGATTAAGCATGATCTAAGACAAATCACCTCCCTGCACAACCGTTGTCCATGAAACAGTACTGTCTCTACCTTGTATTTAACCCAAGACCCGTCATGGGTTGTAGTAGTACATGTTTTTTTTTTCTTCATTATCAATTACGATAAAAATGAATGACTGTTTCGATGAAATGACATATTTTTGTTATTAAAACAAGCTATTGCTATTATTATCGAATGTTGCAATTTTCCAGTCAGTTACCTATAAAAAAATGTCCCTACAACATTTCCGGTCCTGTTAAGGCGTGATTAGACTGAATAAAATTTGATAGAAGCAAATGGAAGTACCTCGGGAATTGAATGAAAGCTCAGATATTAACAAAGCGTTTGATTTATTAATTTAAATAACATGCGAGATTTTCTTAAATACTATTAATATACATGTAAAAGATACAAATTAATAATAGCATCTACGAAATAACTTAAAACTAAATATGTAACTTAGCGATCTAATGAACAAATAAATCTTAGACAAAAAAAAAGAAGAAAAAAATGATTAACATGAATGGGAGCGATAATTAAGAATAACAGAAATGCTCCATGCTAGCATAATGGCCAAAGATATAAACAACAAAATGAACGTTATACTGAAGAGTTCAATAAGGCGCGAAGATGTGCGAATTATTATTATCTTCGCCAGTGATCACGGCATGAAGGAGTAATGAGTATGATATCATGAATTAACTTGAACTGTCCGGTTGGTACCATGTAATACGTTAATCATCCGGAGAAAAATTAGTTGACAATTTGAGGCCTTATGGTAATGAAAGGTGACTTACAATTTGTGTGATGTATACTCAATTATCATCATCTCAGAATAGCTTCTGGCGAGTAACACACTTCAATACCTCTGGACGTTCTCATATGAAGAGCGGCTTGAAAGTAGAGTGTGTGATGGTCGTAGCTGCAAATGGTGCGAATGCGACGGTGGTATAACTGCCCCGCTCGGTGATCTGATGACAAGTAAGCGAAGTGACTCAATAGCGTCGCTCCCCCTCTCCTTGGTTTTGGCGGTACCGTACATTTTTCGATTTTAAATGCAATGATCTGTCCGTTCCATCTGGCAGGCAGTCCAGGTCCGCGACTAAACATTCCCCCGCCCATGGCACGAAAGTGGCATTATTGAGATGGTAAAGGGCATATGCGGGTGATTGGGCGCTTTATGATACCGGAAGCGGTTCGGAGGCTAGCGACTCGGGCGATACCGTCCGCTCCGGGATGCAATTCGGTAACCCGTGCCAATGGCCAACGCAGAGGAGGCGAGTTATCGGTTTGGATCAGCACGAGAGCGCCAATAGTTAGTTCGGGGGCGGATTCCGTCCAGCGGGATCGCTGCTGGAGTGTGTGCAGATATTCGATGGTCCATCGCTTCTAAAAAGACTGATGGATCTTGTCAGTGAGTTTCCATCGAGCCACGCGATTGATGGGCACATCAGATAGGTCCTGAGTGGGGGGAGCGGTTATCGGTCGACAGATAAGAAAGTGTCCGGGAGTTAAGGCTTCGAGATCATGAGGGTCGGATGAAAGCGCACATAAAGGTCTGCTATAGAGTACGGCTTCAATCTGAGTAAGTAATGTTGAGAATTCCTCGAAAGATAAAACCTGAATACCCATTACGGTACGGAGATGGCGTTTAGTAGATTTAATCGCGGCTTCCCAAAGACCCCCGAAATGGGGAGCCCTGGGAGGAATAAAATGCCATTGAATGCCCTCGCGCGAGGAATGTTGAACAATAGTTTCCTGAGTATTTACGTTTCGGAAGAAACGACCGACTTCGCTGATTTGACGGCTAGCTCCTACAAAGTTGGTTCCGTTATCGCTGTAGACATCTGAAGGACGTCCTCGTCTACCACAAAAACGAGCAAAGGCGGCTAGAAAGGCTGCGACGGATAGTTCGGATGTAAGTTCTAGGTGAATGGCTTTAGTGGTGAAACAAACAAATGCAGTCGGCAGGGTTGTCCTTGCCGTCAATATGGCGCCATTGAGAAGGGGGTATGCTTTCTTGAATTTCCGTTACTCGGTTTGCTACGAAAGTTTTCCAACGGTGGGGTTCGCCACGGATCCAGGCGAGAGCTACAGCGGAGTCTGAAAAGGCTATCAGGTCTTCGAATGGCTGGGAAAACATTTCTGTAATTTTGGCGGTTAACTTAGCAAGGAGGTGAGCGCCACATAGTTCCAATCGCGGGAGTGATACTCTTTTCAAGGGGGCTACCCTGGATTTGGCCATTAAGAGGCTGACGGCGATTTCCCCGGAAGAGGAGGTGGAATGCAAATATATAGCGGCGGCGTAACCCAGCTCGGAAGCGTCACAAAAGGCAACTAGGCGTTGGCAACTGCGCGACTCTTGATAATAAGGAAAGCGGCGAGGGATAGAAACGTGAGATACTGTTTCCAGTTCTTCTTGAAAGGAGTTCCAATCCCGGCTGATATCAGTGGGAGCGGGTTCATCCCAATCAGAGTGTCCGATCCATAAACGTTGGATTAATAATTTTGCGGTGAATGTCACGGGAACTAACCATCCGGGAGGGTCATAAATGCGAGCTAATTTGGAAAGAATAAGCCGTTTGGTAGCGGGAAGTTTGTCAGAAGACACGCGATAAGAAAAAGTGTCTGTGTCGGCTGACCATACGAGGCCGAGGATCTTAATGGTAGAGTCATCTTCGGAAGAGAATTCGAATGAATGAGTCCCCACACGACAATGCTCGGCTGCTAGATTGGATAGAATTTGAGGATGATTCGCAGCCCATTTGCGGAGTTCAAAACCTCCGGATTGCAATAGAGCGATGAGATCGTCCCTTAATTGAACGGCTTCTGGCAACGTAGAGGCTCCAGTAATAATATCATCTACGTACGTGTCCTTGCGAAGAACGGAGGCGGCGTGAGGAAAACGAGCCTCTTCATCATGACTTAATTGCTGAAGAGTTCGAATAGCAAGGAACGGGGAGGAGCTGACACCGTACGTGACCGTGTGGAGGCGATAAGAGCGGATCGGCTCATCGGGTGAGAATCGCCATACGATTCTTTGTAAATCTCGATGTTTAGGAGGCACTAGTATCTGACGATACATCTGCCGAATGTCGGCAGTGAAAATGTATCGGTGCGTTCGAGCGCGAGTAATCAAAGTGACAATATCAGATTGTAACTTTGGCCCGGTAAAAGAAATATCATTTAGTGATATTCCATTGGAGGATTGCGCCGAAGCGTTGAACACCACTCTAATTTTAGAGGGCGGATCGTCAGGGCGGTGTACAGGATGATGAGGGAGGTAGTATGTGATACCGGAAGCGTCATCAGGCTCAGGAACGGCAGACATATGGCCTAACTCCAAGTATTCTCGCATGAAGGCGAGATAGGCTTCACGTAACGCGGGCTCCCGATGAAGGCGGGCTTCGAGTCGGTGAAATTGTTTAACTGCTCTGTAACGAGATTCGCCCAAGTCGAGCGATTTCAGAGGTAACGGAGTTATGTATCGACCATGGGCATCGCGGGAGACGGATGTTCTAAATAATTCCTCACAACGTTGTTCTTCGGAGGAGAAACGAGGTGAAGTGGCTGTGACCTCCTCGAGGTTCCAAAAGCGTTGGAGGTCAAGGTTTAATTGGACATTGGTGAGGGCGTTAAATACTGATAATTCGTGACGCTCAGGAGCGACAGTATTAGCGATAGGTGAAGGGGAATTGGGTGTTAAATCTGCGGAAGATTGAGCACGACGGGAACGAAGCGGGGGGCGAAAAGTCTTGCCTTCATTATCTTTTACTTCTTTGGTCCAGGTAATATGGCGCTTTGTCCGACGAGGACGACATTCCCCCATGAAACACCATCCAAATATGGTATTCAATGCCGTGGGTCCACCCTTAGGCGATGGTTCGATTCCGAGGAGGATTCTTGGGGGGGCGTCGACTCCGAAGAGGAGATCTATAGGGCCAGGATGGCATAGCGATGGATCGGCGAGCGGGAGTTCCCGTATGTACGGCCAGGGTGATAAGTCCACAGGCATGGCCGGAAGTGAATGGGTTATGTTTTCGATCACGAATAACTGAAAGCTTAACGGATCAGAGTCCGGAACCTGAATGGTTGCGGTGGTATACCCGGGGCAGGATAGGTTCGACGATACCCCCAGGACACTTACCCCGACTGGGGATGATGATACGGGGAGGTCCAGATGAGACACGGCCCTGATGGTGATGAAGCTCACCTGGCTTCCAGAATCTAACAAGGCTCGGAATGATTGAGCTTGGTGATTAGAACGCGATATTGAGACCTGCGCGGTGGGCAACAGTGACGGTGTCATGCCCCCCGAGGACCCTAGCATAGTTAATGGCGATCGATGCGAGACGGTAGTTAGCGGTATAGAATTATCGGCGGCACTGTTGCGTGGTAATTGATAGCGGCGGTGTAACAAGGAAGCATCCTTTTCGACCATGATAGGCGAGCATTGAGGTCGGGCGAAAGAGGAAGGCGGCGATACGGCGGAAGAATTGGGTCATTGAGAAATTTTTAATTTGTACGGGGGCGAAGCTGAGCGCACCGTGATTTCTTCGGACAAGCGGCGATCTCGATGTGGGGTCGGTTGATACGGACGAAAGGATGGCGGCGGGTTTTGGTAACATAACGGTGCGTCGAAGGAAATGGGTTCATGCGATGCTTGGCTTGTCAAATAGTTGCGAGAGGACGTATCCCGTGTAGTGGCTAGGACAGGCGACCCGTGCATGGGTTGTGGTGATGACGAGTGTAACGTCTGAACTGCCGGGGAGGATCGGTGACTCTGGTTATTGTATATTTGACGTTGAGCAGAGTAGCGGCGTGGTGGAAGCGTTCTAATATTTGGCGAATTTGACCGAGGCGAACCCAGGGGGGAGCAAATGGATGGCTCCGGACGCGATGGTGATCCGGTGATGCCCCGATGGAGCAAGGTGTGGTGGAAACCTTGACAAAAATGACAACGCTGGGTGGATTGACATTTATCCGGTGGGCGTTGTCCGAGGCAATTGATGCACAAACCCTCTTTACGAACAAACCCTAGGCGATCCCGACTGGATAAGGTTTTAAATTGTCGGCAGTGATAAAGGTTATGTACTTCTTGACAGTAAGTACACCGCAGCCCAGCTGCGAACACACGAGCGGAGCGATTGACAGATTGCGGTTGCCGATGCATAGGGGGGCACTCTTTCCTCTTAGGTGACGGTCGACGGCGATTATCTGACAGCGGTAATTCCGACACGGATGCGGTAGCAATTTGAAGTCGCGTGATTTAATTGAGCAGCTCAGAAAATGTAGGGAAGTCATTAGGATATTGTAACTTAAATTCCTTTTGAGTAACGGGGTCTAAACTCCGGAAGGTTAAGAAAAATAAAAAATAGTCTCCAAGATCAGGGATGTTAGTCGCGGTTAATTGGTGACCCAGTTCAGAAAATAATTTAAGAACGGATTCATGGGCCTTTTGCGATGGATGCGCGATGGGTTGGAAATTTAGCATTTCATGAAGTATCCGAGACGCGAGCGCCGCTTGATTGTTATACCGAGCAATTAGGGCGGCCCAGGCGATAGAATAGTTCGAGCCCAGAGTATCCAAATGGCTTATGACGGCCAAGGCTTCGCCTGAAAGGCAACTCTTAAGATAGGTTAGCTTAAGTCCGTCATCGATGTCCTTATTGCGGTGTATAAGCGGAATATAAGTGGTTTTAAAATTCTGGAATTGCGTTATATCTCCGTTAAATTTCGGTAAATCAAGGGGGGGCAGCAGAACTTCCGGTACCCGGGGTGCGACACGTGTGGTAACTGAGCGGTCCAATGATTGGACCTCTAAGTCCATAGCCTCGGTTTGCGCTCGAATGAATTGATCCATAAGATCGGAAGGAACAGGTATCTCATCATTAATGGACTCGGTGATTACGGCATTATGGGTTTTTCTCATTTCGTCTATTAATTGCTTTAATTTGTCAATTCGCGTTTTAACTACTGCCTCGTCATTGGCGATCATTGCCTATTTACACTCATCGGCGAAAATTCGAAATTGGGTAAACAATCCTAATAATATTGTTTGGGACACATTTTTAACTCTAGCTTGGCGACGATTAGCCATTTTGATTTTATACAATTTACTAGAAAGCTGAAAGAAAATTAATAATTTACAAGAGATAATATCATTTGAATACTTAATTATCTATAATAGTCATGCGTTAGAAAATGATATTGCAAATTAACAATTAAATTATGCACAATAAATGAATTTACAGGTGATGATATGATTTAAATGCTTAATTATCACTAATAATTATACGTTGGAATGTAATATTGTAAATTAATAATTAAAGTCTGCATGCATACATTAATATTTGCTTTTAACAAGGCTGAAAAGACGCTATATTTCCTGTGTGATTCACATAAGTTAGGCGGATGCGGCTTATCCCCAATACTAGGATACAAACCTACCTATTGTTGCGCAATGTCTTTTTGAGCTATGTTGATATCTGAGATCGTAATTATTCCCGGGTTTTACGGCACTAAAATGTTAAGGCGTGATTAGACTGAATAAAATTTGATAGAAGCAAATGGAAGTACCTCGGGAATTGAATGAAAGCTCAGATATTAACAAAGCGTTTGATTTATTAATTTAAATAACATGCGAGATTTTCTTAAATACTATTAATATACATGTAAAAGATACAAATTAATAATAGCGTCTACGAAATAACTTAAAACTAAATATGTAACTTAGCGATCTAATAAACAAATAAATCTTAGACAAAAAAAAAAAGAAGAAAAAAATGATTAACATGAATGGGAGCGATAATTAAGAATAACAGAAATGCTCCATGCTAGCATAATGGCCAAAGATATAAACGACAAAATGAACGTTATACTGAAGAGTTCAATAAGGCGCGAAGATGTGCGAATTATTATTATCTTCGCCAGTGATCACGGCATGAAGGAGCAATGAGTATGATATCATGAATTAACTTGAACTGTCCGGTTGGTACCATGTAATACGTTAATCATCCGGAGAAAAATTAGTTGACAATTTGAGGCCTTATGGTAATGAAAGGTGACTTACAATTTGTGTGATGTATACTCAATTATCATCATCTCAGAATAGCTTCTGGCGAGTAACACACTTCAATACCTCTGGAAGTTCTCATATGAAGAGCGGCTTGAAAGTAGAGTGTGTGATGGTCGTAGCTGCAAATGGTGCGAATGCGATGTATAACTGCTCCGCTCGGTGATTTGATGACAAGTAAGCGAAGTGACTCAATAGCGTCGCTCCCCCTCTCCTTGGTTTTGGCGGTACCGTACATTTTTCGATTTTAAATGCAATGATCTGTCCGTTCCATCTGGCAGGCAGTCCAGGTCCGCGACTAAACAGATCCATTGAATCCCCCTTTGTCAGTCCTCTAGCTTCCATATCTTCTCTGAGTTCTTCTAACTACTGCTTCCGACGTCTTCCATGACTTCTTCTCATCTCAGAGCAGTATTTAGGTACTCGAATGGGCCATCGCGTGCATAAAAACTGATTATTTTCAATGTATTGAATATCTTACAGAAGTAATCAGCAATAACCATGCTGGACAATGGTTTGTGCCTTCAATAGTTTAGCCCGCAATATGGATTGGTTTTGCGGCTTAGTATCCCAGACATTTCTAGGCACTTTTTCCACGACTTATTAAACATTTATCTCAATGTTACGATATTAATAAATCAAATCAATAAATGTATTTGAATTTATTTAAATTAGTTATTAGATAAAAGATCTTGCTGTCAAATTTTATTCAACTAAAAATAATAAGGAATGAGAAAATAGATTCCAGCGATTGGTAATAGTCTAGAATTATAGGTCTATGCGTCTGGATATTTATTGAAAATAAAATAAAAAATTACTAAATCCACTTCTCTTCGAAATATAATTCCTTGAAAACTACCTGAGGTAAATCTCAAATTAGGAATAATGGTAGCCTGGACTACTAAAATTTCTCCATCTAACCGAAATTATAACTGTATATTTTCATAATTACTAGTATTATTCATGATTTCATAGAATCTTAATTCTCATATTAGAATTAGAAACCTGTGCATTAATAAAATTATGATTTATAAAATGCTTACTAATTACGATTTTATTATTAAATAATAAAGAAATGGAAAAAGAATATGCAACTATCGGTGTTGTTTGCTTGACAAAATCGCTCAATATTAAATAAGATTTTGCCATCAATACTCATTTACTGAATTATTATTCAAGTATGGCTATTAAGAAATTCTGTCCCCTCATTTTTAAATTGAACTTATTTATATATGTTAATTAAAGATAGCAGAGATTCTTTAGGGAGTTGTCCAGGTATAATGTTATGTATGTATATGAAAAAGGGGAATAGAGTTCAAATGACTGAAAAAAGTAGGACTTTACAATAAAAATCACGAGACACACACATCGGCCATATTTATCAACTAGGTGTGTTAATACAGGTCGGAGCGGTGGGACACCCATCTTGGTACCCAGCCAAATGTGCGCCTCTAATGACTGAGAGCTCCTGCCCAACTGACACTCATTTACAGTTCTGACTCCTCTTCTTTCTTTTTTTTTTATTGTCTTTTTATAACTCGTCATTTGTCATTTAGTTCCTCAGCGTCTCTCTTAGTGGTATTGTTAGAGAGTGATTTCAGAACGTCCTTCTGCGAGCCATTAAGAATTCTTAACTGCCTGGTACTTTTATTAGTCTTAATAGTGCTCAGGCGAAATTTATTTGTGAAATAGAGTAAAATAAACTTGGGATATGTTTATAAATTGGAACAACGTTCTCTGGTTGATATCCAACATTTATCTCTTAAATTAAGGGATTCTGTTTTAGGATATCTATTTTCTGAATGTTCAACATACCGTGCTAACAGTTGAGCTCGGGATGTAGAGCGATGAGTTGCTGTGCTGAAAGCCCCGGGTTCAAATTCGGCTCAAGTGGATACCTTTAATTAGGGGAATAATCTGAAATTTAGATCTGATCTCGGCTAAACATCACCTCTCTGGCTTAGAAAAAGCACTGTCTCTACCATCTGCTAAGCCATGAACTCTTCATGAGTTGCAGGAGTTTTTATGCTGTCCTCACTTGCCCAAACAATGATACCATTGGTCTGATTCATTTTTAAGTAGTAATATGGGATGCCACCCTGAAATCGTTATAACTAAGGTACAGTAATAGTGTATGGTTTATGATTACATACCCTCTCTTTTCCAAAGGTACGCGTGGTTTTCTCACTGGGAGTGTTTTTAATAAATAAAGATCCTTTTACATCGGATAAAATAACATTACTTTTATTAAATGGCGATCATGGTTACTAAAACGCATCTCTACTTCCAAAATGTCCCTTTTTATTACATGTGAGTGGTTACATCTTGACTCTCCGCCTACAACTGTGTCATTTCTCCTTTTCCAGTCAAAGATCCTAGGGGAACCTTGCACTTCCTGCTCAGGAGCTCTTCACCGGTTTATTTAAATATTCATAAAATTCTGAACAGTGTCACATATAACAGATAACAGATTAAGGTTTATATACTATATAATGACTATCGTATTTCTCTGATTTTATCAAAACGTTTTTAATTCTCTGGTCAGACCACCAATCAGTTTCACTTATCCTTAATTTTCCTGTAGATTCAAACTGTACTTTGACTTTTTTAGGTACTTTGACTGAACCAGGTTAGGTTTTTTGGTACTTTGACTGAACCAGCAAGGCTGCAGACCAGATGTAGCTATTTGAGTTGGCAAGCTGGACCAGCCTTGATGTGGGACACGAGGCTTTATGTCTGGCTGACACCTCCACCTGTATTCTTAGCTCCAGTCTCTGCACTCCTTCCCGTCGTTGTCCAGGTGATAGGGGAAGAAACACCAAGAACAGGTGTTTAAGCTGCAACTCGAACAGATACTCGCGCAAGAACAAGAGAAAGAAAATCACGAAATATACGCAGCCAGAGATGAAATCCCGTATGGCAAAATCTTATTTAATATTGAGCGAATTCGTAAAGCAAACAACACCGATAGTTGCAGATTCTTTTTCCATTTCTTTATTATTTAATAATAAAATCGTAATTAGTAAGCATTTTATAAATCATAATTTTATTAATGTACATAAATAATGCCTTAGAAGCTACATTACTTAAAAACCTGTACATTAATAAAATTATGATTTATAAAATGCTTACTAATTACGATTTTATTATTAAATAATAAAGAAATGGAAAAAGAATCTGCAACTATCGGTGTTGTTTGCTTTACGAATTCGCTCAATATTAAATAAGATTTTGCCATACGGGATTTCATCTCTGGCTGCGTATATTTCGTGATTTTCTTTCTCTTGTTCTTGCGCGAGTATCTGTTCGAGTTGCAGCTTAAACACCTGTTCTTGGTGTTTCTTCCCCTATCACCTGGACAACGACGGGAAGGAGTGCAGAGACTGGAGCTAAGAATACAGGTGGAGGTGTCAGCCAGACATAAAGCCTCGTGTCCCACATCAAGGCTGGTCCAGCTTGCCAACTCAAATAGCTACGTCTGGTCTGCAGCCTTGCTGGTTCATTATATGTATTTTAATATAGGTTCCATTTATATTTTTGTAAAGATGTTTCTTTAAAGATAAACCGGAGGACCTCTTAATACCTTTTAAATGAGATGCTTAACTTTCAGTTCTGGAAAATAAATTGAAAGAGTAACTAAATCCCATAATCCGGGATTGGTTTTCACTAAGCTCCGGTAACCTTTATCGAGTATTCCTATTAGGGCAAAATATTTAAAGGAAACGATTAAAGTACTAGTTGACACATTGTCATTCCAAAGGATCGATATGTCAATAATTTTCAGGCTTAACTATCCCATTTTCACTCGCATTTTCTTCACCACTTCATTGTATAAAATAATAAAATTATGCCGGTTAGTTCTTCTTTATTCTTTACCATTTACCCTTCTTATCTTCTTTTCTTCCTTTTCCTCTTACTAGCTGTCTTCTTTCATTCTGTCATTATTGTGTAAACCAGTGTTTCAACGCTCATAACTTCTTTTGAAATGAATTATCACGAGAAATTGCTGATCTAAGTATATCTTCCGTTATTTTTGCTTCACATTGAAAACACAGAAGAAGTGAACGTGGTAGCCCTACAAGATAGGAAGCAATTTCCCTCCTTCAAAGCTCCATAATGCAACCGAAAAATCTCAATACGTTAATTGCTTGTCGACGAATGATTCGAAAGTGGAAAGTCAGATGAAGTTTATGGAAGAATAGCCTATAACATCATTTATAGGCGAAATAAAAAAGGTCGTTAATTTGTAGTAGTGTAAAGTAAAAAAAAAGGCAATAGTCCAAAATTCTGCCTGTTTTAAAAACACCCGGCTGCATATACTGAGCGAAGTTATTTTTTTTTCATGTACCACTACAACTCATGAAGAGTCTTGTATTCAGTACGTGGTAGAAACTCGACTGTTTCTTGAGCAAGGGTTATGCAGAGAGCTGATTTGTCCAAGATCACGCTCTTAGAGATTCCTAAATCCAAAAGGATCCAGCCCAACTGTTAACAACTAAAATCTGCCACTGCAGGATTTGAATCCGAAACCTTCGCCATGGCAATTCAGGGATCTACCAAAAAATACAAATATTGTTTTACATTTTTGTAATAGACGGGTTTTCCTACATCCATAGTAGGATTTATTAATAACGCTTTGATATTTATTAATTATCTGTTCTAAAATAAAATTACTGCAATCACGTACGAATATATCAGGCTCATATTATAATTTCAAAGCAGTAGTGGCAAATTTGTTGGTACGTACAGGGATAAAATAATTCCCACAGAAGCATTTGTACGAGTATATTCTCTACGATTTAGAATACCGCAACAATATCAAAGGTTTATCGGCTGGCACAGACTCCTAAATTCTTCTCCATCTTTATTTAACTCTAGCCGACTATCGTATGATTTACGGCAACGGGCGAACTGTCGTTTCAAACCATTTAGTCCCAGTGTTTAATTATTAAATTTATAGTAGGCGCATGCGTGAGCCAGGGGTCTCAGTGAATCATGCCCCGCGCTAGCAGATTGGTTAGCTTGAGCCCATTTAGATTTTTTTCTCTTATGTCCTTCAAGGCGGTATTAATGAAAATAAAAATTATTGACTACCTCCCTTCTGATAGCTGTATATATTTTTCTTCCCGCTAGGCCTAGCCAACTGTTAAATTTCATTATTACCACTGCCATTGATACTTGTTCTTTTTATACTCTTAGCTCGTTGATGATCCTTTTAGATCGGTTAAAAATATATCATTTAGCTTCTTGAAGATAAAAAAAAGATGAATCACTACGATCCATGAAGAGTATTGGGTTCAGTAGTGGTAGAGACTGTACTGTTTCTTGTGCAATGGTTGTGCAGGGTGGTAATTTGTCCCAGATCATACTCAACCACCATGTTTTCCTCTTACTTTGGTACCCACTTAATAGTGACTGGACGAGTGGCAAGAGGGTCTCGGTCTCTAGGTCCCAAAGGATCTATCTCCGGCTCTTTAAAGATTAAATAAATTATCTTTCACAGCCGGATTTGAACCTGGAACCTTCTGTATAGCGCTCCCGATCTTAATAAAAGTATGAAAAAACAATAATCTTTTTTAAATGTAATAAATGATGATTTAACTGAAAAATAAGAAAACTATTAGAATATTAGATGCTTTCCACAATATTTAATTTATTAGTTTGTGGAAAAGGACTGGAAGATAAAGCTAAAACCGCTTTTAATTTTATAAAATCTATAAATATTTAAAAAGTAAGTATAAATAAATATAAAAGGATGTATCTACAGCCTCAATGAATATTGCTTATGCTACAACTCCATTTCAATAGAAAAACTCATAAAGTAACGTTAAATGAACAAACAACAATCGAAAAACTAGGAGAATGACACGATTCCGCTTCCCTCGATACAGTTAACTCTCCCCCGGATCAAAATCGACTTGACCACTTATTCATCGGAGCTTAAGATGAAACAACCTAGTACATGGTGCCATGTACAACATTCATCTACCACGCTACTTTATGTAACTTCTAAAATTATCTATTTAATAGTGTGTATAAAAAAAATAACCGTTTTATCAAAGTCCAGAGTTCAAAAGTTTGTAAATATTTTAATGCTATTTATCATTAACCAACACTTTATAATTCCTTATAGAGAATTCTCTAAGCTTGTTTACAAACACTGGACTTCTTAAAAAAAAACCTCAGTTTACCTAGTTATTCATTTCAAAGAAGAAACATGACAGTGTCCTATGAAATTTTCGTGATTTTAAGACGTTACAGGAAAAAAAAATTCGCAACCGCTGAAGCAATTCGTGAAATTATTAAATATGAAGGGGATGGTGTCTTTGACCAGCGCACTGCGCGATGTTGGTTTGAAAAATTTAGCAGTGGAGACACGAAGTTGGAAAGGAAGAAGGGTTCCCGACGACCATTAATGGATATTGATAGGTTCTGATGGAAGCTGTTGAGTCAAATCCGTCCATAAGTACTCGCGAACTTGCCAGGGAGTGTGGTGTGTCGAAAGATACTGTTAGTCGCCATCTTCTCTCCATGGGAATGGTGAAAAATGCCAGTAGACTGGTCTCTCACGGTCAGTTATTTTTATACACCCCATTATTTTCATCCCATTATTTTCATCCGGAAAATGTAATAGATTTTTATGGGAAACTGTGTTTACTTTTCATAGAAACATTTATTGCTATACTAATGCAAGAATAGAAATTATTAACTCCGACACTCACCTAAATGTATGATCTTTTCGTAAATCTGTCTTACCTTCTTCAATTTTATAAATCAATAGTTATTTTTTCCGAAAACTTTAACTTTTCGGGGTATTATTACGTAATTTTCTTCTCTTACCTCCCTTTTCAATAAACGTCAAAGTTTTTATAACTATGTTTTAGACCATTTGTTACAAAATAAATAACATCAACTCTATATTAAGGTGAAACAATCTGTATTGGAAAACAACGCACCGAAATCATAATACCAATGATTTAAATCGATGTTTTCTTCATCATTGGCATTCTGAATAATGAGATTATTCCAGCGGAAGAGTTTGGCTTTTGAATAATGTAAAGCACAGTACCACGTCCATGTTTTGAAGTGGGCTTTGTCCAATATGTATTCCAGAGCTCTGAAACCCTCGTCAATAATAGGGAATCTTTTTTTTTCTCTAATGAAAACTTCTTTAGCCGCGTAATCGATTTTTGGTAGGCAAAGCATACTGGCGAAGCGTAGCGGCGGTTGAAAGATTAGAACTCGATTGATATAAGAATAATAACATTTAACTAGACAATCGTTTAATAGTTACGAAATCCACACTAATAAAAACTTAAAACATCAATAACTAATTACATGTTTCGTTTCCCCTAAAAGATTTTATTCATCAAACATAGTTAAACCTCTTGTTTTAAGTTACAAATGGATTCAAAGAATTTGGATAATATAAATAATACAACTGTAAACTAATTATTATTTTGTCTTATTTTTATAACTACCGTAGCTAAAAAGAAATTTTCGAAGTTACAAAAAACGGAAGAAGTCATTTAAAGATGTGTAGACTATTGATCGGTTGCAATGTATCAGATGCAATACTTCAAGACTTGAAGATCAAGATTAGCCTATAAAACCATCTAATAAATAACATAAATTAGCTTAATAATAAATATCTTGTTTAGTCCTTTTTTTCTTGTAGATTAGTTTTATTTTTAATATCACTACACTTCTATCGTTTACAGTTTCCGCTTTCATGCAAATTTGGCCTCAGCAAATGAAAAATTAATCCGTCCCTCTTTCACTCGGTGATGAATTTTAAACCACAAAGCTGTTTCATCCATCAGCTCTTGTCATATCCAAGGCCTTTTTTCCCAACCTATAAAAAAAAAATGTTTTTTTGTATTGTAGTAAGTCAAATGACGTTCTGTCGGATTTTAAAGAAAATTCTGTTTATATTACAAAATTTTAAAAGATTGTAATCAAAATGTTATAACTTAAAATAATAATTTATACAATATCAAATCCATTGTTGAAGAAGGTTCTAAAATTCTGTGCGGTTGGCCAACCGCGTCTTGTAATACGTCTATACTAATTTATCATGCATTTTTAATTTTTTTTTTAAAGTCATTTCTTAATTTTAAACGATTATCATACACCAAAATATGCAAGTTTTTGGTGTCAATAATGAATATGCATCATGAATATGCACCAAAATATGCAAGTTTTTGGTGTCAATAATGAAGTGTACATTTTCAAAAATAATTACTTGCTCTAAAGCTTTTGGTTGACGATATTTCTATATGTATTCTTTTATTTCCTTTGTTGTTTTTTGTTTTTTTTGTAATTTTAAATGTTTTATTGCTATTAAGTAAATAGGTTATTTACGTAAGGTGTGGTCCGGGCTGTGCACCTCTCAGGAAAGAAGAGAGAAACCTCACACTGCATAAACAGTAGAGAGAGGTGATTATGATGATGAACTATTACGAAAAAAAATTTCTTATAAACTTTATATTCATGAAATAGTTCTTCAATACATTTTTTATATTGATACTATTTTAATATCATGGATTAGTCATTTCCCACAAAAAAGAAATACCGTGATGTTCTTACTATTGTTCTACAATTGATGGAATTTGAAGGTGAATATCTGTAGGGGTTGAAAGCCAGGGCATCAAATTTTTAATAAATTCAAAAGGTTCTATCCGAATTAGCTTTAATAAATAGAAGTAAAAAGGCAATATTGACAGGATGACAGTATTTCCCCTGACATATAGTTTTTTTATGAGACGACTAGTATTTAAATGTTTATTTTTGAAAACTACCTATTAAATGGCAATAATGATCTCTAAACTCTTTGACGATTCTCCATTGTTGACATAAGAAATGGAGGAAGCAATTTAATAACTTTGGTGTAGTAAAATAATTAAATTTTTTAATAAGTTATACCATAAATAATTTTAGTGTCTAACCTGATTGTCTGCTAATCAATCTTCATATTTAATAATTCTTTTTAACATAATTAAATAAGTTTAGGAGAAGATTATATACTTTTTTCTATCCACACTAGGTATTATCCAAAATTTATGTCGGAATTAAAGAAATCTTACTAGTTTTTTACAACTAGAGCTAAGGGAAACTAAGAGCATATTGAGAGGCTTCAGTATGTTGGAGGAAAACTCTAACAAATGTAAATCTTGAAGCAAATCAAGAACCACCTTGGTTTGTAGTGCCAAAAAAAGATTTGCTGATATTAAATTTGTGTTTTTTTGCAAACAATAGGAAAAGTTATTTATATTTAAATTGATTGTGCTCAATCTCTATAATTAGTTAAGCCAGCATAGAAAATACATTTTCATTTTTTTTTTCAGATGAATATACGAAGATTACGACACCAAGGCAAGACATGCTTTTTAAAAAAGGATATCTTGGCCGCAAGAAGTCAACACCTACCCCAAGCCAGGATACTGGTGACACTCAATCAGCAGGTCAGTATTTAATTTGTATATTAAAAACAAATGTATATTAAGAGAGCTTAAACAAATTGAAGGGAGAAAAAGATTACAACCAAGAGTGTAATGATATTTACGTAATTACGATTCCTATAATATTTATCTGAAATATTAAAACCAATTTTGCTATAAAATACAGAATCTTTAATTAATATCATGGCTAAAAGATGAATATTCTTTTGTTTAAAAATATACTTACTTTAATTTTATAATTAACTATTCAAACAATTATTTGAATTTTAATAGCTATAATTATCAATCGAATAACTTTATAATTTACAATTATAAATAATAAGGCAATCCTACCTATATCAGTGAAATAGACATTCAGTAACACAATCTATATTTTTTACTTTGTTTGTCATAAATATATTCAATAGTACAAAATAAAAATTAAATAACATCTAAAATGTTGTTATAATTTTTTTTTTATAATATAGCAATAAAAATATTTTCAGGTTATATAATGTTCATAAAACTCATTTTTGTTTTCAGATTCTATAGAAAGTGAACAGTACTGCTGTGAAGAACAAATGCCACCATATATGTATCAAGCTGCAGCGGGTTATATGGATCAGCCAAGCATTTATTATATGTGTAGTAAGTAATTTATATGTTCAGTGTTGTTCAACAATAAAAAGAAAAAACTAAAAACCTGTAGCACAACCACACATGAAGGGCCTAGGGTTCAGTGCACAGTAGACACTGTCCTATTTCTAAGCCAACGGTTGTGCAGGGAGGTAATTTGGTCTAGTCGTGGAGATTTTTCCACCAATCAAGACAATTTATTCCAGGGAGTCTGTAGATCCCACAGGGAGCACAGCATCATCCGCAGCTGTTAAAAGATTAAATAATTTATCTGTTTAGCAACTCAGCAATCTAAATACTGAGTTGCTCCCAGGGGATGAAATCGATATATTTATATTTTTGCTGCTCTGAATGAAACCATTATTTAAGATAGAAAAAATAACGTTCTTTCCGAAAATGCTCTGTTTCGAATCCTATCCGCAAAAGATGCTTTATTCTGCTCCAAGGTTGATTCAATCCCGACCGAAGCGAAATTTTTCCATCCTTTGAGGATTCGATCTGGGCCGGAACAATAAATATCGATCCTTCATTTTTACTTTCTCATCCTTCAGATGAAGAAAGTATTGAAATCGCCAAAAATTCGGCTTCGTTATTTTAATGTTTCTTGACTTTTCATAGGGTGTAGAATCCAAAAAACATAAAATCTCAGAGGTGTCGGTCCGTCCGTCCGGAAGAGTTTGTTCCAACTAATGCTCGGAAACTACAAATCGGATTTCAACCAGGTTTTTTCCTAAATTTTTGGTTTATGATCTAGTTGATCCTAAAGAAGGCCCGATGAGGATCGGTTAAGTTTAAAGTAGTAAAAAAAATATATATTTTAGTTCTCAGAATTTTTTTTTTTAAGGATGAGAAAGTACTATGCCTCTCTAGGCACAATTTTTTCATTCCGGTTTGGTATTTTCGTGTGTAGATAGGTAAAGGAGGAGGCCAAAATCAAGGTTCAGAAAGAAACATGTGGGATCGATATTTTTTTGCTCCGCGGGATCAAATCCTCAAGGGATCAAAAAATGCCGCTCCTGGCGGATTCTGTTCCATTCGGGAGCGATTGTTTTATAACAAAATGATATCTTTCCAGTCCAGACAGGAACGATTTTCCTTATAAAATGTTGCTCCTGCTCCGAACGATTTGAATGAGATCGATTAGGAACGATTCTTTGGGAACGAATCTTCGACCCCTGGTTACCCCGCTCCTATAACACTAATTTTAATGTGTTGATAAATAAAATAAAATTGACAGTTTGCAATAAGCAGCAATTCAAAATATTAAATTTTAAACATTTCTTCAAATTAATTTCTTCTTCTTACTTAAAGGATAGGTGTTGAAAATAGAAGTACATTGGTTATTCTTCTCAGCCATAAGAGGGAGGGTCTGTAGAATACATTAATTATTATGCTGTTGGCCATATTCACATGAAAGTCTGGCTATGGTTTGATTTTCTTATCTGACAGCTCTCTGTCCAGACCACAAATAATAATTACTAATCAACTTATTGATAATAATTACATATAATTCTCTTATATAGAGGGTTGTTTAATTGCATTAATGCCCTATTGGAGTCGAGAGTAAATTTTGAGAGATGTTAAATCTTCTCTCACATTTTACTTCACCTTTCTAATAAAATCAAATTGAACTAAGAACCTCTTCATAATATTTTTTTTTTTAATCACACACCAAAAGATTAAATTTGCAAGCAGGCTACAAGATATTTAGTAATCATATCATAAGAATATTTTGGATTGACTGTGTTAGACTTCTGTAGCTGTATTAAAATTGTTTAGACTTCAAACAAAAAAAATGATGAGGTTAGTAGTTTGTTTAGTCTGAGCCAAAAAAATTGTTTTTCCTATATATATATTTTTTTAATAAGGAAATACTTTATGGATTTTCCCTTTTGTTTGTTTTGATTTTAGTCACTGAAATATATCTGTAAGCTCTTTTGAGGTTTATTTATAAGTTCTCCCAGCGAACCCTCCTTTCCAGATTAATTATCCACCCCAACCTCCAGATGTATATCCAGTCCACCATCCAACAGACATAAACTTTATCCTATCTTCCTTCCTGAGAGATCGTCAAGACACCATCAAACCACTCATCGTCCTACTCACAAAACTTCTTACCGAAGTTCCACTTAATCTCCCACGATGAGCTTAAAGCCCTTAACTATCCCTTTTGAAGAATGCAAATGGCCTATTCAATCACCGTGAAGAACTAGACATATTTCTTCATGACAAACAAATAGATATAGCTTTGCTCACTTAAACTCACTTCACTCAAGGAACACATTTCTATATACGGGACTACATCACTTACAGATCAGACCACCCAGACAACACTTCACATGCTGGATCCTGCATTCTCATTCACAAAAATTCATCTCATTCCCTTGTTCCTTCCCCTCCAACTGATGCTATTCAATCAACATCAGTATCCATAACATCACCCCCTTTCCATATCACACTTTCAGCTGTATACTGCCTCCCGGTAGTTCCATCTCTCATAACCTTTTAGATTCCCTATTCCAATCTTTTGGACCGCGTTTCATTGCTGGAGGAGACTACAATGCTAAACACCAATGATGGGGTTGTCGAACATCCAACTCCCACGGAAATATTCTATCTTCTCTTGCATCCTCAAAGAGCTACTCAATCCTTTATATATATATAATGCTGTACTCCGCTCCACATACTTTTCCTCCCCTTTGGAAATTATCCGTTGTAAAAATGATATCCATACCTAAAAAAAAATCAGAATACCTATACTCTTACCATCCTATCTCTTTTTTACCTTACATGGATAAAATCCTAGAAAAACTCATCCTCAAACGATTGTACCTCATCCTTGATGCAAATCACATAATACCTGATCACCAGTTTGGATGCCGAGCATTCCACTCCACTATTCAGCAATGTGCGGTGGATGTAGTCTCCTCTGCATTAGAATGTGGATCATATTGTTCAGGCGTCTCTCTTGACGGGGAACAGACTTTTGACCGAGTCTGGCATCCGGGATTGCTCTATAAACTCCGTAAATTCCTACCCCGTACATACTTTCTGATCCTTCTATCCTATCTCACAAATAGAACTTTCCAAGTAAACTATAATAATGTCTATTCATCCCTCTTTTCCCAATCTGCTGGTGTTCCTCAAAGTAGTATCCTTGGCCCAATCCTTTATACAGTTTATACAGCTGACATCCCAACTCATCCTAATACTATCCTTACCACGCATGCTGATTCAACACCAACCCAGTTATTGTATCCCAAAACCTCCAATCCCATATCACTAATCTTGCAGAATAGTGTCAAAACTGGAGAATTAAAATAAATTCTCAAAAAAATCGCATCAAATCTCTTTTACCTTACTTCGTAAACCAATGAATTCCTGCCCTTCAGTATTTTTTAATAATATCCCACTGGTGCCTGTAGAACAGATCCGATACTTAGGGTTGCATCTCGACAAACGATTAACCTGGAATCCTCATACAAGACTGAAAAGACAAGAAACCGCTCGGACCTTTCAGGCTGCTTCAACACTTACTAGGCAAACACTCTAAGTTCCCAATTAACTACAAAAGACTCATATACATGACCATCATACGACCTATTTGGACTTACGGAGTAGAGCTTTGGTGATCCACTCAGCCATCAAATTCCTCTCGTATCCAATCCCTACAATCCAAAATCCTTTGTATCCTCAATGTTCCTTATTTTGTTAAGAATAAAGTCATCCATAACAACCTTAATATCCCATTTGTTGCTGATTTGGCCCGAACCCAGTATCTATCCTTTCGTAACAAACTGCATTCTTACTCAAACCCTCTAGTTTCAAACCTAGCTTCCTCTTCAATTCCCCATAATCCTCCGAGGCGTCTGAAAAGAAGATGGCCACGTGACCTTCTTAGTTGAACTTGTGATCTCATGTCATTATGTATCATTATGTATGATGTAATACAGTTGTAAATATCAATAAATTTTTTTTTTAAATTATTAGTTGACAGTAAATATCAGGGTAATTAATATTATAGGTAAAAAAAATTAAAGTAAAGTAATAGGATTTTTTAAACATTTTTTTTTAATAAAAATAAAATTTGTATTACTATGAGTACCATTTTCCTTGATTATTCAATCAATCAATGGTCTAAGATTGTTTTATTTTGTTAACATTTCATAAATAAACATTAGATATAGTAATTTTAAAATGATTTCATTCTTCATAAAGTATTTGTCTAAATTATTTAGAATTATATTGGAGAAGCTGAGTTAGTCAATGAAAAATCATGCCAAATAAAAAAACAGTTGGTTTTGTGAGCCAACAATTTGGTCTAAGTTTAAGGCCATTATCAAGACAGCCCAACTCAGTTGGCACATGCATCTCTAAAAGTCTCTCTATCCAAATGAGGACGTAAAACATAGGCTGAAACATGGCTATAAAAAAATATATATATTTTTATGTTTCTTGATTTACTTCTTTCCCAACCGAGCTTTTCTTGTATATCTTTCTATGTATAACTATTTTTTCACCATTATTGAATAAAGCATCGATTTTTTCTTATATTTTTATCCTTAAAAACACCTATTGTATTTTTAAATAAAGTTTTAAAGTTTTAATAATAATCAATTTATTAAAAATTAATAATTATTTGATAATACTTATAGAATAATGATACTTGTAAACTTTATTTCAGATTACGAGGTCTACGACCCGATGACTGGAGCTGTGACAGTAGTCGTTGGCCCTGCTCCTCAGTTTCCAGGCCCGCAGCCTGTTCTGGCTACACTTCCATGTGCCCCTGTCCCCTTACAGTCTGTGGAGTGGTTCCAGCCCCAGATGCCTCCTCCCCCACCTTTTACCAACCGCAAAAAGAGTAGCAACTCTATCGACTCACAGGTATATTTTCATTAAATCAATATTAACACTATTAATAAACTAAATAAGCTTTTTAAGTTAACATTTATTTAATTGGTATTTTAAATAATTTTACAGCAAATTCACCATTGTGTAACCATTTCTATGATATTTATTACTCAATTTCAGTCTAGCTAGGTTAAATTTATTTAATAGTGTGCCCACACAGTAAAATTCATTCCTTCTCACATTTCCCATAATAGATTGGTATCTGGTGAGATAATCTACCATTTATACCCTCATTTGGAAAAACATATCACTTAAGAGTGCTAAATCTAATGAACAAATACAAATGATTAACATTAAGAATAAACTGGATAATTCTAATGATGGATTTAATTGGTCAGGGGTTAGCACAATTAAAAAATAAGTTCTGCTTATTTTGGGTTATCATTGACTGCACCCCTTGACCAATTCAATCCATCATTAAGAATAAACGACTATAATGAACTTTGTTTACTCTGACAGCATAATCTTACACAAATTTTCACTTCCAATTAATCATATAATAATTTATTTAACATTAAGTTGCAAATCAATATGATTATGATATCTGGTAAAGAATGTAGTATTTATTATAAATTAAAAGAACATCTAAACAGACACAGAAATGCACATTATTCTCAATACTTCGCTCAAAAAAAGGTGATGACAAGATTTTTATAAAAAAGTGGAATAATTCATAGATAGTGGTAGTCAAGGATTGCACAGAGATTAGGGTTCAAATAAAACATAAAACTTATGATAATAACCAACAAATTCATTATATGAAATATACAGCCTCAATGGATTAGTGGTCGTCGAATTTTCTTCAAAATGGGTTTCTTGTACTTAGGGAAGCGGAATCATGTTATTCTCAAAGTGAAAAAGGCAATAAGCCAGGATTGCCTTGAAATGGAGATATTGCTTTTATTATAACTCCATTTCCAGCAAAAAGTACAAAAATTACAAGATTCCGCTAACAGTTAACTCTATCTGGGTAAAATTCGACTTAACCACTTATTCACCGGGGCTGCAGAAATCTGGTAAAAAATTCGTTATCATATGAATACAATTTTACGCTAGAAAATTACATTAATCTACTCTTTAAATAATATTTGATATATGTAATATTAAAAAATTAAAAAAACCAATTTCAGAATTGGAGTGGTCAGAGCTCTGAATCGACATGCCCACCTGGTAGTCCTCAAGACCCTTCTGAGCAATGTGAACCTCAGCCCTACATGTATCCTGGATACATGTTCGGCCCTCCGGTCTACAATGTAAATGGTATGATTAGAAAAAATACTATAATTATCAATTGTCGATTCAAAGATTATATTATGTTAGGCTAAACATTGAAATGAAAGTTTAGCCTATTTTCTATTCTAAAATACGTATAGGTACACAACACCATTTCTTATTTAAACATTGATGAATTAAGTAGTAATTTGAAAATTGATGAATGAATCCAAATATGAATTAAATTTTTTTATTAATTATCGATACAATAAAAATCAACATGTCCCAGAATTTGATCTGTTCGCAATCACAATTAACTATAAGCATGTATAAATAGAAATAGAAATAAGAGAAAGTATCACAGGATAACTATTAATTTAATTTTTTTTTACTAATTAAAGTGACTAATGAGAAAATAATTGGACATCTATCAACAAAGTGAGCTATTGATAGCCAATCAAATGATTTGGCAAGTCTATTTGGCTGTCTGTCACAAAGTATCAAGTCTCAATAAGGGGTCAGCTCTAGTTTCTAATTGTGTTTCTTTAGTAGCTGCTTTAAAGATTTCTTATTTTTTAATACGTATTCTACTAAATGAAATAAAATTTTAAAAAATTAAACCATTGAATTTTCTTTTTCTTTTTTTTATTTCAATATAATAGACTTTGTATTTACATATTGCTTTTAATTCTAAAATACAAATGAATAGTTTCATAAAATTAATCGATTTAGCAAAAAAGAAGCACTTTATTGAAAACTGAAAAAGAAAATAAATGCTTCACAAAAATTGTTATTCTTAATAGTTTAAGAGGGAAAGATCTATCTGTTAATACCTTTTGTCTCATATAACAATAATGTAACTTTAAAATTTGAAATTTTATATGAACGACAAAAACTAAATAACTTTCACTAATCAGAATATAGATCCTATGAGAGTGCAGATCTAGTTTAGAGACGCTATTAGTTCACTCATTAAATTCCCCAAATATGCTACCTATTTCAGACATTTTAGAATGGAACACTAATTCAATTTTGACCCGAATTTAAACCTATTTTATATATTATTGTATGAGATTAAGAATTATTCTTGATGAATGGCAACAAAGATAATAAGATTAAAAGTTATAACTAATAAAAAAAAGTTTAATTTAATAAACAATTAAAAACTGACTACGGAGAAAACTTAGGGAACACTTAATCACATGAGTGAGATGTTTCTATTGTTGATGTCCATGAGGCTATAATTCAGGTGTCATAGAAAGGTGTTTACCACAGTCAAATGAAAATCAAGCATCTTCTTTACTTATTTGCATTAAGTAGTTTTCTTAATGCAATGTGTATTTTTAAAGACTATGATGCATGGAAGGCAATGTTTTCCAACAACCCTTCAAAGTAATCAAATAGATTTACAAGTATATTCCATACTGTTACGGTCGTCGGCAGGAGGACGGAAGCAAGGGGATTAGCGGCTTAAATCCGTCGGTGGGAGAAGTTAAAATAGGATTAGGACCGTTCTAGATCGTCTCCTTTTGTCGGAAAAGGATTAAGAAGAGTCCAGAATTGTCTGGCCCCTCCGTGTTCTAGAATGTTCTGCCTTGCCTATTTAAATACTTCCCTCACCTCGAGCCAGTCAGTCTTAGTCTTAGCCTGAGAGTAGAACACACAAGATCTGTGATAAGTGAGTGTCAGTGTGATAAGCTAGTCAGTGTTGAACCGGCCAGTGTAATAAGTGTATCAGTGAACTGTGACAGTCTCGCGAGTGTAATAAACTGTTTCTGTTTGTTACTGTGTGTCAGTTTGTCATACTTGGAGAATCTTACGGTCGGTGGACTAGTGAACTGTAAGTGTTAACTATTAGTTATAAATTGTAGTGTAATTTTATAATATTCATAGAAACTATTGTAACTAGTTAAGCTATCTAAAACTAGTAATATCTTATATTATTGTAATAATTAAATAGGCCTAGGTTATAATAAATCTTTAGAACATTTTCATTATAAATTTATATTAATAATTGTATAATAATAGTTTAATAATTTAATTGTTAATAGTTCAATTGTATCCTTTTTATCATTTTGTTAATAAATATTAGTATATTTGTTTAATTCATTTTAATACCTAGGAGCCCGTAACAAATTGGTGTCAGAAGTGGGATAATTGTGTAATTGCTATTATTTTGCATTTGGTCTTGTATTTTGTAATTATTGGGCTACTGTATGAAGAATGGCTTCTAAAAGTGTTAAGTTAATTGATTTAAAAGTTGCGGATTTGAAACGTGAATTGGAGGAACGTGATCTTGATTGTTCCGGAACTAAAAGTGTACTGCAAGAGCGCTTGCGTCAATTTTTTGTAGATTTAGGGGAAAATCCAGATGACGTTCTGTTTGAAACTGATTTAAGCAGGTTGTCTGCAACTTTTAAAAATGAGTTAAGCAATGTTAAAAATGAGCTAGGTAATGAATTAGGTACTGTTAAAAATGAGTTAAGCAATGTAGAAAATAAGCTAGGTAATGGGTTAAGCAATGTTAAAAATGAGCTAGGTAATGAATTAGGTACTGTAAAAAGTGATTTATTGGATACATTAGAGTCTAAGTTAGGCATATTAGAGTCTAAGTTAATGGAAAATGTTGAGAATAAGTTAGCTAATGTAGATAATAAGTTAGCCAATGTAAATAATGAAGTAGCTAATTTTGGCAATAAGTTAGCCGATGTAAATAATAAAGTGGCTAATGTAAAATCTAGGCTAGGAGAAAAATTGAATTCAATTGAAAACGAACTTAGGCTAAGAGTAGAAGCTCTCGAGGGACGTAAGAGCAACCTACCGACGAACGACACCGACCGTTCCTCCGACGGCAGCCCTCATAGCACCATTACGCCCGCCAATGCTGGGATGCCACCTACTCACAACACCATTCCAGTGTTCGACGGAAAGACGCCGTGGGAGGACTACATGACTCTCTTCGAGACAGGGGCTTCGATCCACGGGTGGTCAAAAGAGACCCAAGCTTCAGCTTTGTGCCTGGCCTTGCGAGAAGACGCCTTGGGAGTACTGCAAGGGATGCCCATGACAGAGCGGTCTAACTTCGGGGAACTGGTTAGAAGACTGGAGATGCGTTTCGGCCACCGACACATGGACCAGCTTTATCGCTCACAGCTGAGAAACAGATCCAGAAGACCAGCGAGTCGCTGCAGGAATTTGAAGCGGACATTCCCCGGCTGGTGAGGAATGCCTACCCATCGGTCACCGATGATGTCTACGAGAGCTTGGCTGTCGACAAATTCCTGGACGGACTCCGGGACCCCGAGACGCAACAAGCAGTTAAGCTCGCCCGGCCAAAAACGCTAGGAGACGCATTATCTCAGGCCATGGAGTTCGAGGCTGTCAGGCAGTCAGTTCGGAGCCATGCGCGAGTTCGAGCAGCAGAACCGGAGGCTAATGTGGTCCCTAGTATCGAAGATATTCTGACAAAGGTTTTGGAGGCTCTAAGGACCCGTAAAAACGAGATACGCTGCTGGAGCTGCGGCCAACTTGGACACCCTAGAAGCAAGTGTCCATCCAAGAAGCAAGAAAAGCCACAGGAACGAAGTAGGGTTGATGAGATGGAACAACTATCAGCCCGTTACGTCAGAGGCCCCAGGAAGACCAGTAGAGTTGCGTCATTAGGGAGCAGAACGAACAGCTTCTACGTTGATGGGAAGGTGAACGGGCAGCTGCGAAGTCTGCTACTAGATACCGGCGCAACCAAGACAATCTTGAGCTCAAAGGCAGTTCCTGCTGAGAAGATCTTGCCAACGATTTGGACATTACGGACTGCCACAGGAGAGCCAGCCAAGGTCAACGGGGAGACAGTTGCCTACTAAATCATCGGGGATCAACATCTTAAGCACCGCGCTCTCGTGGCAGATATTGATGAAGATGTCATATTGGGCACGGACTTGATGATCGCATACGGGATCAAGCTGGATATGGTGAGAGGTGTGATGACGATGGGAGACGAAGAAGTCATCCTTCGGCAGGGAAAGGACATCTACGCACGAGTGCGCTTACTAGAGGACACCACTTTACCTGCACGGAACCAAATCATAACGCATGGGACGATCGAAGGACATCTACCTGAGGGTCAATGTGTGCTACTTGAACCTGGAAGGCAAGAAGAACAGGAAATCGGACGCGGCGTAATGGTTGCAAGGTCTCTCATCAAGGTCGGACGTACCACTCCGATTCGGCTAATGAGCCTGAACAGCTTCCCAGTAACGCTGAACAAAGGAACACCGGTCGGGGAATTTGCAACCGCTACCTCAGTGGTACGTCAGCTGCAACGTCATCCCACCGAGCTGCGAAGATTGCCGGAAGGACTAACAGGATTTGTGGACGAATCATGCCGGGAACTCTCGCCTGAACAGAGCGAGGAAGTGAAGAAGATGATTATCCGATGGCAGGACATTTTCGAGATCAGCCCAGGGCCACGGGGTAGAACGGATATCGTCCAGCATAGGATTGACACTGGGGATGCTAAGCCCATCCGACAGGTCCCGCGGAGGCTGCCGTTAGCCAAACGGGAGGACGCCGAGAAGATCATCAAGGAGATGGCGACTGATGGTGTCATTGAGCCTTCGAGTAGCCCCTGGATGTCTCCTGTTGTATTGGTGAAGAAGAAGGACGGCACAACGAGATTCTGCGTAGACTACCGCCTTCTGAACAACGTCACCAAGAAAGACAGTTACCCGCTCCCCAGGATTGATGATACGCTGGACACCCTGGAGGGGTGTGAACTTTTCTCTATCTTGGATCTCCGCAGTGGATATTGGCAGGTTGGATTGAAACCTGAAGATAAAGAGAAGACAGCGTTCTCGATTGGGACTGGACTCTGGCAATTTACGGTAATGCCATTCGGGCTTTGCAATGCTCCTGCAACATTTGAGAGGCTTATGGAAAGCGTGTTAAGAGGTCTCTCTTGGGAAATTTGCCTGGTATACTTAGATGACATCATTGTGCTGGGAAAGTCCTTCACTCACCATCTGAAGAATCTGGAGAACGTCTTCGACCGACTGCGTGCAGCGAACCTTAAATTGAACCCGAAGAAGTGTCATCTCTTCCGAAGGCATGCCAACTATCTGGGGCATGTTGTGTCGGACAACGGAGTTGCCGTTGACCCAGAGAAGATTGCAGCGATCACCGACTGGCCAGTACCTCGAGATAAGCACCAAGTAAGAAGTTTTCTCGGCCTCTGCACCTACTACAGGAGGCACGTGAAAGGATTTGCAAACATTGCAAAACCTCTTACCAGGCTCACCGAGGAAAAACGGACTTTCCTTTGGGATCACGAATTTCAGGCATCCTTCGAGGAGTTGAAGAGCAAGTTGAGTAGTGCTCCTGTTCTGAGCTATCCACGTCCCGAGGGCAAGTTCATACTTGACACAGACGCCAGTAACACCGCTATTGGAAGCGTCCTCTCTCAGCTCCAAGATGGAGAAGAAAGGGTTATTGGATATTTCAGTAAAGCGCTCTCAGCTCCGGAACGCAACTACTGTGTCATAAGGAAGGAGCTTCTGGCAGTGGTGAAATCTATAGAGCATTTCCACAAATATCTATAAGGCAGAAGGTTCCTCCTGAGAACGGACCACGCGGCTCTAATGTGGCTACTGCGATTCAAGTCACCAGAGGGACAAGTGGCGAGGTGGATAGAGCGCCTTCAGGAATATGACTTTGAATCTGCTCATCGTGCTGGAACGAGTCACAGAAATGCGGATGCGCTCTCTAGGAGACCTTGTAACGAAGAATGCAAGCATTGTTCTCGACAAGAAGAGAAGCAGGCAGCAGTGTTGAGGACAACGGTGGTCATGGACAGTTGGCAGGATGCAGAGGTGTCAAAGGAGCAGGATAAGGACCCGGACTTGAAACAAATGAAGCAGTGGAAACTATCAGGGCAAGGAAGACCAACCAGGATGTAGCTCCAATGTCGAAGAATGTAAAGACTTACTGGGCCCAATGGGACTCCATTCTAGTGGACAATTCTAGTGGACGGGTTGCTGAAAGGGGCATTGGAGAACACGGAAGGAGATCAGCGCAGACTACAGCTCATCGTTCCAAAGAGTAAACTGCCCGAAGTACTCAGGGAACTTCATGACGGAGTATCTGGCGGCCACCTTGGGGTTCACCGTACATTGGAAAAGGTACGTGAACGCTTTTACTGGGCAAACCTTAAGGACGATGTGTTGGACTGGTGCAGGCGTTGTGCGACTTGTGCGGCTTCTAACGGACCCATAAGAAGAAAGAAGGCCCCAATGAAGAAGTACAACGTGGGAGCACCGTTTGAGAGAATAGCAATTGACATCGCTGGCCCTTTCCCTGTGACGGATGAAGGTAACCGGTATATTCTCGTGGCCATGGACTACTTTTCCAAGTGGGTGGAAGCTTACGCCCTTCCGAATCAGGAGGCAGTCACGGTTGCGGACGTACTGGTGAAGCAGCTCGTCAGTAGGTTTGGAGTACCCATGGAACTTCACGCTGACCAGGGACGAAACTTCGAGTCTGCAGTCTTCTCCGGGATGTGCGAAGCACTGGGAATACGGAAGACCAGGACGACACCTCTTCACCCTCAATCCGATGGCATGGTGGAGCGCATGAACAGGACTATGGGTCGATATTTGTCCAAAGTTGTCTCCGACCATCAGCGAGACTGGGACCAGTACCTTCACCTGTTCCTGCTGGCCTACCGTAGTTCAGTCAGTGAGGCAACGGGGCAGACTCCCGCAAGTGTGGTGTTCGGCAGAGAACTTCGTTTGCCTTGTGATCTGAAATTCGGTTTCAAGCCTGACGAGGAAATTGCCGGAGAGGAGTACGTCACGGATCTACGGAAGCGAATGGATAATATCCACGAGAAGGTTCGCACAAACATCCAGGGAGCAAGTGACAGAATGAAGGAGCGCTACGACATCAGGGCTGAGAAAAGTGGCTACCAACCTGGAGACTTGGTCTGGCTACATGATCCACGAAGAAGGCGAGGCTACTCACCTAAACTGCAGAACTCCTGGGACGGCCCGTTTGAGATCATCAAGAGGATCAACGACGTCATCTATAGGATCAGGAAGCAGCCTAAAGGAAAACCCAAGGTAGTCCATTTCAATAGACTGGCACCGTACAAAGGAGACCATGGCCCGGCAGAAGACCAGCAGGTTAAGTACCTAAACAACGTGGAGGCAAATAATGACCCACTTGCAAATACTAAAGTACCAGGGACCCGTGGAGTAACTCAGGTAATCTACAGGGATATCTTCTCGTTACCAGTGGAGTATTCTCTGGCCCATTGCGTTGCCGAAGATCTGAGGACTTCTCGAGGGATTGCAACGGTCTTCAGGAAGAAGTTCGGCGGAACTGAGAAGCTGGAACCCCAAGGACCAAGTGTCGGAAAGGCACTCCACCACACGCACGAAGGTCGACACCTGTTTTACTTGGTAACCAAGCGTGCCACTGATCAGAAGCCGACATATGACGCACTGCGGCGAAGCCTCGACGACCTACGTAGTAAGCTTCTGAGACTGAGTGTCACCAAGCTCGCCATTCCGAAGTTGGGCTGTGGATACGACGGCTTGGAGTGGAAGGTTGTCAGGGACATGATCGAACGGACATTCGCCAACTCTGGAGTTGCCATATTGGGGTGCACGTTCAACCCCTGAAAAGAAAGTGCGTCTCCATCAGCAGAAGCTCATAAATGCCCGATTTCTCCGGACTATGCTCTGGGGCAGAGCACTTTTAAGGAGGGGGCAGTGTTACGGTCGCCGGCAGGAGGACGGAAGCAAGGGGATTAGCGGCTTAAATCCGTCGGCGGGAGAAGTTAAAATAGGATTAGGACCGTTCTAGATCGTCTCCTTTTGTCGGAAAAGGATTAAGAAGAGTCCAGAATTGTCTGGCCCCTCCGTGTTCTAGAATGTTCGGCCTTGCCTATTTAAATACTTCCCTCACCTCGAGCCAGTCAGTCTTAGTCTTAGCCTGAGAGTAGACCACACAAGATCTGTGACAAGTGAGTGTCAGTGTGATAAGCTAGTCAGTGTTGAATCGGCCAGTGTAATAAGTGTATCAGTGAACTGTGACAGTCTCGCGAGTGTAATAAACTGTTTCTGTTTGTTACTGTGTCAGTTTGTCATACTTGGAGAATCTTACGGTCGGTGGACTAGTGAACTGTAAGTGTTAACTATTAGTTATAAATTGTAGTGTAATTTTATAATATTCATAGAAACTATTGTAACTAGTTAAGCTATCCAGAACTAGTAATATCTTATATTACTGTAATAATTAAATAGGCCTAGGTTATAATAAATCTTTGGAACATTGTCATTATAAATTTATATTAATAATTTTATAATAATAGTTTAATAATTTAATTGTTAATAGTTCAATTGTATCCTTTTTATCATTTTGTTAATAAATATTAGTATATTTAATTAAGGAATTGTTTAATTCATTTTAATACCCAGTAGCCCATAACAATACTTTAGCGAGAATAAGTTTGAAAAAAGGAAAGAAAAGATATATCTGTAATAGAGGTTTTTTAGTTATTGTTAAGTAAAATTTAATTTTAATGTTTTTAGTTTTTTAAGTACTGGCAATGGATGATTTATTACCATGTGTTCATGAACTTACTAATAATATAATAAAAAAGTTGAATATACTTAAAATATAATGAAGTATTTTTTAGTATTTAGAGCTTACATTATTTGAAAACATTTATGGAATATACTGAGTAATATAAAACTTCAGATTTAAAAAATTTAATGCAACATTTTTTTATTATTTTAAACTAAAAATGCTTCTAAATATCATTTCATCCAAAGCGGTATTTCTAGCCACCAAGAAGTCTCTTTTGGACTACTTCGGAATGTGCCAAGAAAGGCATTGACTTGAAAAAGAGTTATTACTTATATAACAACTCCATTTCATGCCAAAAACTACGACGACGTGATTCCACTTCCCTCAATAGAGTTATCTCTTTCTGGACAAATTTTAATTTAACCACTTATTCACCTGGGCTGCAGATATTGTATAAGCAGAACTATGTCCAAGTAGAGTAAAAATGAGACAATAAATATAAAATCTGAAGTCACTTTATAAAATTAATTAAATACTTATCTAAGTTCATTATAAAAGATAAAACAGATCTTTACCATAGGTTTTTATAATTCTACTTACAAGTGAAAATTGGTTTTATGTACTGTTGCAGGAGTGAACATACAAGGTGTTCTACCTCAAAGTTCGCAAACCATCACTGATCAGTCCAAAAGAAGAAAGAAGAGGAGAAGGAGGAGGAGAGGAGGAGTAAGAAATTTAAATATTT
This sequence comes from Arma custos, assembly GCA_037127475.1. NCBI lineage: Eukaryota > Metazoa > Arthropoda > Insecta > Hemiptera > Pentatomidae > Arma > Arma custos. The sequence continues at coordinate 65,235,381 of CM073759.1, forward strand.
ATTAAATTATAGGCATATGTAATTTTTTTTTTCTACAAAAACATCTTTCTGTACTACCACATAGATGAGATTTGTTAGTCCAGAAACTTATGACACGTTTATTCAATGGACATAATTAATGCTACCACTCTCCTTATCCGATAGGCCTTATCAGGTATAACTAGGATTGGTAAATCTTGATGCAAAAACTGGGGCATTAGTGATGGAATTTGAGTTCATAGTGATCAAATGAAACTTTTTGAAGGTATTTCTTCTATAATTCATAAATGGTTAATAAAGGATGGCACCCCCTATTGAGATGATCATCTACCTGAAAGTAAGATCAAAAGAAACTTTGATGTGTCACCTCTTTTGTACTACTTAAGAAATAGGATGGCCCTACCATTGCAAGGACTTAGTAGCTTTTTGGGGCCTCAGATCTTTGAGATACGATATTTATTTCAAAGTTTACTACCTCAAATACAATTGTAAAACTGTTAACAATTATTGATAGAAGAGTCGCAAAATTAAGTCTTTCGTCCCCTTCAAACTTCAAAAACTTCTTATCCCTGTCAAGAATTACCCGCATCTAATAAACATTTTACAGCTGCCATCTTCTAAGAAATGTGCTTTTGTTTTAATGATTTAGATTTATCTATTATTATTAGTTTTAGTTCTAGTATAATATATATTTCTTTGTTTTTAGGTAACTGACGAAGGTTCTGAATCAAGCTGTGAAGAAGTGTGCAGCTTAGAAGCTCCTGTGTCTAGTTCCAGTTCCACAAAAACTAATTCTGACTCCGGCATCGCTACAGATCCTTGTGGAACTTCAGGGGGGCAGGGATCTTTATCTTCCCTCTCCAATGATGAAGCAGATAAAGACATCAAATCTATTCCTTGTGAACCTGACTCACACATGGCAGATATCAAAGAAGAAAGGCCATTACAGCAAGAAAAAGAAGAAACAGTTGCAGTTACGAACGAATTGGTTGAAGATGTTGAGGAAGCTGTTCTTTGCCAAGCTCATAGCGAAAGTTCTCCAGTAATAAACTCAGAAGAGACAGAAATACTTACAGTTGAAAATGATAACATTGAAGAAGAATTAAAAAATCTGTCACTTGAAGAAAATGATACTAATGAACCGAATTTATCAGAAAATGAAAGCACAGGTCCTTGTGAAAAAGAACCTTTAGATGAACCTGTGCTTGAGGAAGTGACAGTTTCAAACATAACAGAAGAAGTCAGTGAGTGCTTACCTGAACTTATCTTACCCGAAGAATTTCTGATAGGTGATACAACAGAAAATGAATTGATAGCTCAGGAAGCTCTAGAATTCACCGAGCTAAATGACTTTCATGAGGATTCATACCTCGAACCTGAAATTCCTCCTATAGCTCCACCTCGGAGAAAAAAGTGTGCTAAAGTTGCAGAAAAACTAGCAACAAGACTGGCTGATGAAATAGTTGCTGACGCTATTTCGAATGCAGCTGTTGAAAGGTGGCCTATTACTTCAGCCGTTACTAAATGGCTCGAAGATTCAGACGATGAAATTGAAGAGGGAGAAGAAGCTACCGGTCAAAAAAACGGGGAAGGCAACCCTTTCCCTGTGCCATATCATAGTGGTGCAGGGACAAGGGTTGCCACAACATACGACAGCAGCCGGGTGAGGGAAATGTGTGATCCAATCGCTTCTGTCAACAAATATTACCGCCTGGCACTCCCAATGAAGACTGGACCTGGGCCTTTTCCATGTGGCATTTGCTGCATAATACAATAAATACTCCAGCGCATGGCTCCCCTCCCAAGGATCCACTCCACAACACACAATATCATTTGTTCTATTTTCTATATTTTATATTAATGGTTCACATATCTTATTTTATATGTGTTGTATATAATATATATTATATATGGTAATATATACTTAAATAAATGTTTAAACTACTTGATAATAAGCATGGTAAATATTTACCATGGGTGCGATTTAAGGAGATAATTGACAAAATTTTTATTATGAAATGAGTGTTGGAATTTTTAAGACTGAACAACGGTGCCAATTATGTTCATTTGTTTCATCACTACACTTTGTTTATTTAATATTGTTTTCTGTTAAAACTTTCTAAAAGTTTGTTAGAATTGGTTCATTAAAATCTAGTTTGTTTTCTAATCTAAAAAAAAGAAAGGATAAAGCTTAATACTGAATAATTGATTGTTTTTGATGTAATTCCATTGTTTTTTATAGACTAAGAATTCATTTTTTATCATGAAGTATGTTATCATATAGATATTGAAGGTTTGTTTCTCCTTTGGGAGAAAAAAAAGAAGAAGATATATGAGGTAACACTGTTCTTTTTAATATGTATTAAAAGTATTCCTCATTCGTGATTGGTTAATAGTAATTTCAGCTATGTGCCTATTACTAACTATAATTAACATAGGTGAAAATGAGAGATAAGCCTGGATTGTTGTTGTTGGACTTAAGGGAGTGGGCCTACATGCTATGCTGTGGTTGTTAATATTTATTTTGTGCTAATGTTAATGTTTATGCACGTGATTTTTATAAATAAATATATTATCATACTATTATATGTCTTGACAGGGAACAAGTCATCGTCAGTGTGTTTGGAAGTATGTATCATATTTTTTTCTTTTATTATGTTGTGTTTGTTTATTATATTATAATTACTATTTTTACTATTAAGTTACCTCACCTAAGATGCATTATTTCATAACAATTAAAACCTAAGACACATAGTTTTATTTACTTTTTTTAATTGTTTTATGTGCCAAGGAGTATTATGCACATGATATAATAAATAGATTTATTTTTAATTAACTGTCAAAAATTGGATTTTATTTTTAAATGAATTTACAAATTTAAGTGAGGAACAATAAATTTTTTTTAAAAGTTGTGTTTTATTTTCTAATATTTAAATTTTCTGTTTCTCGAAAGGCTGTTTCAGTTTTATTTACTACTGAAAAAAATCTATAAAGGCATTTATTAAAATTTGGCCTGTCACTAAAGACACTTTAGAATTTTAAGTAATTTAAACATGGAACAATAAGTTCTACTTAGTTGTTACAAATAATATGCAATCTACAAACAAAAAAAGGAATGCGGCTAAGAAAATTCAAACAATAACTATACCAAAAAATGAATGAAATCATAATAGAAATTAACAGATTAGTAATTACAATTTAGCCTTTAAGGCAAATCAGTATAGAAAAAATTACTAGTTCTTAGTAGTAGAAAATAATAATAAAAAGTAGTCTCACTGCCACAGTAATACATACATCAAAAATATATTAGAGCCACTCAAATGTAGGATTGCATTGCTGACTTTTCAAGAAAAAATATAACAAAAAGTAAATTACGAATGGTGCAAAGAGTGCTGATGAATGCTTCTATAAATATATTATTAAAAAAAAAAAGAAAGAAGAATTAATTAATTTTAAGAAACCCCTTCAACTAGATGAAGGGAGCAAACTGAGCTGTAATTCAAACTTCAAAATATACTTGTTATAATGTATTAAAAACATCTACAGTTTATTGTCAGGCATACCTTACCATATGAAACATTTTATACTTGTTAATAAATAATATGAATGGTTTATATGAGTATTAGCATTATGTATCACTTTAACTTAAAGTTAAAATATTTGTATTGCTATGTATTTCACAGTATGTATTCATTGTAATACATGCATCATCGAGTGTCCATTAAAATTTTTAGATATGTTAAATAAATGTGATGAACTTTGTTGTTAATTAATTTTAATTTATGGTAATGCTACGTTTATTATAATGATATGAAACCTTTATCAAAATTTAGAGCCTCTCTTCAAGAATATATAATATTATTAAAAAGTGTTAGAGTGTGTTGAGCCTAGCATGATTACGTGCCTTAGTCAATATATGTTCTGAATAATTTAATTTATTGTTAATGCACATCTAACGGTGAGAACAGATAAAGTAATTATTATAACTGTATTATTTATCATTAAGGCTGAAATAATAATAGAAATAATCACCATGTATATATCAATAATACCTGCTTAAAATTGTATATGTTTAGTAATGTGGTTTGATATAAGTAATAAAGGACAAGCGACTTTTTTAGTTACATTGCCCTACTTTGAGTTACCTGCCTTGCATTATTATACAAAGGCTTTAATAGATATGGATAAGATTTCATCAATCCGTCAAGTGGTCTATGATTTTTACATTTTTTAAAACCAATTTTAAAACATACTCAAAATATCAACACAAAGTTCTAAACATATATTTTGCAATTTTGCAAAGAGAAATATGGTATATTTTTAATTTAAAATAATGGTTTTTACAATATAATAACCATGTAAAGCATCAGATACTTACATGTGTATGTACATATGCAAATATATATATATACATACATTTCAAACAAATATAATGTTAAATAAAATGCAAATATAAATATTACAGTAAATTGTATTTTAGTTACTATGTTTCCTTATGACCTAATAAAGTTGAAATTAAAACAGTATTATCATTGTGGACTATATTTATTTTTTATGATTTAATATTGGTTGTTTTGACATCAATCTTAGTAAGCATATCTTCTATAATTTTTCTCCTAACTTACCAAAGTTTATTTATAATATTTATTTTGATTTTTTTTTTTCATTTACCCAGAGAATAAAAGAAGCCATTATAATTTTTTCAACTCTCTCACTCACTTCTCCTAATTAGTATTAAAAAATTGGTGTTCCTGCTTCTGTTCATGATCATATGAAGACTGCACGGGAAAACGAGATAACTTGATTTTTCCTCTAAATTGAATAGATCTCAGTGGTATCTGACAGATTTTTTTATGGGGAACATGATGGTTTGATCAAAACAGTATAAAAATCAGTTCAAATGGCTGAATAAGAATGTCCGTAAATGGGAAAAACCAGTTTATCCAAATGGTTCCTGGGGAAGATCAACGCAAGGTGGCTTCCCTGAGTTGGGTTTCGAGCCCTTCAAACTTTTATAAGTTTAATATTTATAATAAAATTATGATACTTAGACTTGAATAAAAATTATGATACTGACTTCAGGTGAATTTCGCAGTCCTGAACATTTAGGAAATGTAAGTACCTCGTTTTCCCTTATAGTCTTCATATGATCTCATTACAATGTTTCACCATCCAGTTCTCAGGAAAAACAATACTAACATGAGGAAACAAGTATTTGAGAATCTATTATTGAAAAAGATGTAATTCACATTCTGAAAGGGCCTTAAAATCACAATTCTGATTAAATTACTAAAGTTATTTTCTACTGAGAAATCATTCTACTCCACTTTTGGAATTTTTTAAGAGACAAAAAAGAGAACATTAGTTTAATAGGTCTAGCTGCTTTATAACATAAAATGAATGTGTGAAGAAAGACATAATAAAAATTAAAATCAATAGCCTCATCATATTGTTACGGGCTACTGGGTGTTAAAATGAATGAAACTACTTCTAAATTCAAGATACTAATATTTATTAACAAAGTGACAAAAAGAATACAATGAAGTTACAAACAACTAAATTATTAAACTAATATAAATTTACAATAACAATATTCTAAATATTTATTATAACCTAGTCCTATTTAATTATTAAAATATTTTAAGATACTACTACTACGAAATAAATTATGTAAAAAACTATTTACATAAATTTGTACAAATATAATAAAATTATGCTAGAGCTTATAACTAGAAATTAACACTTACAGTTCACTAATTAAAGTCCACCCACCGTAAGAATCTCCAAATATAACAAACTAACACACTGTAATAAACAGAAATGGTTTATTACAGAGAGTTGCGAGACTGTCACAGTTCACTAAAACAAGTTTATCACACTGTCCAGTTTACTACTGTCTGCTGCTTCTAGACGCACCATTCTAGGATCTTCGAGATGGTTCTAATCCAATCTTAATCTCTTCCGCCAAAGGGCTTAAGATGTTAATCCCTTCCACCCGTCTTTCTCTCTGCGACCGCAACAATATATAATAAAAAAAATCGAGTGAAAAAAATATTGGTTTTGAAAATTGTTACATTAATTCCTTGTTAAAATACGAGGACACTCTTTGGGATTTCTTTTTAGTTTTTGACTTACATCACAAAACATTTGTTAATAACTAAAAATGACTAAGCTTCTTTAAAAAATTGTGAAATAAATTTTTTATTTTGGTATAATAGTTTCTCAGTTAGAGCCGACAAAGTAACTTCTGTTCAACAAATTGTGGTTCATTGATGGAACAGTTGAGGCCCCATTTTCCATGCATCACTAAAATTGTACGAAGTCATGGTCTTTATGACCAGTGATTCAGAATATTTTCTTAATTAGGCAATTTGTCAAGAGTAAATAGTTAGATAATGATAAAATTTACATTGATAAGCACGAAGATGGCTTAGACACCAATAAAACCATTAAATTTAATTAGTTTAAGTCCTTTTATCAACATACATATCAAACATATTTTGAGATTTAAAGACTAATTGTGATTAAACTGTCATAATAAATAATCACAAATAAACCATTTAGACAACTTAATCTTATTTAAAAATCAATATTTGCACCCCACCTGGGTGATACTTCCTGAACTTGCCCTTCCTATTTAGAAATATTGAATTCCCAATCGAATGCCATTTTGTTAGCCTCCAAAGACAACGCAAAATACATAATACTTATGACGAGCTCATGTGGGATTCAGAAGTATAAATAACAGCTATACAGTTAACGTGGAATTGGTGCGTGGTCCAAGCAAATGAAAAAAATAAACACATAAGAAATTATTAATTTAAGCTGAGCTTGATCAACACATTTGCTTTTGTCGCAGTTTCACTTAAAAATAATTATTGACTACATCTTGTTATTCTTTAGATCTCTATTAACTTCAGTTAGAAGGATCCAAACTTGAACCTAATATCTTTACTCTTCTAATACACTTTTAGCTCCGAGCCAATGAGTTAAGGTAACACCAATATACTTAGATGTACAGAATTACATATATAATTAAATTAGCACCAAATTTATGAAGCAAAAACCATTTTCCAGTCAAGTTTTCTTTATTATTTCCTATAAATACGTTTCGACCTCTTCGGTCATTTTCAATTTCTTAATTGTTTGTTAAGATTCACATATGTCTGTAATTTAAACAATATAAAACTATCAACATCAATGACAATAAAACTATAAATAATTACATTAAATTGTCCTAAAAAAAACTGAAATATTCAAGTACAGATACCTATACTGAAACTGAAATATTCAAGATACCTCTTATGGACATCTATAATTTAAAAATTACTAGGAGATACATTTTTCTCGATGGTCATTATTGCTCTGCATTATACATATAATGCAAAAACAAGTTGTATTATTATGCAGAGCAATAATGGCCATAGAGAAAAATGTATCTCCTAGTAATTTTTAAATTATAGACGTCCATAAGAGGTATCTAGGTATGGTATCTGATTGAATAAAATGTAAATGACAGAATAGGTAGAAGGGAAACTAAAGCAGGACTACTTTAAAAAAACATCAAAATATCTTACAAAATCTGTTTACATCAAACTTATGAACTGATTATAAATCTTACCATACCATCCCAACCATTTTAAATGTAATATATTCCTCCATATACTCTCCAGAGTATATGTTTTAAGACTTTTAATAAAATACTATGTTCTATCTATTTTTAAATAAGCAGAATTAAAACTAATGAAGTAGAAAAATATGAATCGGAAAGGGAGGTAAATAAATATGATGTTAGGAAATAATTAAAAACAAAAATAAAAATATATTTTTTAAAGCATCTTTCATAGTTAATTAGGTCAACTTAGTTCATCTATTAGTAAATTGATTAGACAGTTGTGCATATAGTCCTATATTAAAAAATATAATTTTCAATCTAGAAACTTGAAATACACATTACTTTTTTAAATAGTTATTACAAGATCACTTATTACATATTTAGTAGCAGTAGAAAAATGTAAAACCAAAAAAAACTATTTCCACAATTCAAAATAATAGACAACTACAATTCATAATACATTGTAATAATTATTTGTCTACTAAAAAAATAAAATAAATACAGTTTAAAAAATATAAACAAAAATTAAATAAGTTTTATAACCAATTAATATTTATTATTAGTATGTAAATAATATTAAAAAATAAAAAACACAACATACATGAAAGAAAATGTTAAATTTGTCAACCAACCTTTTGATTAAAACACTTAAGACATTTACACAAATAATATAAAACTATTTTTTTTTTTACTTTTATATAATGCTGCCTTATGGGGCCTGCAACTAAATTACCCGTTAGAAAAAGATTGGCACAAAAGAAGGCTTTACAGAGAAGCCAACATGAATAACCACTACAGTTAGTATTTACCAAAGATACAATAATTGTTAAGATTTGAATAAACTTAAAAATAATAAAAGATAACATACCTGCTTACAGATATGTTTTATAAATTAGAATACAAATTAAATTTAAAAAAATAACAATAAACAACAAACGACCTACTTAAAGGAAAATCAGACTTCATGCTTTTTGTTTTGAAATTAGCTATACAAGAAATATCTAAAAGTTAGTGCCTTAATGAAATGTGAACAGCTTCAAGCGCTCTACTCAAGGAGAGGAAACTGTTAATAATAATTTGAATTAATATTAATTGATTTGTTGATTATGATTATGAATATGAAGTAGGCCTATAAGCAATATCACATGATTTTTTATTCTAAAATTGAACGACATGAGCTTGCAAAATAGAACTATATCAAAATTGTTAACATCCATACAATTATATAGAGATTTGTAATCACCATAGTTATTGCTAATTAACATACATAATTGATAAATCTATTCATATATAGTCGGAAGCCTAATATAGGAAACAGCATAATTCAACATTGATTAAAATATTTAAAATTATATAAGAATAAAGCTCTTCATTTTCAGATTCCAGTCATTGTAACAGATTTCTAGTAACAGATTTCTTAATTCATAACAAGGATTGGACCCTTAACCAATCTTAATGGAAATTATGAGTTAACATTATGAATCAATTATTCAAATAGAACCAGGAAGAATAAAAAAAGAATACTGATTAAAATTAGCAATAAGTAGTTATTATCCAACTTAAATAATAACCCAATGCTAAATAATTTCAATATAAAATGAAGATATTTAAATAAATCTGCGCCTTTAAAAAATATATATCTATGAGCAGTAACATCTAACCCATACACAAAACTAAGCACTCATTACATAACATATATACATCAATCAATGTTATATTAGCTAGTAAAAGCATTAAAATGTTATTCAACTTGACCAACACCTAAAGCTTAGTTAAATAACAAAAAATAAACTAATCAAAAATTAAATGAGTTTAAAAATTTGAAGTTTGCCAGAGATACCGAAACATTCATTTGACATCATGCGAATTCTTTTATTTAAACCAATTGTTGTTCATCACAAAACAATCTTTTTTAACAATTTATTTAAATTTTTTTATACAAATTTTAAATAAAAGTTGTCATATTTTAAATTACATGCAGCATGAAAATTTTATAGTTAAAAATCTGTATATTAAAATTTCAAGGAAATAAACTCATGAAATCTAAATGAACATAATCAATTATAATAATTATTAACTCTGATTGAACACAGTGGATTGTCTTGCTACAATAATTTATAATTAGTTTTGGCCCTGAGTGAGAGGACTACTCAAGGGCAAACATTAATCTGGTATGAAGATTAGAATATACATGTATTTTTAAAATGCTACATAATTATAATTGTAACTTCCTCCTTTTTAGTTCTTATATGGTATGTTGTTAAAAAAGATAATAAATAAAAAAAAATAAAACCCACTATATATTAAGCGTGTGTTAGAGATTATTTAATTTTTATTAAAAAAATTTTCTATGCAATTTGAAAAGGAATAAGTTAAATAAAACTCTTAGGTCATAAACAAATTTAAAAAACTGTTTGTTGGCTCATGATTAATCAGTTAAGCAACAACAATTAGCACATTTAATGATGCACATTAAGTGACAATATTAACTACCTAAAAATCATTTCTAACACAATAAATATGGTTCTTTTTAATAAAATAATAGGCTATATATATATTAAGAGTGTGCGTTAGTAAAAAATATATTTTCTAAATTCGAAAGTACTAAATTCGTTTAGAATCAAAAAAGGCAAGCTTATTTACTGGTTAGAAGACTAATGACAATACATCTATGATTAGATAATAATAATTTAATTGGAATTTTTTAAAAAAATAAGATCCATAAAATAGTCGAAAAACAATTCCTACTGTGTATTATATTTCATTAATTCGGGCAACTACAATCTATGATTATCATGTTCCAAATGTTTTTTAAGGAACAGTTTTCCAATTACATTATGGTCTTTAGATTTTTAAAACTACCATTAATGCTAAGCTTATTTACTTTCCTCCTTAGGGTATATATACATGTATATATATATATATATATATATATATATATATATATATATATATAGATATATATATATATATATATATAGTGTTTTAGTTCTCGAGTTTCAGTCTTTCTTGAACTTCTTAGGCGACATTTCGAGACTAGGTTAGTCTCATACTCATGTCCTGACTGTGAAAAAATGAGTATGAGACTAACCTAGCTCGAAACATAACCTAAGAACACTCGAGAACTAAAATATTTCCATAATAGTCAAGATAAGTAGAAACATATATATATATATATATATATATATATATATATATATATATATATATATATATATATATATATATTCCTTTACTATATTCATGAAGGAAAAGATGTTAATATATTATTATAGCGATTGCACTATGTCGTATAGCACCTTAACGATAACATATGAGCAGTTCATAATCTGTGATAACATCATATTAAACACAAGTAAAAGAATGGAACTTAATAAAGATCAGAAAAAATAGACCAACATTCAGATTGGCAATAATTTCAAATAGTGAAGCACATATGTTGAATCATTTTAAGGGCAGCTTCAGAGTTATCCTTCACCTTAAAAAATACTAAATTAAAAAAACAAAAAGAAGAAAAAAAGATACCCATAAATAATATTAGCGGCAGCGCTTATGAAGAAAATACAGCTGGTGGCACTACCTGAAGTTTCAATGACAATTCGCAATATTAATGAATTTTAGCAAGATACTACAATATAGTTTTGATAAACATAGTTTAGTAATGGTACCATGGCTGCTTCCTGACCCATCTCAACCGTATACCAGCATCGGTTCTTATCTTGATAGAAGCGGCTTCAGCAGCTCGCACAGTTTCTTTCACACTCTGCATCAAGTTCTGGGCATTGCCTACAAGCATGTCGGTAGCTTCTTGGTCTTCTTCAGTACCTAAATTAAGAGAAAAAACAATGATTACAAGATCAATTTTTTAAAATTTGACAAATATAAAGATTATTTGAAGTATTTTACTGACTCTTCCTGTTAAGTAAATGTGTAGGGCAGAAAATACTACATAAACCGCACTATTTTTGTTTCTCTCGGCACAAAAATACTACGTCCAATTTTTCGTTTGTATTTGTCTTTATTATTTAATTATAATATTATTTATATAACAATTTATTATCATTTTCATTATTTTTACAACTTTAATATTAATGCTTAAACTTAGGATTGGCTGAAGACAACAATAATAAAAGTTATGTTGAAAAGGAAACTAATTTTTTTTTTTTCAAAAATTAGAAATGCCATCAACTTCATTGTCCATAATATGTACAGCATATCTACCTCATTTATTAACTGCCCACAAGTATATTTATGATAATGGCTGCCAAACAGTCCATTTCATGAGGAAAATTAAATACAAATGAAGACAACAGGGAAAAAACCAAGTAACTCGATTTTTTTCCCTAAAAATTGATAACAGCAGTTGCTGACAGATTTTTCAATGGCCCACACAATGTTGTTAACAAAACTGGATAAAAACGAGTTTAAAAAGCAAATAAAGACTGAACAAGTATATCCGTACAGGAGAAAAACAAGTTCATCAGAACTTTGCTGTGAAAGAGCAGGGTAATATGGCTTCCTCGTCCAATTTTACATCCTCTTGTCAAATTGACAGGATTAGCAATTTGCATCAACTTACAAAACTAAATGTAAAAAATAATGATGATGATAAATTTATCAAAATTCTGAGGTTAATTTCGCTTTTCTGAGCATTTAGGAAAAATTGAGTTACTTCATTTTTCTCCTGAAGTATTCAAATTGTAACATAAATAATTGAAACAAGATTTTATCAGCAAATTTTTATACAAATTTTAATAGTTGAGGTTTGTAACAATGCCAAATTCTCTGCTTTAAAGATGTTTTCTAAATGAATATTGTTATTTATTAAATTATTTATTTAAACTTAATACAAGTATATCATAACGTAAACCTGCAGTGCTATAAATTACAAAAACCTGTTTTTCTGAAAAAAAAAACCATTAATTTAAAATAAGCAGATTTTCTAATTAATAACGAATTTCTGATCTTCTTATATCAAAAATATGACTTGAAGGTAGGTTTTATTTTGATCAATTACAGAACTAAAACAGATCAAGATTTTATACTAAACAAAAATTCCTATTTATATTTTTAAAGCCAAAAAAAAAGTTAGAAACAATGTTATTTATAGAACATCAAAGAATTTGTTAAACACTTTAATTAAAAATGATGAATAACAAGTATTTTTTTATTCTTATTTTAAATTATATAAAGTTAGATATCATTGTTTAATATGTTGTTTGATGTTTTCAACGAGAATAATTGAACAAACAGAGTAGTAAATGAAAGATAAAGGAAAAACTAGCAAGCAAATTTTTTGACTTTTGTTTTACTTTTCTCTAATATTTTGAAAACTAATTGGATTATAGCAGTTCTAGATTTTACAAATGTTTAAAGAATGTATCACAGACTAAGCAATGTGAAAATTATGTTTAACATTTTTTTAGCATCTTGTAAAGCAATGAATTGATTTTACGAAGATCAAAATAGTTTGACTACATAGAAGTATACAATACATTGAAAGAAAAAGAAGTAAGTCACCTATGAAAGTGACAAACGGCAGTTAGAAACAAATTATGTGCGAGAGATAGACAAATGGCACATAGAGGTTGAAAAAGCCAGCACTTCTAAATATGTGTATTGAGTTAAACAAATAACAACCTAGAGAGTTACTAGCACAATATAAACAATCATGATATTATTCAAAGATAATAAATACTTATTTGCACTAAAACAGGCAGAACTTTGAACTATACAACTTTTAACAGTAGGAAGAAAACTAATATATTAAAATGTTATTTTTCATTCACTTTTTTCAATACATAAATAATTTTTCAGTGAAAAGAAATAAATATATGTTTTCGTCAACTTTGATCTGGTTTAGTTTTATAATTGATAAAAATATGTCATATAATCATACATTCAAAATCCCAAACCAATAACCCAAATTTATAATTTCCCAAAAATATTTTTTTTTAATATCCTCTCCATATTTCAAGAAAAACAGTGAAAAAATTTGAAGTATAAACTTGCTAGTCTTTTTTTTTTTTTTTTTGTATTTTAATATAATTTCAGGCATATTCATCAAAATTGCTTATTAATGATTTATTAGAAGGTCATAAAAATATCAAACATTAAATACCCTAATTAATAATAATAAATAATATAAACCAACAAGCACAACTATCTATATTAACATGCTAATCCATAAATCAGTGGAAAACTTACTCGATCCAATCATCATATCTTGGAAAGCAGGCACAAATATTAAAAATAGAAAAACTAATAAGAAAAAATTATGAGTGCAAAATACACAACATATTCAACATTATTGGTTACCCATATATCATAATCATTAATTATAAAAAAAAATAAATATTTGATACAAATCATAAAATAAATCTATAAATTAAACAACATGCAGCAGATATTAATGTTTTAAATATTTGATGCAGTACATTAAGTAAATTGCACGTAACATATTAAACACTAGTTTTATTTTTAAACCTACTAAACTTTAAATCACTCATGCTTCTTTGAATATGCCTATAATTATAAAAACTATAAAATAAAACATTTTGTGATAACTTCTTCAACATTTGCAAGCTATTAAAAAATTAATCAATTGAAAGAAAACTAAATGAATATGCTGTACATCATAATGCATAGTAAATTGTTAAAATAGTTGTCTTTACTTATTATCCAATGAGAAAATATTTATAATTAGATAACAGTCCAATTTAACAATAATCTTATTTAGCACAGAAAATTATTTTATAATAATTTCTATCTTGAATCAAATTAAAGAAAAACGAGGCATTCAGAATCCAAAAGCGTTTGAGGCATTCAGAATCCAAAAGCGTTTATTTCCAAATTAAAGAAAAACGAGGCATTCAGAATCCAAAAGCGGTTATCTCGAAAATTTAAAAAATTGACTATTTCACATTTTTCGCTAGTTTAGTCAAACAATTTTGTCAAATATAATACTTTACCACCGTATTCCTCATTGTTTTAGTCCGGTTCTCAACCTGAAATTTCGGGAGCATAAAACATTGACTGACTTAAAGTGGAACAAGTGAAAAAGTCAATTATTGAAATTTGGAGTAATCCGCTTTCAATCCTGAATGCTTCAAATGATGAATAAAAAATAATAATATGAAAAATGTATACTGAGCGATTTTTAAAAATTGGAGTATGGTAACCTATCAGCCACAAGGCAAGATAGAAATGAAACACTCACACTCACATTGACACTATATTCATTTAAATCATAATATAATATAATAATGATGTAAATAAAAAAGATAAGAGTTACTGGAAGCTTCCAGGCGTACAATTTATAAAATTATAAACACTAATAAGCGTAACTTTTTATTTATTGTGTGCATAAGTTTTGGCCTAACTTCGTCAGGGCAAAGGGTTGCAAAGAGTTGGGGCAGCTCCAGAGAAATAAATGACATGATTATGTTTGCAATTTAAAAAATAAAAATTTAAGTATTCTTATTTATATTATCAGATATTAAACATAGTTTCTCTCCTGAAGTGCCCCAAATGTAGATTTTTAAAACTAGGTACACAATATAAATTAATAAATGAAATCAGCAAATATTGCAGCACTTGTTTTTAAAGTCTGACTATTTATTTCCTTATATAGAGGTGCCATTTTTATTCAATCAATTCCCATCATTTAAGATATTTAGAGAGTTGAAAATACTTTAGATGCCCAGTTAATCCTTTTTTCCCCATGGCTATCTTATATTTTTCTTTGTTAATCCTTTAATGATGGTTTAGCATAATTCACAATGAATAATTCTCACCTTAAACTTGAAAGTTTCTGAAATATTTGGTATAAACAAAGGCCATAAGGAGTGTAAAATGTAAAATATTTTCAATCCTGTTTCAGCCTTTTCTCATTAAAAAAATAATAAGGCTAATGTTGATCAATAGCAAAAGAACTAAAACTCAAAAATAATTTTATATATATATATATATATATATATATATATATATATATATATATATATATATATATATATATATAATCATCTTTCGAGATGATTCTATACATAAGGATTATGGTTTGAGGATGGTTTAGATTCACAATTCGATCCGATGGGTAATATATTTTATTATTTAAATTAATTTTTTTTTAAACCTCAAGGTTTTTATTTACACTGCATTTGGAAGTTAGCACTGCGATTTTTTAAGATAAGAAGTTTTTTACTTTTCCACACTTGCATCCATGGGTCCTGTTGATATTAAATTAACTGATTAATTGAATATTGAATATTAAAGTGAAGTGTAATTAATGTTTGATACGTTTTGCATTATTAAAAAATATTCATTGTGCTATATTTGTAAAGCATAATATTGAAGTGAGTATTTCACGGTTTCCCATTTAATTTCAATAGTGTTTACAAGTGTATTGAATAATAATTAACCTCATCTAATAAGTAAATAAATATACTTTCTTTATTTTTATATATAAAATTCTTCTTTTACGTCACTGTGTACGTACCCCTCCTAAATGGTTGGACCTATTTTGATGAAATTTTTCGAGTGTTCATGGGTGTTCGAGAATGATTGAGATTTTTTGATTGTTTGTTACTGTTAATCATCTCAATAGTTTGATGTACACTGGATCTGGTTGGCAGGGCAGTAATAACAGTATTGAGATTTTTTAAATAGCCTACCACTTAGTTATGAAACCATAATAGTTATATTGGTGAAAATTCTTCCACCTTCCAGTAAAGTTTATATTTAAAAAGTTACCCAAATTAATTTGTTGTGTATTTTATTACAGATACACCACAACTTGAGTTAATTCTTCTTGCTATTAATTAAAACCAGTTCAAGTTCATACTTATAATATTAAACTTCTAGGATTTATCTGAAGATAAATCACGGAAAGGAATTAAGAGACAAGACTATATTTATTCATAGGGAATTCAGGAATTCTGTCTTTTCTGCTAAAAAAAAATTATACTTACAGAGCCTGATGGCAAATAACTGGATTTTAGAGTAATATAATATTTAATTTTTGAAATAATCAAAATTAACTAATTACCAGAGACCTATAACAAAAATGTATAAGTATAATCAAATTGACCATGATTAAAGATAAAAAGTTTCAGTAGAACAAAGATTGCAATCCTTTAATAACTTCAGAATGACCTGTTCATGTTAGATTTTCATTCATTAACAGTTACAGTAATTATTCATGTTATATAGTAATGCTATCAAGTAGGTTAATATGAATTCATTTAGAAAATAATATTTATTAATTTTATTTCTGCAATATGCTGCAAACTGATTATTCATTCCATCATTCTTTAATTAATTTATTTCACTCTCTGCTCATCTCCTTCTCCCACCATACAATATGTTTACATAAAATAAATGAGTAATAATACCTGATCTTGTACTAAAAATTGTTGATTAATTTACTATTTAAAAATTATCCTGTACATTATAGAAGCCCTAAGAAGACTAAGTTTCTACACTTCAGCATATGATAGAAATAATTAATAACAAAACTGAAAGTTATAGCTTTTCTAAATTTTGTAAATTCATGCATTTGATAAATAGAAACTAAGTGCGATAAATATATGCTTTTGAAATTAACTATCCGCTGCTAGACAGACCTAGGTTTCCTACAGGCTATGAGATCTAATACTTGCAAATAGTAAATTGGTTCCTAGACATGCATTTCAAAATTTATATGCTCAAACAAGTGTAGATTAAATGCTTCAAATACAGAATAATATTTGCATTTACCGCCTTCAAGTTCTGCTAGTTCCTTTCTGGGAATGATCTCTGCAATTCCATATTTACATAAAACAAAGCCATGTATTTATAGCACACATTTAATGTTAAAAATAAAAAGCCAAATACAAAAATAAAGTATTTTTCAAGCTCATAAAAATATTTAACAAAGGGTAAATGATTAATTTAAGGAAGAAATAGTTGGGGGTGCAGTCAATCAAAACACATAAATAAGCGTTACTTATTTATTATGTGCCTTTTTACTTATTTAACTTGGGTAACGTTACTTATTTAACTTAGGTCTTAGCTCGCCTCGCTGCAGCGTGTTTTATCCGCCCTGAAGATGGCCTACATTGTAGGCCGAAACGTCGGCACATAATAAATAAGTAACGCTTATTTATGTGTTTTGATTGACTGCACCCCCAACTATTTCTTCCTTAAATTAGAAGATACAGTCGACCAATTCTTCTCTAACTAAGGTAAATGATTAAGCTGTGATCAAAAAGTTGGCATAAAAGAATAAGATGAACTAGTATAACTGAGAACCATTAATTTGGTAAAGATGATGGTACAGGGCTAAAATCTGCCTTAAGACGAATAAGACTTTAATTGCGAAAATGAACTTTTTCACTTGTTGGAAACAAAAAGTAATTATTAATAAATGACATTAGAGCAAACTGAAAAAAAAGAACCTGAAATCTTTTACATTTTTTAAGTTTCATTAAAACAATATTCATAAAGACTGTATTACTAACTTTAAGTTTTTAACCAACTATAAGTAATTTTCTTGGCAAATGAAGCCAAGATTTTTTATGAATTTCTAAAGTTTATTTATTTAATCTTTAAAAATATCAAATTGTTATTTTATGCAAAATTTAATTATGTTCTACAAAAAATTAAAAAAATCTGAAAATAGACACTCAGAAAACAAAATGTGTTATTTTTGTAAACAAGCAGAAGTGGGATTTTTAAAATTACAATTTCATTGATTGCTAAAGATGCACAGAGTTATGAGAAAAGATTGAAACCCACAGGAAAGTCAAATCTGAAATGTTCAGTAGGAATACAAAGACAATAGAAAGTTTCTAATGAAGTGGATTCACCAATGAATTGCTTCTGGGATTAAATATAATCAACCGATGTAAATCTATGGATAGGCTGTGTTGGGGGAGGCCCGGGTTCTTGCAGGACCATAATAATAATGAAATTCCAACAGTAAAATTATTTTCTTAACTATTTTCCATATTTAAAAGTTTTAACATAAAGTTTTGGCTATCAACCTTTATATAGTCAAAAAAATTTTAAATTTAAAAACATTCAAAATTATTAAATAATTTTTTAGATTTTGAATCAAGAACAAATTTTCCAAGCAAGAACAAATTCTTTTATTCCAAAAGAATAAAAGAGGCTGGAGAGAACAGGTTGATAACTTATAGAATAATCCACTATTTCTTACCTTATAAAGGTGTTGTCCAACAAGCAACATTAAGTACCAGGCAACAAATAGAATAGACAAGTAAATTCCTTGAAAGGAACTAATATTCTTTTTGATCACATCTTACATCATAAATCAATATGTTATAAATACTTTTACTATTACTGTTAATATTTAATACATTATTAAATTACTTTAACACATCAGAGCATTTTACCTATACCTTTCACCAGTATCAAAAGTATATAAAACAAGGTTTGAGGAATTAACTTAATAAAATATCTAATGAACCCAAATTGTTGATTACTAATCTATCATGGTAAACCAATTGTAATTCAAATAATTAGAATGTAATGAGCAAATTAAGAGTGTTAAAATATCACCGTTTTATATAAAGGTGAAAAATTTAAAAAACAACCTAAAATGATATAAATATAATGCACATCATTTTCCATTATAGAAGTAAGAATGATGTTATAATTTATAAAAAAAGTTGAACTGATATAATGATTGATTATTACTACAGTAATTATTTCTCGCTATTATATAAACAAGTTTTCAGTGAGCAAGTAATATTTTATTTTACAGTCATAAAGCGGAGTGTAACATAACAGAAACACCATACTTCTTATTTCCAATATTATTTCTCCTAACATTATTGGGAATAATTTTTCTCCAAATCTGAATTATTCCACTTTTACACACCTCTTATCATTCTATCCATGGGGGGATTCTGATCCCAGAACTCCTTGAATAGATTAAAGATAGTTAAAACAAAATAAATGAATTAAAAGAACAAATCCAAGTTGGTTTAATATCACAGTCATGATTGTGCTGCACCCAATGAGCATGAATGCTCTCTTCAGGTGAAACCTGGTAATGCAATGCTCACTCCTGAGCAGCATTAACCGCTGCTTAGTAGTAGTAGCAGAGTTGCTTAGATGTAAAACAAAATAGCACACCAAATGTGCTATATATTATGAATGTAAATTGTCTAACACATGTTCTTTGCTCATACCCTGCAGATAACCTTCGAGTAATCTTCTAAAAATGACTACCAATGATACCAATATCTGATTGACTTTAGAATCAATATTCTGTTCTCGACTTTGGTAACTCTCTAAAAGAGTTTATTAAAAATTTTATTAAGTTTATTTTGGCTAATGACTGCATATTTCAAGACTCCCATTTTACCCTATTGAACTTGTTTTTGGTATTATTACACTCTAAAATAGAAAATTGCTTATAACTATTTTTTTTTTTTTTTTTTTTTTTTTAACAGATCAATAGTTGGTAATTCGGTAATAATGAAATAAATAATAATTTCACTAGGGATCAATCAATAGTAACTAAAATATTGAAATCATTTTACAATATTAAGATTTACAAAATTGTTGATCACATAGTATAATTAATTTACACAATCAAAACTAGAGATATTGACTTTAAAAGAAAGTATATAATGGTAAACGATTTATTAGCTTTATTTTTCAATCTAATAAATTATTCCCAACAAAGTACCAGCTATTTACAAAACATTAATAGGTGAGTGCATTGAGGTTTGGTGCAAGTGATATATACAATTCATCAAAATTTAACTTAAAGGTGTATTTTCATAGCTATTTACAAAGTATATTCCAGGTTCTTGAAAAAAAAAAAAATAATAAATACATCTTACTAATATTATAAATGTGAAAGTTTGTATGTTTGTCCCTCTTTCACGCAAAAACTACTGAACGGATTTGGATGAAACTTTACAGTAATATAGGTTATACAACAGAATAACACATAGGCTACAGCAAGCGCGGATATAGGGTGACTCACGGGGGCATGTACCCCCCCCCCCTCGACAGTTTTATGCATACTGTGGAGAATTCATTATAGTACATAATTAAAGGCAAACACATGATCATAATCGTTAAAATAACTGAAAGAACATGAGTGAAATTATTGTTTTGACATCCTACTAATATTATAAATGCGAATGTTTGTTACACATTCACGCAAAAAATAGAACGGATTTGGATGAAACTTATTGAGTAAAATAGGTTATACATCATAGGCTACAGCAAGGGCAGAATTATGTGGGGACAAGGGGGCATGTGCCCCCCCCCTTTATAGTACAAAATTAAAGGCAAATCAGGAACTTCGCATCTTGAAATTTGTAGATAGGTTCATTGTATAGTTTAAGAAAGAAATTTGGATAATTCAACCCCCAGGATTTCCCCTTTAATATTATAGGGGTTCAAAGGTTGTATGGAATTCGTCAGTTTTGAAGTTGGATATCTGAAATTTTGGATGTACAATTAACTTATATTTTTAAAAAATAATTTTTTTTTTTTTTATCTTAGCCCCTTTAGGTTTGAAGGTTTCTAAGCTGGATTAGGATTAGGTTGGTACATTTTAAGAGGAGGATGAGAAAATGGAAGGCTCTAATTTCTTTATTAATTTATTAACTTTATATTTTTAAAATTATTTATTTAAAATGATCATTCACAAAACTTTATGTGGCAGACCAAATTCCACGCGAGCGAAGCCGCGGGTATAAGCTAGTAATGCATAATAATAAATACAATTTGTATAAGATAATGTTTATCAATTCCACCAAGGCCAGATAAAGGAATGGAGGAGAAGTGACTAATTGCCAAGATAAAAATCATACCAGACAAAATATTCTAACAGACCAATTGTATTGAATGTACAAATTGATTGAGTTGTAGTTATTATGCAACTAAAATTCAAGCTTTATAGTCAATGCTGACAGTGACAACACTCAATAGCCTAACAAATTTTTATTGTATTTTTGATAAAATACAGTTGTCGGTTTTCAATACAAAACATCAGAGTTTAATTTCTAAGGTAACAAATGACTTCTGCCAACTATTTCCTAAGTAAGAATACATTTACTTGCTGAAAAAAACAGAATGACATGTGCAGTTTATGTTAATTTTTATTACTATAATCGGTTCATTATAGCAATAACAACCTGAATTAAAGATTTGATTTTTGGAAGTAACTTTGGCCCTAAAACGTTATGACTACATTGTAGAAAAGAGTTGTCCAACCTTTTGCATAGTAAGCATCAATATTTTTGTAGAGTTTCATAACTCGTAAATTTGTATACACTCAAACGTTCATCATTAAATGTTGGAAAATACAGAGATAAGGTTAGAATCTCTTATGTGTTTAGGATAGGAAAAATAATAACTTGCCTTATAATTAAATCAATTAATTTATGTCAGTCCCTTCTCTCTGTTTTCTAGAAGTACTGATCCTGCTATTTGCTTAATAGTGTACTTTTAAATATTAATTCCTTATAGACATGACATACAAAGAGTAAAGACACATACAAATATAAAGGTGGAAAGATCCGCCTTATTGTGCACACTTTCATTTAGCCATCCCTGCAAAGTTTTTTAAAAATAAAAATACAGAACTTATATGAAAGTGGATGATTGGAAAATCATAAATAAAAGTAAAAATGTACCCAAAAACAAAAATTCATTTTACAAAATCAGCATGACTGTCAGACCAAATAATCCAAACACTTATTTTAAGGTATTCAATAATGCAAATAACAGAGAAAATAAACAATCAACTTACCTTGGGCACCAAGCATTGTAGCTTTCACAGTAGATAGAATTTTAAGCTGCGTACCAATTGTGGGTATTCTTTCACACACTTGAAGAAGACTCTAAAAAATAAGAATAGACACTTTCAAAATTTAATTTTAAGGCTATGCTGAGAATAATATGTAATAAAAATTTAAAAACAAGACACTATAAATAATTTATGTTTAGAATCCTATGTTTAAATATATATTTAAACACACATATATTTTAAACTTACAGGTGAATATATACATATATAACCCAATTCTTTGTAGCTCCTATGAAATCTGGTAAATTATACACAAATACTTTTCAATCGCTAATGCAAATATATAAATTATAAATAACAATCTAACCGTTCTCATTCTCTTGTCAGTACATTCCCTTGCTAATTCCTTAGCCAGTCTGGTAACTTCCTCGGACGCTTCTGCAATTTCTTTAGCAGTTGCTATTAAATCCCTTTTAGTTCCTCCCTCTCCCCTGACGAGCTGAGAAAGTCGACCCATGAGAAGAGCCATCCTTTTTGCAGCAGCGATTATATCGTTATCCTTTGAAGACCACTGACGAACTTCTTCATGAAGCCCATGAGCTGCCATCTAATAAACAAAAGATATTACTCTAAAATCAAACTTAAATTTAGAGATTCAAAATTTGTAGAGAAGTAGCTAATCAGCAATAAAAATAATATTTATAGTCATATCAAAATTAAAACTTTTTCAATATTTCAAATAAAAAAATTCAAATATCAAAGGAAATATTCTCAAGGTAACAAATATGTTACATAAATCCTATTCACTATTACAACTTCTTAAGAAAGAAAATACCAGACAAAATTCAAATATATTAAGCAATAAATAACAACAAATAAAATCACAAGAATACATATTAATCACCTAGACAACAAAATTTTAATAATTTAATAATAGATCCAATAATTAAAAATATATAGCCATTAATCTGGGGTGGGTAAGTTGAAAAAGAATATAACACTCTCTTCAATGGTTGTCACAATAAGCATCACAAATGTAGAGGAAAAAACCATCAGGGAGTAGTTGATTTCTGTCCCATTGATACCCAACTATGCAAAAGTAGGTACCTGTGTGTTAACGCCACTGCAGTTATTTTTGCGTAAAGAGCAATCTTGTTCGCATGCACAAGCAATTATATTTTATAACAGTTATATTTCTAACAGATTATTATATTATACATTATATTTCTAATACAAACCACCACTAACCCCAATAAATAGATTTAAAAACGTTATGCAAGATAACTGTTACAAAATATAACTGCTCGCGCAAGCAAACAAGTAGTCAAATATAACTGCGGTGGCGTTAACACACAATTACTCAAAATTATGCTGAAAGGTATATAGTTTAATTACATTCACATTCGTGAACTGTCATGCACCAAAAGAGAAGTTGATGAGGAAACAGAACAGTTCTATGATGACCTTAAAATATAATGCTTCTGCTTGGAAGTTGAATGCACATCTCAGAAGCGCATGTGGTGGCCACAAATTTCACAATGAAACCTGAAAATGGCTAAAGAATAGCCAGTCTCATCTAATTATTGTTAATATTACGGTATAATTATTTGAAGATTATTATGGTCTAATCCTTCTTTCCCAGAAAAGATATTCACAAAGCTACTTTGAGATCTCCAGATGATCGGACTATTAACCGGATTGATCATTCACTGAAAAATAACATGCCATAGATCAAACCTCCAATTATATTATGTTGTATTCAAACTAATAAAAAAAAGTGACAAATTTGGCCACCGATCATGATATGGATGATGTTAAAATTAGAGCTAGAATACCCAAGGGGCGGGGGCATAGCTGGAAATTCTTTCTTCTACAATTCAAGATTACAAGAAAACAGTTGTATAAAAGCATGTGGGATACTCTTGGAGCTTATGCAATATATTTTTAATTTTTACACACACACAGCAGCCCTCAGTTCCAAACGCTACGGGAGGAATTCAAAGCTGCGAGGCGTGAGCTCCGGCGTGCAATTAAGAAGAGCAAGAGGCAGTCCTGGAAGGAACTATGCGAGGGGGTGGACGAGGATCCATGGGGTAGGCCTTACAGATCCATCATGAAGAAGCTGAAGGGCAGCTCTACGAGATCGCCTACGTGCCCGGTGACAGTGGAGAAGATCGTTGCCACTCTGTTCCCAGAACAAGAGGAATTAGTGCACTCAGAAAAGCTGCAGCCAACTGACACACCGAACGTGACAGCTGAGGAGCTCAGGGATGCAGCACTAGCCTTAAGACTAAAAAAGCTCCAGGTCTGGATGGCATTCCGAAAGTGGCACTAAAGGCGGCAATGGAGACCAGACCAAACCTATTTCAGGAAGTCTTCAGCTCCTGCCTAAGAGAGGGATCATTCCTGCGATCATGGAAAAGGCAGCGCCTTGTGCTGATCCCGAAAAGCAAGGGAAACCCATCGGATCCTACCACATATCGACCAATATGTTTGTTGGACACAGCTGGGAAGGCTTTGGAGAAAATAATAGCCAGTAGGATCCAAGAGACCACCGAAGGAGCAGGAGGGTTGTCAAGGACTCAATTCGGATTCCGGAAAGCGAGATCTACGCTGGACGCTATTACCATGGTAATAGAAACTGCCCAGAACTGAAGCTGCATTCTGAATGCTTTGCAGAAAATGGGTGTCCCCATGTACATCCGGAACATTATCAGTGATTATTTTATGGACAGGACCCTAATATATTCAACGGAGGACGGTCCCAAAAGCTTCAAGGTGTCTGGCGGAGTACTCCAGGGTTCAGTGCTTGGGCCTGTCCTGTGGAACATCATGTATGACAGGATCCTCAGGCTTGGCCTACCAGAGGGTGCCAAGACAGTGGGTTTTGCTGATGACGTTGCAGTGGTAATTGAGGCCAAATACAAAGATGAAGTGGCCCTGAAGGCCAACCAGAGTATCTCACTAATCCGTGATTGGCTGGCTTCGGTGGGGCTCCAGCTTGCAGACAAGAAAACAGAGGCTCTTCTTATTAGTAGCCGCAAAAGGAGGGAAGAAATAACCCTGAGAGTGGGCAGACAAGAGATCCAGTCCCAGCCCTTGCTGAGATATCTCGGAGTTATAATCGATGAAAGGCTGCGGTTCAAGGAGCATATCCAGCGAGTATGCGATAAAACAGCAAGAGAGACCACAGCACTGGCACGACTGATGCCCAACGTAGGCGGGCCTAGAAACAGTCAAAGACTATTATTATCGAGCGTCACCTCATCCATCCTTCTCTACGCAGCCCCGATATGGAATGGTGCCTTGGACACACTGGCTTACAGGAGACCAATGGTGTCCATTTATCGTCGAAGTGCCCTGAGGGTAATCAGCGCGTTTTGCACTGTCTCTTACGAAGCTGCATGTGTAGTGGCCAGGATGCCACCAATAGAAATGATCGCAGAAGAGAGACAGCGTTGGTATAAAAGAGTTGCTCGCATCCCCAGAACTGAGGAAAGGAAGATGACAGTCGAGAAGTGGCAACAACGCTGGGATATGGCCACGAACGGGAGGTGGATCCATAGGCTGGTTCCTCGCATCGAACCCTGGGTGGATAGGAGCCATGGGGAAGTAGACTACTACCTAACCCAGATGCTTACAGGAAATGGCTGCTTCAGAGCATACCAATTACGGTTTAAGCTGGACAATACAGCAGAATGTCCAAGCTGCCCAACAATAGAGGAGACGGTGGAACATGTATTCTTCAGCTGTCCCCGTTTTCAAGAAAAACGGAATGATTTTCAAGGAGTCTGTGGCTCAGGAGCGACAGCCGACAATATGGTTAGCCTGATGCTGCTTTCACAGGAGTGCTGGACAGCTGGCCAACGCCTGGCCGCAGAGGTCATCAAGAAGCTGAGGAAGTAAGAGAAGGAGAGGCGTGCCTAGAACAGAGGTAGCCTAGCACAATGAGGCGGCACACACCCACTCCCCCTCCATGAAGTAATGCCTAACGGTGGTCCCGTGGAGGGTGGGAAACAGGTGTAGGGAGGTGGTTTTAGTGGGTAAAAATCCCACACTACGGATAGGTACTGGCCTATCCGTGTCTTTTGAAGATTTCCACCTACCCCCGTAAAAAACAAAAACAAAAAAAAACACATATATATAATATGGTACCGTACATAGACAAAAATAATTTACCATAATTGGTTGGTTAGGCTGTGGAGCTTGCATGAACATATCGTCTTCATCATCTGTTTCAGCTGGGGGTGGAGGTCTCGGTGGAGGAAGCTCACCACCAGGTAGTGGAGGTCTTGGAGGAACAAAATCTAAAAATAATAATAACTTTTGTAAAACTAAAATTTACAATTCTACTGCATCTTAACATTGGGCCACACTTAAAATCCAATCTCATATACAACATAATTTTCAAGCCATACAAATAGACATTAGTTCACATGAAAGAATTCAACAGCAAAACAACAAAATATTAGTAGATACAAGAAAATCTAATGATGCTCAATTTGTACTATTGAAAAAAGCTATTCAATATGACAAAACTTTAAATTAAAATAAATTGATATACCTACTATTTAAAAATACAGAAATTAATGCAAGATTGCATTTATATTTTCTCCTTAATATAAAATTAATAAAGATAAATAAACATCAAAGCACTAAATAATCAAAGCAAAAAATCTAATGATCTCATAAGATTTAAACATTAATTCTACACCTGCTGCCATCTAATTCTAAAAATCTGAATCATATACAAAGTTTACAGAGTTAATCTACTTGATAAAATGTAATACTATAACAAAAAATAAAATCAGTCCAAAGAATAAAAATATCCACCATACTAAAAACAATGAAACTGAAAAATTTCACATAATACATTTACAATACAGCAAAAACTGTCAAGAAGTTAAAAGTAAACACCAAACAAAACCTTGTTAGTAACAAGACACGCTGGTTTTTTTATTATTTCAATTCAATGTTTTTATTTGTCTGGGCTCAAGGGGAGCATTTGATTTCCATAGATACAATTTAACACTCATCTTAATTAATACCAATTCATAATCGGTTGAAAAAAGTTTATATATTTTGCCTTTAAAAAAAATAGCCTTGGTCAATAAAAGTCCAAAACAGGGATTGATCATTATTACAATTGATTAAGATAATAATCAAACAAATTATACTTTTTTAAATATTATTTTTCTTTTAATTTCATGAGACATTAAAATTTAAAAGTTTGTTGATAAACGAAAGATAAATATTTCATGTTCGTTTTAATAAATATTTCTTCAAAGTGAACATTTTACAGACATTGAATTTAAATAGAAATTTTAGACTAAATATAAAATTAATGTTGCTGCAGATTTAATTTTAACACTCTTCTTTATATATTCAATGAATACGCCTCAAGACCAATTAAGCCCTATTTATGTACTCATATTCAAACATTAGGCATTATATTTAGATGAAAATCAAACAATAATAATTAAATAAAAATTGAAAAAAAAAACACAAAACAGTTAAAAACAATGAAAATTCATTTTTAAAGAAAGCATAAACCCTTATTTATGCTTTGATGTGTTTTTTAGACATGTGATATTTTATGTGCAAAAGACAAATGTGATTTTTATGAACATTTTCAAATATATATTTCTCTATATAGTAGTTGTTTATTAAAAATAAATGTTTTTCAGCTTTCTGTTTATATGATCAATAAAATTTGCAAATCAAACTGCAGTCTCTAAACCAAAAGATGCAATTGCTTTGTTACAGTTGCTAAAATAATAAACTGATACAGTCTAAAATTAAGATTAATAAAAATTTTGACATATAATTGTTTCCTAGAACTTGTAGATTATGAAAGAGAAGAAGCCATGGATGAGCTTAAGAGATTGCTATGAAATTTCTTCTAGCTTTTGTTCCCCTTTTTATTTATTCTCTTATCTTGCTTATTCATTCCAACTGTATTGGATTAGGTAAACAAATATCTAACCGAGTAAATAAATGTTTAACATTTTTTGAAAAATGCAAGTAGACCAAACAATGCAAAGGCTGTTTATAAGATTATGCTACTATCTCTATGTTAAATGGAGAATAAAGCGAATAAAAGCCCTGCTAGTAGCATTGAGCTCACTGATGGACTTGTCGACTAAGGCTGAAATTCAACAAATAATATCAAAACATCATAATATAGCAATCTTAATTGAAACACACTCCATCGAACATAGAGATAGCACCATAATTTCAAATTAATAAGTAATCAAGTTACAAGTTGACAAAAAAAAATTAAAAAGTACAGAAATACATGTTAGTTTTATGATTTAATGTACAATTTCCAATTTAAAAAAACAAGACATTTTTAAATTCCACAATAAAAATAAAAACTATCAAGTTTTACAAGCCTACAGTATTGGGAAAATCATGCTCATCAAGCTTTGAACACAGGTAAGATTAAAAGTTAAAATATTTTAATATGCACGCAAGTAGTATTTACAACAAAAGTGTGTGTACCTGGTCCATCGTAGTAAGGCGTTTTAAAGATAGGCGTCTGGTAAACGGGCTCTGAAAAACATCTTTGTTTAATTTTACAACCAACACCAACAATAGGTGTTAATATAGGAAAGAATATTAAGATAATTTTTTCCATCAGAGGAAAACAGCATTGAGCGATGCATTTCTATTTACAAAATTATGTTATGTATAAGATAACTTGTGTTATTTGAGAAAAAAATATATACATATAAACATTTAATGATATAAATCAATGTCCTATTATTAACTGTATAACCATAATTTCTTTTAATAAAATAATAAATGCTAGAATTTTTTAGCTCTTGGTAATTATAATTATCTGAATTATATGAATGGAATGCAATAACTGAGTTCTAAACCATCCATCGAATGTTTACTTGAAAAATAAATCATATTTAAATAAGCTGGATTACTAGAAAACAGTTCCCTAATTGATCCAATGTCGAAAATTTCCATTTTAAAGAAATAATACCATTGAATAAAATGGAATCCCTTGGAAGAAAATTATTTAAATATGTTTTGACCCAACCATGATGTTGATGAATGATTTTTCACATGATGAATAATCATAAAATGTTAAACACCAAATTATTCTGTAATTTGATGATTATTCTTAATCATTAAAGAAAAACTCTATTATAACAATTCCTATAAAATTTCAATAAAAAATTCTATGAAAAATCATCGAAAGATCAAAGTATTCCTTAAATTTACAAATTGCTTTTGCACATGTGTCACCAGAAAATATAATAATGTTATAAAACAAAGAAATAGCAAAAAATTTAATTTTGAGAAATGATCCAATATTAAATATTATTTTTTCATAATGCTCACAATAAAACAAACTATTCTCTCAAATCATAATAAAATATAAACAAAATTCTTATAAATTAATCTCACATCTGATGGAAAACGATTTTTTTAATGTTTAATAATAAATAAAAATCATGCAAAGAATAAAACACATAAAAAAGGATTAAATATTGTAAAAATACATGCAATGTGAAAGGTAATAATTCCTATAGTATCCAAAAATATTCTAATAAAACCTCATTAAATATATATTAAACTCATAGAAAAAGAAAACAAAAGAGATAAATGAACAATGTAGAGAGAAAGTAATTTGAAAATAAAAAAGAAAGAAAAGTTAATACAATTATACACTGCTCTCCTATTAAGATATACATCATCATTATCATCACAATCTTTCCCTCTTCTACTGAGTATTGAGGTGTGAGTATTATAAAGATATACAGAATATATAAATACATACATCTACACACTGACCTACCTCGTCCTCTGTAACATCAAAAATAATAAAAACTATAAAATCAAGATATAATCGATAAAACAATTAAATTTATCTCTTTTGTTTTCTAAATGAAAATAGTTAGTAATTATACCTGAAGAAGTGTTAGTAAAAGCCTTCATCAATAATGTTTCACTTAGAAAGTTAAAAAAACTGAATCATACTTAAGGTACAAAAAATAACTAATTGAACTATACATATTTATAATTAATATATAGCAAAAGCATGTACATGGCATTTTTTATATACATATGTATTAGATTATAAGATAAAACTTAAAATAACACTATGATCAGGAATGGTTAGTTCTAACCAAAATGATTTGAGAAACGGTACTCCACCATCAGAAGGGAATGAGATTATAAGCAATTTAATTTTAACAGAATGTAGTTACATTCCAACATTCTTAGGTTTAGTTTCAGTTCCATTTTTCTTCCAATTTGATTTCGCTCCAGTTTTCATTTGCTCTAATTATGTTAATTACATTTAGTTAGTGGACCTTATGATCACATGGTAAATGATGGTGGTAAAAACCATCATTAGAATTATCCAGTCAACTATTCACACATAACACTCAAAGATAAAAACTCTAATTAAAGTGACAAGTTCAAACACAAGAGACAAATTATAAATATCAAAATCAAATTATTTTAATTTGGATAATATGTTTTCTTTAGTGGTTCTGTCATAGTAATGTTTCATTAAATTATACTACCGCTAATACTATTCAATGACACTTCATATCATTAAATTTGGGAGTTAGCTATAAGGACAGGAGGTTGGTACTCATCAAGTTATTTAAAAAAAAAAGTCTTTTGAACCACTAAAATTCATTCATTGTAAAGCTAGAAAGAAAAATATAACCATCCCAGTGAAGGAATAAATCATTCCATTCCAAATGCTAGTTGAAAAGGTCAATCCTTAATTTCCTCATTTATTTACAAAATGGAAAATGACTAAAAAGAAGACATCAAATGCACACAAATTTATAGATGTTCATAAAATGCTCAAGCAGGATTTCAAGCTGAATAAAAATGAAAATATAAATACGATTGGCTTAAACTTACCACTAATGTGCAGATTGTTCACATCAGGAATGTCATGAGTGAGGGCATGCTTGACTTCTCCCACGGATGTCATTAGCTTGAAAATTAAAGAAAAGGTTACAAAAAATACTACAGACGATCGTACAAATATTGTGAAGAAACTATTCAAAATATTTTAAAATGAATCAGTATTTATAAAAATAAATTACAGCCAATTATCATGGACTATTTTCTAAATAAACAATAATACTTACAGCTCTGTACGATTCTCTCCATCTAGAGACAGCAGCATGATCTAGAGGATTTATTGCAACAGCTTTAGCATCTTGGACCATTCTGGTTACACCTATAATACAATATAAACTATAATAAATATAAAATAAGTAATACACAATATAATATTAGTAAAAAAAATAATAATAGTGAGAGTAATGAAAAATAAAAGCTAAATAAATATTTTAAAAAATAAATGGCATGGGATCGTAGCAAGACAGTGTATTAGCATTTCTGGATCTGGGAACGGCCTTTGATTCGGTTCTGAGGCAAGAGATTTGGGACACGCTGATTAGAAGAAGGGTGCCGGCAAATCTAGTGAGTGCCATAAAATCGGTTTATCAGGACTCAAAGGGTATAGTGAGGCTCAATGGTAAAACATCCCAACCTTTTCACTTCTATAAAGGAGTAAAGCCGAGGGACAGCCTTAGTCCTTTGCTTTTTGTCCTTCTTGTGGATGAGGTATGGAAGTTATGTAAAAGGAAAACTCCAAGAGCTGTGGTGGGATACTGGAATCTAACATCAGTGCTTGCCCAGGCTATGATATATGCAGACGACATAGTACTGATTGCAGACTCTCAGGAAATTCTCAAGACATCACTAAATAAATGACATGAGGAACTCCAGCTAAGAGGATTGCACAAAAATCCAGCTAAAAGCAAAATTATGTAGCTAGGAAGGAAAAACCTGGAGACAAGGATATTATGTGATGGCGAACCCCTACACATATCTAGGGACAGTCATGAGTAAAGAAGGTAAAAGAGAACAGGAGGTTCTAAATCGGGTGATGAAGGCCAATGGACTGTACTACCTGTACTACCAGATATCCAAAACTATCATTGGAAAACATGAAGTAAGCAGAGATGCCAAAATTAGGATATTTAAATCGGTTTTCCTTCCAGTGCTTTTGTATGGATCTGAAAGTTGGACAACCCTCGATAAACATGCAAGCAGGATGGCAACGGCTGAAATGAGATTCCTCTGAGGGATAGTTGGCAGGACCAGGAGGAACTGTATAAGAAATTACAAGATTCGCAAGGATTTGGGAGTAAGATCAGTACGGGACATCCTGGAAGAGCACCAATTGAAATGGTTTGGGCATGTCTGCAGAAAGAGAGATACCCGAAAGGCCAGGGGGTCCTTTGAAGCTAGACCGGAAGGAAGACACCCTTGTAAAATACCTAGATGTATGTACTCCAACTATATTGGGAAACTGGGTGCAGCAAGAGGACTCACAATTCCGGAGATGGGAAAAATTGCAAGGGACAGAGACCAATGGGCTCGGTGGACCGAGACGGAAACTCCACGATTAGCGGCACACAGGAGTTAGAGGAAGAAGAAGAAATAAATGATATAATTTCATAAAATAGCTGCTTTCAAGGAAAAAATCTGGTTAACTATTCTCCTAACGACTTCGTAATTAATTAAAGTTTTACTAATACTGAATATTTCAATTTCGACACTGATAAATATTGATATATTCTGAGACAGTAATAAAGCAGGGCAATTGATTTATCAAGATTCTGCTGAGTTTTAATGGTATGTTTATTTCATGTCACTTAAAAATTTAAAAAAAACTTGTCACTTATGAGCATTTTGAAGATAAATTAAAATATTACTAACAGTTCTGAAGATGATCAGCAGCCTTATTAACACCAGCAATAAAGGCTGGATCTTCTGAATTCTCAGCTTCTTGTTTAGCGACCTGGAGCACCCTGTTGGCCAGGCGAGCTATAGCAGTTGTATGGCTAACCATCTTTTCAGCATCACCCTTTGCAATGGCATCCTCACAAAGTACAGTGTGTTTAACCATGTGCTCCTCTAAAAAAGAATATAATACAAGAAATCAGAATTTTATTTTATATTTTTACTACAAAATTAAATACAAAACATAATTATTGTTTGTAAAGAAAAAACTAATGATTTTTTCTTAAAATAAGTAAAATGTTTTTAAGAGGAAATAATATACAATTTAAATAAATATCAATATTTTTATGGAAAACATGTTTAAGTTATACCAAAACTATTGACACAGCTTTTCTAGTTTTTGAGTTCTGGTTTTGCAAAATTATAAAAAAAATTAATTTATTGAAATTTACTTCTTTTTTTTTTTCACATCCTCCAAACTTTTATTTACACTATATTACAAATTTACAATGAATACATGCAAATGCTTATATATATAAAGGCCTTCTGTTACCTTTCGGTATTTTAAGGCGTTACAATGTGAGTCCGCTGAAGGCGGTTTTTACTCGAACCGGCTCAGAGCCGCTGACTTTATACAATGCTAATACAAAACAGGGAGGGACCGTTTAGCGGGATCAAGAATAGTGGTAGAAAGAAGAAAGTAAAGGCAGGAAGAAGGAAAACGAAGGAAGGATAAGGACAAGGGAGTACTTACCCCATCCCTAGATCAAATGTAAGCACATCGACCAAGGGAACACTGCCCTGCCATCTCCCAGGTCTGGGGGGTGGTTTTAAGTCCCTAAATAGGGGATTCGCACAGGTCTTCAGCCCATCAAAAAATTTGATGTGCCTCCGACCTATGTATTCGGGCACCGAGGGAAGCCGAAGCTCCTCCCGGATGGTGGTGTTAAGTGCTCCCTCGAGCGATGTTCCACTTACGATCTTTCTAAGGATAGAGTTCTGGTAATGCTGCAGCGTTGTTTTGTAGAGGTGTCTCAGTAGCGGTGCACCATAGAGCAACGTAGGTCTTATGATGGACTTGTAGATTTGCAATTTCAACCTCAGTGAGAGCTGCGGCGACAAGAGCAGATGGTATAGCCTGTGGGATTTCTGTCGTGCCAACTTCAATCTTGCCTGAACGTGCTTTGAGAAGGTAAGATTTCTATCAAAGGTAACGCCAAGGTAGAGGATTGAAGTGGATAATCTTCTATCCTCGCAGTCCACGGTAAAAGTTTTCGGTAGAGGTTTCCTACTCACACTCTGAAATGACATTACGATGGCATCCGTCTTAGACGAATTCACCCTAATGCCAATCAGTTTCAGCTCGTTCACTATGGTTTCAGTCGCCATTTGTGCCTTCTTAAGGGCATATGGGGTGCTGATGCTAGTGGCGTAAATCCCAATATCATCCGCATATGCTGCTACCATTGCTCCTGGATGCTCCATTGCGACCACGGGAGCTGTGAAAATCACAAACATCAGTGGCCCCAATACAGAGCCTTGAGGTACTCCACAGGTGGTGGTGCTAGAAGTCGAGTAACTGTCACCGACTCGTACGACGAAAGATCTTCCGCTGAGATAGCTTTGGATCAGACGACAAAGAGTGGCGGGAAAGCTAAACTCTCCTAAGCATCGGAGTAACAACTCATGAGACACACAGTCAAAGGCCTGGGTGCAGTCCAGTGAAATGAACGCCGTAGCTCTGTTCATCTGCATGTGCTCTATGGTGTGCGCCTGCAGCTTAGCCAGGTGGTGGTCACAGGCAACTCCTCTTAGGAAACCAGTCTGCTCAGGGGGGATGATTTTGTTCTCTCTGCAGTGCTTCGACATGTGATGGTGAACCAGTCTCTCAAAGATTTTGCTCATGTGAGGGAGCAAGCTGATCGGCCTATAGTGCTCAGGTAGTCCCCCACTCTTCCCAGGCTTGAGTAGTGGCACTACGACGGCTTGTTTCCACACATCAGGAAAGTACGAGATCCTCATGCAGGTGTTGAAAATGTTCAATAGAAAGGCTTAACCCTTCCTAGGAAGCATCTTCAACATCACATAGGGGATATCATCCTGCCCTGATGCTCTGTTACCTTTCGTGCGTCGTAGTACTGACTCGAGCTGACCAAAGGTGGAGAATGTGGGCTTCCCGTTGGGGCACGGTAGTGGTCCTTCCGGGATTGGTGGAGCATCTAACAGCCGAGCAGCTTCTCTCTCCTCATAAGCCTTCACCAAAAGTTCAGCCTGTTCCCCAGGCATCAGCAGGTTGCCTCCAGATGAAAGAAACACTCCGCTCCTTTTGGTTACGTTGGTTTTGACGAGCCGCCAGAACTGACGGGGGTCATCGTGAGTCCGACGCAACTGCTCATGCCAGAGGGATGTTTTCCAGTCTCGCATGAGGCCGGCTATCTGCCGGGTCATCGCATTGATGGCCGGTTTTAGCCCGTAGTCACGAGAGCGCTGGAAAATATTCCTCAGGTTATTCCGCTGACTTATGAGAACTAAGATGTGTTTCGGAGGTTTCCTGATGGCGTTGGGTAAAGGACTGAACTTTGGGATGTGCTGGTCTGCCGCGGCCTGTATGGTAGTGGTGATGACATCCACCGCCCTGTCCACCTCGTCCACGGTACTGATATGGGTGATCGTGGGGAGATCTTCCACAATGCTGGCTCTGTAACCTTTCCAGTCTGCTTTGTGCAAAAGGTACTTACTCGCAGGCGGAGCTGCGGGGTTACCTTCGAAAGTATAGAGCACGGGCCGGTGATCCGATGGTCCGTACGGGAGTGCAGTGCAATCCGTAATGGTATGCGAATCCCTGGTAAGGAGAAGGTCCAGCATTGAGGTCGATCCATGTCGGGCTGCATGTCTGAAGGTATGCACCCCAGGGTGATAGACGCACAACCTAGTCTTGGTGATAGTGGTTCCCAGTGTGTCAATGTTGGAGCATAGCCAGGCGGTGTGCTTAGCATTGAAGTCTCCTATGACTATGTATCGGCTCACTGCCTGGGCGTGCTTCAACAACAACTTCATAGCTGTATGTACAGCTTGTGGCCTCCTATACCAGGTCTGCAAGTTTAAAATGTCGTTTTAATTCCAATAGAATGCGCTCTTAGCCTATTGAAGGATTTTCTTATCTCTAAACGCTATTTTGTTTGTTAGTCATTTGTTTACAAAAGTCAGTTGTTTTTAAGTCGTTTACGTGGACGTATCATACCTTTCTTTGGTGTTAAAAATGTCTAATTTTAAGCCAAATAAAGAGCATTTGCGGCATGTCATGATTTTCTTATTCAATCAAAAGAAAAAGGCATCTGAATGTCATCGAATTCTTGTTGAGACTTATGGCGATCTTGCTCCAACCGTCAAGACATGTGAACGTTGGTTTCAAAGTTTCAAACGTGGTGATTTTGATGTTACTGATAAAAAACGAGAAAATCGACCAAAAAAGTTTGAGGACGTCGAATTGCAATCTTTATTAGACGAAGACAATACCCAAACCCAACAAATGATGGCAGAACAGTTGAATGTCACTAGACAAGCCATTTCCGATCGCCTGAGAGCTATGGGAAAAATTCAAAAGGTTGGAAAATGGGTTCCACATGAATTGGACGAACGACAGATGGAAAAACGAAAAATTGTGTGCGAAATGCTGCTTTTACGCCACGAAAGAAAGGGTTTTTTGCATCGAGTTGTAACTGGCGATGAAAAATGGATTTATTTTCAGAATCCCAAACGAATAAAATCATGGGTAACGCCAGGACAACTATCCACATCGAGTGCAAGACCGGATCGTTTTGGGAAGAAGACAATGCTGTGTGTGTGGTGGGATCAGAAGGGAGTAGTCTACTACGAGCTTCTCAAACCCGGCGAAACAGTCAATACCGACCGCTACCGACAACAAATGATCAATTTGAGTCACGCATTGATCGAAAAACGCCCAGAATGGGCTCACAGGCACGCCAAAGTCATTCTTCAGCATGATAACGCTCCTGCACATTCAGCCAGATTGACTAAGGAAACGATTTCTTCGCTTGGTTGGGAACTCCTACCCCACCCGCCGTATTCACCTGACCTGGCGCCTTCTGATTATCACCTATTCTCATCGATGGGACACTCATTGGCTGAGCAACACTTTAACAATTTGGAGGATGTAAGAAAATGGCTCGATGAATGGATTTCAAATAAAGATGAAGCATTCTTTTGGAATGGTATCCATAAATTGCCCGAGAGATGGACAAAATGTGTAGAAAGCGAGGGCCAGTACTTTGAATAAAATATATTATACTTTTTTTTGTAAATTAAATTATATTTTAAGATATAAACGACATTTTAAACTTGCAGACCTGGTAGACACAGCTGAACGTGAAACGGGTCTTGAACCGTACGTCAACTGTGACTATGTGAGTACCATTAGTTGGACACACTGGGTTAGGAATTCTCCTAGAGGGCACATCATTTCGGACTAGTATGGCGACGCTCGCTTTAATCCCCGGTGTGCAGGCCTCCCGGTACACAGTGTACCCCTGGATGTACAGTCGATCCGAGGCGGACAGCATGATGTCTGTCAGCGCCACTACCGATGGCCGGTGTTGATACAGGAGTATCTCAACCTCAGCCAGCTTGGAGAGCAGACCTCTGATATTATAGTTGATGACCTGGTGTTTAGTCATTTCGTCTGTTGGTCTCAAAGGCCCTGTTGAACATCTTCAACATCATGTGCATCATCTGGTCCATACGGGCTAAGAGGGTTGTCAGTAGGGCGTCAGTTGTAGAGGCTGACTGCTGTGGCTGGAAAGCTGGGAGGTCTGTTCCCTGAGATGGCTGAGGCTGGAATGAGCTCTGAGCAGGCTATGTTCCAGGGGGTATACTATAGTGGGGATGAGGTATGGAGTGGGGGGTAGGAGTAGGATGGGGGTGAGGGGTAGGGTGGGGGGCATGGGAGGAATGGGGTGACGGTCCCTTGCCTGATTGTCTTTTCGGCTGAGCTGGGCTTCCTCCTAGGAGTGACGAGTAGCTCGTTTCCTGGTTCACATGGGTAGCAAGCATCTTCTTCCTTCTCTGCTCGATAAGATCCTTTCTGACTGGACACTCTTTGGAGAACGCCGGGTGGTCACCCTTACAGTTCTGGCACTTAGCTGGTTTCTGTTCCTTATGCAGAGGACATTCACTGAGAACATGTTGATTACAGCACCATGCGCAGTACGCGGTGTGGCCACAATAAGCGGCAGTGTGCCCGAACCCCTGACATTGATAGCATTGGGTCGGCCCCCCGTTGCTCTTTGAAAATTACCGGGCGAAATAACACCCGTCCAGCGACTCGTAACTTCTTCAATTTATCCAGATTCACCGTGCTGTCAGTTATAATAAGTACTCCTTCTGTGGGCCTGAGCTGTCCTTTTCCATCTTTCCTCATCATTTGTTTGGCCGATTTGAAACCTGGGAGTCCTTCTCGCAAGTCAATGGTGAGTTCTGAGATGTCCACGTCACTATCATACCCATATAGAACGAATTTCTTGCTCCTCTTCGTTCCGCGGGGTGCATAAGTGTGAAACTCAGTTTCTTTGTCAGTACGGAGTATGGCTATGGCTGCGTCATGGTCCTTTTCATTGTTCAGATATAATCTTAATTCCCTTTCAGTGGAATTCATAGCAAACTGGGTGATCCCCTCAGCTAAGAGAGCGGCCCTTAGTTTTTTCTGTCCCCAAGGTGGTGTTACTATGATCGGTGGGGGCCTCCTGGTGTTTGATGGCCGGGACGCTGGAGCGGTATCATCACTGTTCTTATTCGCGAGAGCCGCAAATTTGTTGCTCACTATGGTAGGAGCCTTTTCACCCTTGAAAACCTCTGGTCTCATCCCAAATCTGCTATTCTTCTTATTCTGGGCAGTAGTAGAAGGTCCCTTGTTCACCGTCGGCCTTGAGCTAAACTTCTTCGGCACTGGCAAAAATGGGAATTCAACTTCCGGGGGCCCTCCTGTCCTCTTCTCCCCTCTATTATCTTCACTGCACTCCATGGAAGCGCTCTCATCTTCTGGTGGCAGAGGGGCAGTCATCGCCATATTAAATTCACCGCACTTATTGTTCATGGCAAACACAAGGGTGGTGGCTCTTGCCAGAGCAACGCTACCCGTTTAGCTGTTGACTATTTGTCCACAGGAGGCGTGTGGAGTCAAGCAGCCTAAGGTGCAAATCTAGGCAAGGTCCACTTGTGGTTGAAGGAATAGGTGTCTTTACAAAGGCTCCTATGCCAAAAATGTATTTCTGTAAAACGTATTTTAATTCAACGAGAACAGATTACGTAAACACAGAAAAATGAGGATAGATGGATGATTGAAATTTACAACTCATATTCTGGAGCATATAGCATGTTAGTTTAATACATCATTTGAGAGGAGGAAAAAAAAAGATATTTTCATTCCCTCTTAAATAATTGGGCTGGTGTTGACTTAAGTCAGTTAAGTCAATAGTGAGTTAACTGACTGTTATATCTAAAAAATGTTGTGATTAAAAACTGTTGAATCACAACATTCAGGAAATCAACTACTCCCAAGGTGAGATCTTTAGTGTAGAATGACAAAGGAAAGTATTTAGAAAATAAATATAATGCTTCTTAAATTAACATACCTGATATTTTAGTAAAATGTGCAGAGTTTATAGCATCGTCACAAAGAGAACGGATTCTGGCAATAGACTCAGCATATTGTCCTCTAAGATTTTCATAATGCTCTTCAGCAGCTTTTGATGTTGGATAACTAAAATGTAAAGTAAGAAATTCAACATTTACTACCAAAAACAATCCTAAATTAAAATAATTCATTATTCAAACACAATTATATACAGGAGAATGGAGATGGTTGGGGATGCAGTCAAAAAAACAACAAAGAAGTCAAGACTTATTTTTATTTGTGCCGACTTATTTGGTGTTTTTTTTACTGCACTCCCCCCAATGATCTACATTCTCCATTATATCATCCAGTCAACTATTTTCCTCTCTAACAATTATGATTTTATAAAAAATTAAACAAAACTTTTACTAAAAAAAAAAAAAGACCTTTACATTTAATCTAAACATAACTAGTTTTCTACTATATAATTTTTGGCCACTTTAATACAAATCTCTCGGGAACTTCTGATGAAATATACTTGGTTATTTTTATTTGTTTGTTTCCCTTAACTTATTAATCAACCCATCTAACCAACCTACATTTGTTAATTGATCTTATAGTTGCTGGTTTCCAAAAAAGAAATTGACTCTCCTTTTTATTCTATTTCTTCTTACCATCAAATATCCTAAAGCATACCTATCTTTATTTCAAAACAAGTCTCCTGGGGATACCTATACTTTTAACACAAAAAACCAATAATCCTACACTTGACTCATTATCCCAGTCTATTAAATCCAATTGTACTGCCTATTCTTAAGATGAGATGTACTAGAAATTCAAGAACTGATAAATAGAAGGAATGTCACTACAAGATGTTTTTAGATGTTCACTCCAAGATGTTTTTAGATGTTCACTATAAGATGCTCAACCTTTAAGTTTGTTCAATAATATTACTCAGTCTCTCTTGATAACCTGAATTATTTCTTCATCATTACTATTTCAAATAAACCTCAATCTTCTTCTTTTTTCTAATACTCAAACACCATTGCTTTTTTTCAAAACACTATTCTTTTTCTTCACATTTCTCCCAATGACTGAAGCCCTTTGATAACAACAAATTTGAGGTTGTACAATGAGCTAAAACTACGGCCATCCTCAATGATAGTGAACCCTTTTTAAATGCCTTCTCTCCTGCTAATCGTTTCTATTTCTAAACAACATTCCTGTCCAACTTCTAAAATTAAAAATTTCAAGTTTTCCAAATCACTCAAAAATCCGCCCCAATCCCAAAACAGCTACTAAGATTCCTAGATTCTTTCCCAAAAAATACGAGTCATCTCCAAGCGATGTACGTCCTTCATTCCACCTAATAATGGAAGCTATCTGGTTAAGAGTGCTATCTGATGAACAAGAGAAGAGGTTCAAAAGATTAATGAATTGCTTTATAATATTTCTGCATGGTATTCCCAGAAGCTGGCATAGAAGGTTGCTTTGTCTATAGTATCTATCTATTTATCTACGTGGCGATACAATCCTGGGTGGGTCCTGGCCTCCTCAATGAGTCGCCGCCATTCGGCCCGATTTTGTGTTGCCGCTCTCCAGATTCTAATCCGTGCATCCGCTGCCACTCCATCAACCCATCGAAGCCTTGGCCTGCCCGTGCGTCATGTACTGTGAAGGGTTGTGTCCACTACTTTTCTAGGAATTTCTTCCACTTCCATCCTGGTGAC
The DNA here is from genome assembly GCA_037127475.1 of Arma custos. Lineage (NCBI taxonomy): Eukaryota > Metazoa > Arthropoda > Insecta > Hemiptera > Pentatomidae > Arma > Arma custos. Next base: position 65,276,912 of record CM073759.1, read on the forward strand.
CTGGCCAGCCCTACTGAGCCTCCCCAGTTTAATAAACTTTATAATGTTCACATCTATAGGTCATAAAGCTCCCTGTTCCTCCTAATCCTCCATCCATCTCTCACTGGGCTATATCCATCAAATATACGCTGTAATATTTTTCTTTCGAAAATTAAAATACTATTTTCATTATTTCTTGAGATAGACCAGGTTTGGGAAGCATAGGTAAGAACAGGGCCTATAAGAACCTTGTATATGACCAGTTTAGTGCCCCTGGTAAGGGATCTGCTGAGGAGAGTTTTCAGTAAGGCAAAATATGCCCTATTTGCCACCACTATCCTTTTTCTTATCTCAGCAGAGACATCGTTCATTGGTGTCACTAAGGATCCCAAATACGCGAACTCATTCATCCTTTGGAATGTGTAAGGGCCTACAATCAGTGTCTCATCGCCAACAGTCCCTGTGTGCATATATTTTGTTTTCCCCTTGTTTACGGTCAACCCCATGGCTCCATGAGTTCATGAGTTCCCCAAAGGCTTCTACCTATTCCTATCGGGTCCTGGTGACGATGTTCAGGTCATCAGCGTATCCCAATATCTATACAGTACGGGCAAATATCATGTGGCCTGTCGGGATTCCTGAATCCCGTACAACTTTCTCCAGTGCAAGATTAAAAAGGAGACAGGCCAGTCCATCCCCCTGTCTCAAGCCTTTACATTTTGATACAGATGGAGCATATTACATTAATAGGATTGAATCCAATAGCTCGTTGCCTCATCCCACCTCTTACAACAAACCAAATGTGTGGTTTCTGTCTTGGGCGCTATAATATATTGTGCGGAATTTCTTCTCCAACAGCCCATGGCCGGTCCAGCAGATCTCCTGAATAGCGGTAATGTCAAGTCTGTATTTGTCCAATTCTGAAAGGAGGACTTGAAGCCCACCTGGTCTGTATAAAGTTAAAATGTTCCACATCCCTAATCTGAAGTCCATATGACAGTGTCCGTGTCTATTACCATGTGATCTGCCGGCTATTTCTCTTTGACAAATCAAGTAAATAAATGTGAGGAAGTAAACCCTAGATAAGAGCATTAGTGGGATAGTATAAATATAGTATAGATTTCTTTGTACAGTAATGATTAATTATCACTTTAAGTTAATCTATGTTTTTTAATTGAATAAATATTTAATCAACTGACACTTAATTTATTTTTGAAAGTTATGACAACGGTTTCTTCGGAATAACACAAAAAATAAATCAAATACAAACTTACCCCAGCCTAATTCTTCCAGCCGAAACTAACTGAGGTGCTAATGATTCCAATCGATTGGCAGCTGTTACCAAAGATTCAGACAATTTTTTATTTCCACCAGTACCACCAGCAGCAACCAAGCGTCCAGTTCGACTAGCAGAAGTCGTTGCTTTGTCAAGAGACCCAGCTTTTACAGATAGGTTCATATCCCTTCCAGCTACACCTAAAATCATGAAGAATACGTTTGAGCAGCTGATATCTATCTGGTGACATTTAAGTGTATTTAGGTTAATTTTAAGAATAAAATCCCTTAAAAGGTATTAATGTAACCAAATATGAATAAAAGTAAAACAAAAAAATATTCAGAACATAGGAATTCTAAAATAGTATAAAAAAAGATCTAACTATTATATAATTAAATGATTCAATATAAATATAATGATATATATAAATATAATGTCACGAAACAAAGAATCCTTATTAATAGAGAAATTTGATAGTGAAAAGAATAGGAGGACTTATTAACTCCTCTAGAGGATTTATTTAAAACGAGGTTACAAGACCTGGACAGGTATAATTTGTCCAACCTCTATTTATAAGGTCATTCTCATTGCAATGATGTGATATCATCAACAGAAATTTTAAAAAAAGTATACGGTATACTAGGAGAGGGGTATCTTTCCTAGGACAGTTGTAACTACTGGAAAAACACAAGATGTGTTATTTTATTTATTCAGCCTTAATTTATTTATGATGTCCTAACTGTTAAGGCCAGGTAGTTTATTTGTCTTATAAAAGAGTATTTTTATTTTAATCATGGACAAAGCAAATATTTTGTAAAAGAAAAGAGCATTTTTCCTTTTATTTTAATTTTACCTTTATTGTAAATATAATAATAAAAATATTTATTTTTTATATTGTTATTATTATGTTTTTATTATTGTTTAAATTAAATAGAATAAGTTAATTTTATTTATAAATTTAAGAAAAAAAAAAAGACAAGCCGACGGTGGATTCGATCGACTATTGTTTATTTTGTCGATGTAATCCAGACAGTGTTGGCCCGAGAGAGTGGATATTATAAACAATAGTGCAGTTGATTGGTGGACTTCAACTAGACTAATTCGCTGCCCCACTGCAGTTGGGAATTAGTTCAAGTTCAAGTACAGTATTGGTCTGTCAGTCAAAATCTTGCCGTCGGTTCTGCCACAGCGAATCAACCAGACAATTTTTATTTGCAATTCTCGCTCGCCCTGTTGGAGTGAGAAATTTTATTGGACAGTATCTCTCGCCCTGCGGAGAAAAATTACTTCGAGGTCTCGCTCGTCCTGCTGTAGCGAGGAAGTTGCCTGGACATCGTCGCACGCCCCGTCGATGACGACAGATAAGACAGTTTTCATTCCTTTTTCTACAATATTTCGACTGGCTAGCCAGATTCATAATAATCAACAGACATTTACTATTATCTTTATTACTAACATTAACTTATTTAAAATTGTGATCTATTTCTTTTTATATTAATGGTAATTGTAATTCTTGTTTTATTTCTCTATTTTGTTCATCGTAATCTCAGTACAAGTAATTTATTTTCTTTATAAAAAGGATTAAATTTTAATTCAATTGATTTAGTATTAATATCAACAAAGTTTTGTTTTGCTATTTATTTAGAATATATATAATGAGTTTTAATTTTAATTTAATAAATGGATACATTAAAAAGACATGCGATCTGGTGTAGTTGAATCAGTGTGTATTTTTTCATATATATCCATTTCGGAGCTATCATCGAAAGGTCCAATAACTATTTCGAGGTTGCTCAAACTTTAACCATAAATTGTAGATATAGTTGTTTACAGATATTATCTATAGAAGAAAATTTATGAGAGGTTCATAAATTACATGATAAATTCCAGGTGTAAGAGTATTCTGCGTCAATTGGTTTATGACATACTTTATTCTTTGTAAAAAAACTTTAGCTCTGAGAATGTGGATATGAAGCAATTAAACAGAGTTCACATCAGGTGTGGATACTGTTTCATTAACTTTTATCCTTTACCTCAAATTTATAATTAATTAGAAAAAAAAAATCTAAAAGAAATCAATTTTCACAAAATAATGATATATAGCAGCATACTTAAACTTCACACAATTTTATTCTGACATAACTTAGAAACAAACACAAAGGCAGGTCCTACAGTACAGAGCATATATAAGGGTTTAGCGTTTCTAAATGACAGAGATAGATGAAACAGCAGAACTAAGATTTATTTTTTGAAAATCAGATAATTTGTAAACCTAAAATTATAAGAGACACCAAGATCAAATTAATAAAAAACTATAGAAACTACATAAACTATGGGAAAATAATGAAGCCAGTAAAATTTAGTAATTGCATTTCATTGTGAAGTCGTAAATACATTGATGTTACCTTCTGGTACGTGGACCGCTTCAGTAAACTGTTTCAAAGGCGTGTTGATATCGGCAAAATCTTCAACAACTCTATTCACGACTGCTGTTTGGATACTATCTTTCAATTCATGTAATTTTTCTTGCAGAGTCCTAAAACAATAAAACAGATTGTTATTTATAAAAATAACACCTTATTTTAAAATTAAATATTAAGACCATTATTAAAGGTTAATTTATACCAACCACAATAAAATAAAACCATAAAAAAAACAAAAAAACAATACAACATGAACTTTTAAAAATTTAAAATCAAACTAGCATCGAAATACAATGTGCACCACAATGTCTAATTTTCTTGAATGAAGACATTGACTACATGTGTTGTTTTGTCAGTCATTTGAATAGATTGTCAAGTCTAATCAGTAACATCCTCTCTCTCTCTCTCTCTATATATATATATATATATACACACACACACATGGTTAGTTAAGTAATTGGCATTGCCATCAAGTCATTGTTTCAGTAGCTAATGAATTTGGAGAGATTACATTTAGTCTAAAACCGATCAGAAGATTAGTCAATGAGAACAATCAGATGTGTCTAATGTCAACCGATTAATGTAACTACTGATTTATGGTTGAAATAAGTACACTTTTTATAACTCAATTTTGTACTAAAAGAAACCTGGCTATTTGCTGGGCTTGTGGAGAGCTGCCCAGGCCACGTCGGCACTGATCACTGAGCTGCCTTGACAACCGATCAACTTGTTCGCATAGAGCGATCATCTCAGCTTTTTGAACACCTTGGAGACCAACAGCAACCTGAGGTACAAAATAAAACACTTAATGGATTACATATATTTACAAATGAGATTAAAAAAATAACTTATGATGGGTAAAGACTTTTAGGCCCAATTAGTACAAATTTTATCACCTTTATCAAATGTTAACAACTAGCCATAGATAACTAAAATAGTAGAAAAGAAGTTTAGAATGGCCCAGCTTAACCACAACTCTTAAATTTTAAACCTGTAGCCTTTATTATTTGAAAAATTTGTTGTTTAATCGATCTAATTTTTAGTCTGAAATAAAATGATCTTCCAGGCAAATAAGGGATACCATATTGCCATCATGACAAAGTGTCTTTCCAGAAAGCCAAGAAGAAATTATATTACAGCCAGTGTTCATCAATTTCACACTGGCTAAAGTAAGAGCCAAGCAAAGGGAATAGAATGCAAATCAAGTACTAGAGGAAATTGCTGGGGCAAACTACAAAACAATATACTTATATATCGTTATTAAAATTGTGCAATAACCTTGTTTCCTTCATCAACAATGAGGGATATAGCTCTTCTTCCTAAGCCGTTATCGTCTCTTTCTGGATGTTGTAACCAGCGTCCTGCTTGTTCCAATCTACCTGCCACTGTGTGAGCTGGTTGTTCGCCTCCTAACCTCTCACTATTGTTTACAGCTGTGCTAACGGCTCTCATAAGATCACCTAATCTTTCATGAAGATTGCGACTCAATGTTTCTGCCTGAAAAAATTTTTAGTATTTATCAAATAAATAATGCTACAACAAAAAAAACAGTAATTCACAAGAAAGAACAAAAATATTGAAATTACTTGAGGTGTTGTTCCTTTTCCTTCCTGCCTAAGTTCGCAGAGAGCACTCGTCATGGTTGATATCTCACTACAAATTCTGCTGATATGATCTTTATCGTTGGGAAGAGCTCTTTCAGCAACAGCCCTGGCATGCTCAACAATCTGTCTAACAGCTTTTTCCCCAACTCCACCACGTAGTGCCATTGGGTCCTTCAAACAAATTATAATTAACGCAATAAAACTTACAATACAAAATAAAACAAAAAAACATACTACAAAACCAAAGCAATAAACTTTTAATGCTTGTAGACAAATTTAGAAGTAACCAAGACAGCAACAGAATTTTCCAGTGATATAAAACTGTTAAATACAAATGATGGCTAGAATTGGTCAGGGGGTGCAGTCAATGATAACACAAAAATAAGAAGAAATTATTTTTTAATAGTGCCAACATTTCGGCCTATGGTGTAGGCCATCTTCAGGGCAAATAAAAGGTCCCTCGGCTATAGTGACTGTCAAACTGACATTTTTCAACCCTATCCAGTCAACTATTTTCCACTCAAATATGTTAAATACTAAATGTAAAAGTAATTCGTTTGATGATTCAAGTTGATTGCTATTACCGATTTATTTTTTGTAGACGGAACAATAGTTAATAATAGTTTTTTTTTTCTGCATACACGAAATTAAATATAAAGGTCGTGATTTAATTTTTTAGTTAAAATTAAAAAAATTTAAAAGACATTGCTAATTTTTATGAAGTTGTAAAACATAAGCCAAAAATAAAACATGGTAATTATTCCAATGCTTGTCGCTTTTGATAGCAGCCATTTTAGTGACGTAAATTTCATGTCACTGATACTTCTCAAGGGAACTTCATTGCCACTACATTCCCTACACCTTCCCTCCATCACTTACTATACATACATTAACTAACCAACTTCTATATATTTTTTAAGTTATATCTTTTGCTATACTTCCAAATGTTTGTTGAGACATTCATTTCTTCAAGAAATTATTACGGAAATATATACATGTCCCATTATTATGCTCTTTTTTCGTAATATACATAATTTTTAATATTATTAATATTAACTATAATTATAATAAATAAATATAATAGAATTAACATAAATTAATACAATTATAATCTATTAAATCAGCACATATAAAACAACACTTTATTTTTATTAAACTTATTATTTAATCTTTATAATTATTATGTTTTTATAGACATTAAAAAGTTTGAAATCAAAAGCGCCAAGCAGTAGAATAATTAACTAAAACATTATATTGATTTTTTTTTCTTCACTTAAAGAGAAAAATAAAACTTAATCAATTCTTTATTACTACAAAACAAGCAGCATTAAAAATTTGGGAGTAGGATTATTTTATTATCATTCTAAGTTTGGGGAGTAGGATACAAAAATGTTATAAATAAAAATTATAAAAGTAATAATACCTCAACCCAATCCTTAGCAGTACGCATTTTACTCTGTATAGCATTGTTAGCTCTCTTCATGCCAGTTAACTGATCAGCCTCCCACTCATCTTCATCATAAGTTGTTAATTGTAAGACTCTGATTATTTCATGAAGTTCATCAGTCATTCTTGATGTTAAGTAGTTTCTGTTTTCAGCAGCTTCTTCAGCACCTTTACCACCTAGTAAAGATTATAGTACAGGCATGAAGTATGTTTTAAAAACGTACAAAAGTGCTACATGAACTGAAAAAAAAAACACAATCATCCATAAATCAATAGAAATCCCATACCTTGAGAAATAATATGAATAAATATTTTCATGCTGCAAATCAGAATTGGTGCTAAAGTCTTCACTTGATCTAAGCATCTGATAAGAATCTCTCTATGAACTTGATGAGTAAGTTCCTTCTCTCTAGCACCAACTTCACGGGAAACCTAAAAATAAAAATGTAAGACATAAATTAAATTATATTTAAATTTACATATGAATCTTGTTGGTTAATATTTATGTAATAGTGGTGTAGTATTATAACAAAATGCCAATTGAGTACCAGAATTATTTTTCGGAACTAATCACTTAATTCACAATAGATTTTATTAATGCAGAAATACTCTCTAAACACAAAAATTGATGCATAACAAGTTATTTTAAAGCACTTTTAATTTGGAATTAAATTGGAATTTACAAGGCATAAGTGGTTTAACACTTCAAGTAAAAATTGTTATACACAGAATCTCAGTTTAGATTATTTTCCTAGAATAAATTCATATATTTGGCAATCTAGGATATAAATTAGATCCTGACTGCAAAAATTGTCAGTAATAAAATTTTATTCTTACCTTACTGAGACAAGGGCTAAGATCTTTTAAAAACTGCACCAAGTCTTCCATTGTTTCTATAACTTCTGCAACTGCTAAGTAATCAAGAACTTTTTTGCATTCTCTTATAATTTTACGAACTTCAGACTCATCAAAGCACAGAAGAAGAGATGATGTTCCTTGAAGAATTCCACGGGATCCATCGATTAAAATCTTTCTAAAAAGCAAATAATTTTTTTTTACAAAACTGGAAATAGTATAAATTTTATAATAAAAATATTGAGAAGTTTTTTTTTACAGAATAATTGCAAACAAATAAATTTAAACAAAGGCAGATTTCATTATACTTTAACTGTCAAACTATTAACAAATATATCAATATTTGGAAGCTTGATAAACATAAAAATCACCTGGCTGGTCCAGAGTAGGGATCACCTTTCAACATTGCCGATGCCTCTTCCAGGTACTTGGAGGCACTTTCAACACGATGAAGTGCTGATGGCATATCTTGTTTTAATATTGGATCATCGCTGCTGTTAATTGTTTCCCGTCCAACCTGCAGTTATAAAAAACAACAGTTAAGAGTGAACATTTTCAATAGAAATAACCAATCAAATAAACTATGGAGAATGGAAATTGAACAATACTTATTAATACATTATACAAATGATTTCCACCTTGTTAATGAAACACAATTACTCAAAACCAGCAACCAATCTAAAACTAGCTAACAGTAAATGGTATCACAAAATAATTGGGATGGGCTTATGTTGCATAAGTCATCTGAATAAACTTCAATAATTTAAGATAATTAGCAGTAAGATTGACATGGATTGGTTATATGCATGACTGGATATTAAGGTGTGGCTATTTAAGATCAATACAACCGTATCGTCTATACTTTTCTTAACCAACTTTTTTGAAACATTTCAAATTACAAAAAAAAAAAAGTACTACTCAATTACTTAGCAGTTTCAGAAATCAAATAGCTAAAATAAAGATTCATGTAATAAAATAGGTAATTTAAAGTAAATAAGTATATTTACATTTACAGTAGTCTTTTTTTAAATAAGTAATAACACGAGATAAGAGTTAGTTAACATTAAATAAATAAACAATATTAAAATTACCTTTACGAGATTTGCTACCGCTTTACTAACTGCTTGCACAGGCCGCCCCAGATCAGGCATTGCGTTTCCATCTTCTGCCTCTTCATGAAGGATAACCAGCCGTGACACCTTTAAATAATTTTAAGATGGAAAATTATGAGCCAAAAGTAAATTAAGCAATTTTAATTTTTTATTGAAAACATAAAATAAATTTGAAATATAACAATCAGGTGATAAAATATTTTTTTAGATGGAAGAAAATAGTCGGGCGGAAGTAGAAAAAAAATGGATTCCTTAAATAATGATAAACTATTGATCACAAAACAATGTTTCGATCCACACTGAGATCTTCTTCAGGACTTCCAATGCAGGTCACTAGTATGTACCTGATATACTTGAAATAACTAGTCGTACTTAAAAAGATTTTTTATTTGTAACTACTAACCAATTCTTCTTATCAAAAAGTATATGAAAAGTTAAAAAAGGTTTAACTAAAAGATGATTCAGTAAACACACACTATACTTAACATAAAATTAACACTGATACAATATAATTAGGCAAAGATCAAAAAGGGAGCATATTTAATAATCCTGAAAAAAATCCTGTACCACTACAACCAATTAGTAATACATAATTATATTTACAAATTGATGTTTCACTACAAGAGAGCTGTTTTTTCTGGTTTATTTGGGTTTTTTGTAATGGAATTGTAACTACATTTGAGCTGGTTTAATCTTTGTTTTTATTTATCTTTATTATCTGGTTTATTTTTTATTATGCTAAAAAAATATAATATATTTTTACTCTTTATTATATTTACATCTTTGTTTAGATATTGTTCCACAGTTCCAAAATATAATTTACCAGTAATCCTCACACAGGCTTTTTTCGGTTTAGCTGAATATTATTAAAATAGTACAGTGCTGAATATGACAGCAGAGTCACTACTATTTTTGTTATCGGTAAGTGATATCAATTATCTTTCAGAAAGTGTTGCATGGTATCTTTTACTATTGGTTACATTTAATGTTAGTGTCATTTTTTAAATTGCAAAGGAGTCTATGTGGATATACATTTTTTTAACAGGATGTCGAACACATTGTTTTCAGCTGTTTTCTTTTTTTTTTGGTATATTGGGGAAAGTAATTTTCTCACACTATATCATAATTTTTTTGAGGTGGTTATTTTTTATAGTTTGGAGCATTGGCTTGTGTAATGAATGTATCTGCCAGAATGAGTCTTGAATATAACACCAGTAGATCAATATATCGCTGCTCCGGAAGTATAATGACACAACTGCAAAAATGAAATTTTACAGGACAAGCAAAAGAAAAATATGTAATTCCAATTAGTCTTAACAGAATGGTCTATAGATAGGTTTAATTCTTCTATTAGAGTAGTTTATAAACATTGTCGATTTACAAACATCTAGTAAATGCATTTATGAGCCCGCCAAGACAATAAAGTCAATTTTACAATTGGGTCATTATACTTCCGGAGCAGCGATATACTCTAATGATATGAATTTGCAGCAATAGATAAATAAAATAATCTACATCAAGTAAGATTATCATAGAATCATATATGCTAGTAATTGGAGAAATTTTCATGAATTTCTTTATAGTGCTTCAACTTAATTATCACAGTGCCTTCACTAAATTATTGCTTTTGGTTCCAAGATCAATTTGATCATAGCAACATTGCCCATATGGCTGAGAGACCGAAATCTGCAAATTTTAAAGTAATATAGGGCAATGCTGAGAGAAGTCTTAGTATTTGACAAGTAATCATAAAACAATTATGGGAATCATTCCTTATATGTCTATGAATAAGTCTCACAAAGCATCAAGAAAATAACATACTAACAATAAAAAGCCAGAATAAGTGATAATCTTTTAAAAGAACAAAAGACGATGTAATCATCAACTAAAAGGCATTCCGTTATATTCTTTCTCCTTACTCTGTCCAACACAATTTACTTTGCTTACATAGACAACAGAAATAATATAGAATTTCCCAATTCAAATAAAAATAACATATTATAAATATAGCTGTAAAATATTTGTTAAGAATCTATGGCTGAATACTTGTTTGAAAAATCGGAAAGTTACTATAATGAGTAGTTGGAAGAATAAATAAGTGTTTAAAGTGGTTAATTTATAATACAATGGCAAAGGTATTATTAGAAACAGTAAGAAGGCCTAATAAGAGGAAAATCATTTTTTCAAATTAACTAATTTTTGAAGTTCATCCAAAAGTGTTTCTCATTATTAATTTTAAAAACAAAAAAAAATATCAAGCATGTAAAGTCAACAGAACTGTATACTGGATTTTACAAGATATAACAATTCAGTTCAAAATTTTTATTTTGGTAAAAAATAAAATAAAATTTAAGTAGGATATTCAACCCACTAAACATTTTTTCTTAATGTAGATATAGAATGTACAGATTGATTAATTCATTTTAAGTTTTAATAATAAAAGTTATAAATAACTATGACAACATTTTAATGTAATCAAAAATTAATTGTTTAGAGGAGTTCTATAAATAGGAAAGTGACTCATGATGATATGGTATATAAATAATGTTTTTATTGTTTCGTTAATAACAAAGATCGTATTTATATGAAATGACAGGAACCAATATCCTATTAGGAGAAACGAAATAGTTGGTGGGATAGGGGGTTTCCAAACCCAAGTTACACATTGCCTTTTATGGTAATGCATCAACATGACGTCATAAAACATTTAAAACCTTAACCGATAACATTTATCAACAAGTCACAGGCGATAATGTGTAAATGTCATTTTTATTTATTTTATTACTTCGTATAGCCAATCTTCATAACATATGAAATTTCAATAATAACATACATTGATTTGCCATGAACATAAATATAATATATTTAAATTATGAGATCGATTTTAATGACTTATAAATAAAAGCAAGTAGAAATCTTCATAATTGAAACGAAACATTAAAAAATTAATATTAATAATGAAAATTATACTAACTTGCTGTGCCACTGGTTCTAGGATGCTTTCTATAGTTTTAGTATGAAAGACCGGCATTTTGAGATCGAAACTATTGCACAAAACTAAAAAGTAAAAAAAAAATAAATAAACAATTTTGGTTTGAAACCTAACCCACACCTCAACTTCTAAGCACTGCCATCGGTTAGGGCCAACGTAGTTATCGATATATCCTTTAAAGTATCGATATGATTAAAATGTTCCATTAGTTTTATCTATTAAGTAGATTTAAAAATTAGTTTATTACGTCAAACACCGATTTCCCCTTATAGTACATAGACCTATATATACTTTGAAATGTATTTATTCTCATAAATTGTATTTATTAAGATCAATTATTTATCCAATTTTAAAATGGTAGGAATGATACTAACTTTGTACTATATTATTTTCATTATAGTTTTGTATTGTAAATAAATGAATTAGGAGGGTAAAAAAAAAGGTACGAATGATTAATTTGTTTTTAGCAATCTTAAAAATTAAAATGTTATTATTTACGCGAATGATTAATCTGTTTGATTAATTTGTTATTTTAATTAAATACATGTTAATTAATTAATTCATATCATATTATTTTAGAGATTTTGCTTTATGGAGTAGGTATGTAATTTACCATTTAAAAATTCAATACCACGCAAGGTTCAGAGTTTTTCAGTAGTATTTCAGAATTGACATTTTAATATATAGTTTTATACTATTATTATACTCTTTAAAGACGTCTATCGGACCATACCATAATGTCGTCGAAGCATATATACCAAAGTATATATATAAATAGATATACAAGTATAGTGCATTAACGTAGAAATTCAACAGTGGAAAAAGAAAGTTTTCAGCAATCTTAAAAATTAAAATGTTATTATTTACGCGTTACAGGCCTTTTATCAGTCCTGGCGAGCCCTCCATGACTACTTGGTCTTCCTGTTCTTCCAGCACTCCTTCATTCGTTCACCAAACGCCCTCTTCCTTTCATCGGCCCGCTTGGGGTACTGTCTTCTCTGACACCACTACTCACTTGTATGCCTTGTGTCCGAAGACGCTTTTGTCCGTGATACCCTCTAATTCTACCAGGGCTTTTTCCAGATCAATTTGGACTTGTGTCATCCAGGGTATGGCAGCCTCCAGCCGTTTTATGTATTTAATCGTTCTATTGGTGAGTCTAGTCAGAAGAAGTAGGCTGATGTGGCCGTAAAATTTTACTCGCCTATTTTTGATGGTCTGCTGCGAAGATGCAATGTATGATTGGATGCAATGGTCTGTGCGACAACTTCTCCGGAATGGTCTGTGTCTCTCCTATGCGTGTTCTTATCCAAATATTTTCCAAATCATTTTTCTTTGGATCTCTTCCAGGTCATCCTTAGTATGTAAAATTTGCATTACATCATATTATTATAATTTTTCCAACAATCGTGTTTATTTAAAATGTAGACTGTGAACGATTTTCTAATAAAAACAACTAATCTTTATTCAGAATTTGTAATCGTATTTTTTTATAAGTTATAACTTTTCTGAAAGAGGGGGGGGGTTCACATTTATTATACAGTAGCGATGGCAGAATATTTAATTTCAACGTTTAGTTTTGAAACAGTGAGTTTCTTGAAAACTTAAAGAACGTTAGTTAGGTATTGACTGACACATTCACTGTAAAATATCAAATGTGAAAAATTATCAGATTTCTCGCGTAATTCACATTAGAAGAAGGAATGCAGGAACGAGGGCTGACTGGAAGAAGAGTTTGAAATGAGTTGTTGAAATAATAAGCCTTTCTGAGCATACTGTTTTCTTTAGCATTCAGTTATAGCACATATTCTATAAATATACCTCTAGCAATAGACCAAGAACCCCTACAAAAAAAAAATGTGGCTTATTTTACCCAAACATTCAATTATATTATTCGAATAAGTGGTTGAAAAAACTTTAAAATAGAAGTTTGCCGTCATGAAGCTTTTGGGATGCCAAACAGAGACTATCCAAACATTTCATTTTCGATTCATTTTTATTACGACAAATAAATATCTAACATCATAAATTTATTGCATTAATATGGCCAAAGCTAACAGTCGAAATATACAATATTTACTGTCTTTGTCAAGAAATATGTATAATGTGTACATCAGAGAACACTGACCTTCGACTTTTAATAATGAATAGCCCTTTCGTAGTAAGAAAATTACAGCTTAAATTATATATATTGTTTTTACAATAACGATTTATGTATTCAGTAGTTATAAATTCAACGGAGAAGAAAGCTATTAATTGGTCAATGTGCACTTAGGCGTAACGAGGGGGGGGGATATTGGGGATGTAACCCCCCCATTGCTTAGAAATAAAAAAAAAATTAAGTAACAATTTAAATAAAATAAAACTTTGAAGGATTTTCCTTTTTCAATGTTATTATTTAGGCCAGTCGACAGGTAGTTTCAGATAGAAAAAGGTCGGAATTTAATGAAACTTGGAGATGTTGTTCAGGGATGGTTAATTAATATATTCTCAAGTTTTGGACCTCGGGGACCCTGTAAAAAAAGAGGAGGGGGGAATGCAAAAATCTTGACCGTCCGTCAGTTTTTCGTCAAGAACTTTTTTTCTTACATCCTGTGGCAAAAAATGTCGATACATTTTTTGTAGAACGTTAAATTTCTTACAATTTTGACTATTCAAATATGTCTGTATGTCAATTCCTTATTGAGATAGAGCGCTTCGAAAAAATAACATTTTTCGAAATTCGCAAAATGCAGAATGCAGAATTCCATCTTATTTCTTCTGTTATACCAGAATTATGATGAAATGTTGTTGTAATTATGGTTCCTGGTTACAATAACAAACTTTGGACCCCCCCTTCCCCACCCAACCCCAATTCTCAAAACCTGATTTTCTTCTCTGATGAAAATTATCATGTTGGTATTGAAATAAGTTACTTTTTAGGGTCCATATTTCTCTTCTTCTTACTTTCTAGTCCCATCCAGACTTTACTTTTAGATTCTAAGATTTGTCAAAACTGTTCTTCTCACATTTGCGATCTTATTGTTGCCGCTAGATGCCATTACTGCCGCTATAATAATACAATTAATTGTAAATAAACAGTATTGCGTTTTGGTTTGTCATTTTAGTGTACCTTTTATCCATTAAAATAACTGTGTTTGCACTTTCTTTGTTGTTTTTTGGCATTATTGACCCTAACTTGTGTAATCCCACAATTAATCCAGTCGACAGGTCGCAAGAAATGGGGTTAGGGGGAAAAAGGTCGGAATTTAATGAAACTCGGAGATGTTGTTTAGGTATGGTTAATTACATACATTTTTTGTAGAACGTTCAATTTCCTACAAGTTTTACTATTCAAACATGTCTGTATGTCAATTCCTTACTGAGATATAGCGCTTCCAAAAACAAAAAAATTCGAAATTCGCTAAAAAATACCGAAAAATGCAGAATTCCACCTTATCTCTTCTGTTATACCAGAATTATGATGAAATTTTATAATTATGGTACCTGGTTACAATAACTAACTTTGGACCCCCCCTTCCCCACCCAACCCCAATTCCCAAAACCTAATTTTCTTCTCTGATGAAAGTTATGATGTAGGTATTGAAATAAGCTACTTTTTAGATCTTCCAATGTGTCTGCATTTCCAAAAAATCTGAAGAAGATCTAAAAGAACTCTTGAAGTTTGAACTCGCACCTTTTCCTATGTCAATCTTCACTGAGAAAGGAATGCGCAAAGGCACGAAATCTGCAATGTACTCACTCTTCACTCCCATAGAGGAAATCAACCTTGGCAACAAGAAATGTAACGTGATTGATGGAGGGTACCTGTTACATAAAGTGATGCGGAACAAAACTCCCACAACCACATTCGAGACGCTATGCTCTACGTACAAGAACTACGTGCAGAAAGACTTCGGCAGCAATGTGATTGTTGCATTTGATGGATACTCAACTAACGGCGGCTATCAAAGCACCAAAACCGCAGAACGAGCTCGCCGATCTGCATTACATTCAGCAACCAAAGTCGTATTCTCCTCACCTACCAAGGTGACTGTAGCACAAAAAAAGTTGTTGGCAAACGATCATAATAAGAGCGCATTCATTTCGATGTTGATGACACAAATGGTGAATGAATTATGAATGAATGAATGAACATCGAAGTGAAGCAGGCATATGAAGTCGCAGACGTAATGATCGTCTACACTGCCATATCCAAAGCGAATTCGACAGCATCATAATTACTGCTGATGTAGACATACTTATTCTGCTGACGGCATTAGGTATGTCCACAAAAAACATCTTTCTTCAGTAAAGTGGAAGAGGTAGTGTTCCTAGTGTCCTCTACTTGCCAAGTTCCTGTTCCTTTCCTCCTAAGATATACTTTTCCTCCACGCAGTGAGTGGGTGTGACACCACGTCAGCACCGTATGGATTGGGAAAGAACAAAATTTGCAGCACCTATATGAAGAATTCCTCCCTCTCTACAGTAGTGGCTCTGTTTCTACCACCAAACGCTACTCCTCAACAAATCACCGACGCTGGAGAAAAGTTCTTAGTAGCGGTTTATGGAGGCGACATTGAAATGACAACCTCGACGACATGCGGTACCGATTATTTACACGATAAGTGACGAAGGCTAAATTGCAACTAGCCCGCCTACCACCGACAAGGAACAAGGCCAATTACCGCTCCCTACGCAAGAAAGCAGGTCTTAGGTGGTCAGCAATATGCAAGTACTGCAAAGGCCACTCCTGCTAAAATGCCCCTACAACTGATTTGAACGAGGAGGAATGCCAGACATAATCGACGAATACGACGACGGCGAGGACGTCATTAACATGATGACCGCTGAGGAGGACGACGAGCTGTTTGAAGCAGAACCAACGGCTAAGAAATCCCGACAGGAACTGTAATACGTACGAATGAGTACCACCTACATATATATGAGTACCTATAAATAAAAATATCTTTGTTGCCTATTATACATGCCTTGTGAATACCTTAATATTGTTAATTAAATCAATTTTGTCCACGAAAGGACTGCGTCTTTTTTTTTTACCTGCCTTGGGATAATTATGTAGTGGGGAGAACGGGGGAGGGGAAGGGAAGGGAAATATGGACCCTAAAAAGTAACTTATTTCAATACCAATATGATAACTTTCATCAGAGAAGAAAATCAGGTTTTGGGAATTGGGGTGGGTGGGGAAGGGGGGGTCCAAAGTTAGTTATTGTAACCAGGTACCATAATTATAAAATTTCATCATAATTCTGGTATAACAGAAGAGATAAGGTGGAATTCTGCATTTTTCGGTATTTTTTAGCGAATTTCGAATTTTTTTTTTTGGAAGCGCTATATCTCAGTAAGGAATTGACATACAGACATGTTTGAATAGTAAAACTTGTAGGAAATTTAACGTTCTACAAAAAATGTATGTAATTAACCATCCTTAAACAACATCTTCAACAACAAGTTTCATTAAATTCCGACCTTTTTCCCCCTAACCCCATTTCTTGCGACCTGTCGACTGGATTAATTGTGGGATTACACAAGTTAGGGTCAATAATGCCAAAAAACAACAAAGAAAGTGCAAACACAGTTATTTTAATGGATAAAAGGTACACTAAAATGACAAACCAAAACGCAATACCGTTTATTTACAATTAATTGTATTATTATAGCGGCAGTAATGGCATCTAGCGGCAACAATAAGATCGCAAATGTGAGAAGAACAGTTTTGACAAATCTTAGAATCTAAAAGTAAAGTCTGGATGGGACTAGAAAGTTAATCTATTTATTTAATTTTAAGCTAAATGATTTATACATTATACCTATATTACGAGACATCTTTTTTGAAGGGAGTAATATGTTGGGTTGGTTGACAGGTGGGGGTTACCCCCCCCCATGAGTCAACTCTAGTTACGCCAATGGATGTGCAGACAATTTTTTGATTTTCCCCATATTTTTATTTATAGCTACAAAAACGGTACTTGGTATTCTTTACTTATTTTCGACCTTAAAAGCAGGAGTCTTCACTATGGTGCGCCGATAAGGGCTTAAAATAACAGTTGGAAAAAAATATTTAAAATTCATCTGAATTTTCCCGATTTTTATTTATATGAAAGAAGCATGGAACATCCTTGTGAAAACTTTTATTTCTAGAGTTGGTAATAATCAAAGAATTGAACTTGTGAAAAAGGAAATTTTTAGCATTTCGATGGTATGAATATATGTACAGACAATCTGGTGAATTGATTTTAATTGGTTAAACAGTGTCCATTGAATTCACTTTATTGAATATCATAAGATAAGAGTGCAGTATCACGCTAAAGTTACAAAAAACCAGAATTTTAAAAAATACAATAACTCTGGTTTACTTTCAAATTCTTACACAGTTTAGAAGTATTTGAATCTATCCATTAATACATATATATCTCGTAAAATGGATTAGGAATTGTAGTTACTATTGCAAACAAATCTGAATTCAGCATCGCACAATCCCCAAACAATGAATAGCTAGAAATTATATTGTCTTCGATTTAAAATTGCTAGGTGCGTCGCCAATGAACCGGTGGGCAAGGGCGATTGTCTAAATGCGGTAGTATTGTCTTCACTTACGAAGCAGCAAACGCTATAAGAGAAATATGTTTAAAAAAGATGATATTCTGCATCCTTCAACAAGTTATTTACCAGTTTCTTATGAACCAGACATTGTAAGAAGATTTTGGGCAAGAGCTAACTTTAACAGCAAACGGTATCCCGGAAGCGATTTGATAAACGAATTACTATTGGATGATGCTAGAACACTACAATTCGAATACAGGTTCGATGCAGGGTTTCGAAATTTTTTTCGAATGTCCAGTATGGAGTTTGAACGTTTATTGAACTTGATAGGACCAAACATAGCCAAAACAGAAACGGATATTAGAAGAGCTCTCTCGATAAATGAACGCCTGGGTTTGACCCTAAGATTCTTAACATCAGGAGAATCATTTCATTCTCTTATGTACTCTTTTAAAATTCCTAAGCAAGTAATTTCGAAGGTAATACCAGAAGTGTGTGATGCTCTGATTGCTGTACTTAAGGATTATATTAAGGTCAGTGTTTACATACTTATTAAATATAGCCAATTTCAATCAAATAATTTTGTTTTTTATAATGCATTTGGAAGTAATTTTAGTCTCTTTGAAGGAATGAAGTTCTTGAAAATTAATATTGGTACTTATTCATACCCTTGCCTTGGAATTAAAACCTTTAAGTTTTAAAATCAATATTTTTTTTAATTCTTTCATAATTTATATTTATTTATTTATAATAATCAGAGCGAGGTGTCTCAGTGGTAGAGCGATAATTTGGCATGCTGAATGTCCTAGGTTCAAATCAGCCTGCGACATATTTTATTTATAGTCAGGGATGGATCCTTTGAAGACCAGGGCTCACCTAGCCTCTGTAAACAGGGTACACAAAATAGGGGGGCACTCTGGCAGTTGTGCATGATCAAGGGCAAATCATCTCCCTTCACAACTGTTGTCCAAGAAGCAGTCCAGTCTCTACCACAGAATGAACGCTCTTGGGGATTCATAAGGATCTTTCCTTCATGGGTTGTAGTGGTAGTTTTTTTTGTTCGTTTTTTTACAAAGAATAAGGCTATAATTAAAAATAACTATGGTAACTGTAGACCAAAAAAGTCCACACATTAATTTTAAATAAGAACACCATTACCAAAAATATTTTTTATCTAAGGTGCTTTTTACTCATCTGAGCCCTTATTGTATATATGTCATTTTATTCTGGAAATATGCTTTCGGTTAATTAATAAAACTATTTTTTTATTTTTACATTTGCTACTTGATGATATAGTTAAGTTGCTTTTAAACATTTTAAATATTTCCATTCTTAGCATTTTTAACAAAAACAAATTGGGATACCTTGAATTGATTCTATTAAGAAAAAAATCTGAAATATATATTTATAGCTAATATTATTTTTTTAAATATTTATCAATAAAAGATGGGAACAATTAAAGTACCACAAAACATTGTTAAATAAACTAAAACATATAATTTACTTAATTAAAAACCAACATTAAAGTTCAAACTTATTTTTAATTTATTGTAACACTTTGAATATTGGAAATAGGCAATCGCTTACTCATAGAATAAATTTATATCACTTGAAAAAACAAGCAAATCTTATGTTTAATTTTTTTTTATAATTTCAGATGCCAAAAAATGAAAATGATTGGAAAAAGTTAGCATCCAGCTTCAACAGAAAGTGGAAATTTCCGAACTGTGTAGGAGCTATAGATGGAAAACATATTACTCTACAAGCTCCTGTCAAGAGTGGAATAGAGTTCTACAATTGTAAAGGATTCTATAGGGTTGTTTTATTTACCGTGATTGATTCAGATTACAATTTTATTTATGCTGATATAGAATGTCAATGTAGAATATCGGATGGTGGCTTGTTTCGTGGAACAAAGTTTAAAAAAGCTTTAGAAGAAAATATTGCATACTTTCCTCCAGAATGCCCACTTCCAGGAAAAACAATTACAACTCCATTAGTATTTCTAGCTGATGATGCATTCCCATTAACTCCAAATGTTATGAAACCATACCCTGGATCACATACTCCAAAATCTAAAAGAAAGTTATTTAATACCCGGTTAAACCATGGAAGGAGGATATCAGAAAATGTATTCGGAATAATTTCCACAGTTTTCCGTGTTCTTCGGTTACCTATATCATTACAACCAGAAACCGCTAAGAAAGTTACATTATCAATTATTTATTTACATAATTTTCTCAGAAAAAGTCCTTCAAAACAAATATATAATCCACCAGGTACTTATGATCAAGAATGTCTACATACTGGTGAATTAATGTTAGGAATATGGAGAAGGGATGAACCGGGAGGATTTTCTACATTCCCTTCTGTTCCACGAAGAAGCACTAGTTGCGCTGAATCTGTGAGAAGTAGATTTACTGAATATTTCAGCTCTCCTGAAGGGCAGATTAGTTACACCAACAATAAATGACTTGTTATAAGTCAAATCTTAAAAAATAACTAATAAGAATACATACTAATAATGATATTAACTTGTAAGATTAAAATTTTTTTCTTAACTTTTTTTAAGATATTGGATATTGGCATATAGTTTTCAACTAATCTATGAATAGCAAAAGAAAAATATAATGTTCATCAGTAGAGATAAAAGGAGATAAGTTTAATGAGAAATGCCAATTTTTTTTTTCTAAAATGGATCAAGAAGTTTCTTTCTAGTCCCTTCATCTGTAAACATAAATGAACATTTCAACTTTACTCTTAGAAAACAATTAAAGTGGAATTTGAAAAATTAGTTATGAGATCACTTTAATAATATAGAGACCAATGTAGCAAAAACCTATTCATTTACATAATTTATTTCTTCACAGAAAACTATCATAGGTTTGGTTCATAAAAGTGCTTTAAAATATTAGTGTGAGTATAAAAACTTACAAATTGCATTACTATATTATTTTCTACTACTTAACTCATATTACTTATATTTTATATTTATTTTAGGAGGAAGCTTTCAACTACCAGGAAATACTGATAAATAAATAAAAATAAAATAATGGATTTTATGTTAATGAACATTTTTGTCACACTTAATTTTGATACAGTATTCAAGTTTCAATGTAAACAAATATTTGGGTAAATGCCAGAAAGAAACAAAAAATATTTCATAACATTTATTATTTTGTCAACATCTTAGAAATCTAATGTATACATGTTTATTTATTTGATTAATAATAAAAAAAAATCAAAACAAAAATGACTTTATAAATGAACACATTAAAAACATATTTTACAACAATCAAGGTAGTACTTCATGAAAGCACTTTTTCATTTTAATTACAGTAAAATCATTGATAGATCATAAGTCAATTTACAATAAATAAATGTAATTATATTTTATTTACTGCCGAATGTTGATACAACATGGCGTCATTCAAAAAGTGAATGTTTTCCTTCTCTCTATACAAGTCTAGTAGGAATCTTTGGTATTTGTAATTATTTGAGGGAACTCATGATTTACACTTCAAGACTAGGTCGCTTATAACATCCTGGTGGTAATGATTCTTTAATCACCCTTATTCTTTCTACTTCACCAACCAACCTCTCGAGCTCTTCTTCGTAGCTCCTTAATCGTTGTTGCTGAAAGTAAATTATTTAAATTTTAATATTTCCTCTAAAACATTTATACAAATTTATGTATGAAACTCTAAAGAAATCTGAGGACAAACATCAATAACAAAAAATAGAATAAAATATTGAATGTAACATTCATACTGCTTCTATTCCTTTCATTTAACATGCTACAGTTTTAAATGCATACATTGATTCTTTGTCATAATATGATTTCTAAAGAAAAATCTTGTTTATTTAATTTTTATTTACATAATAAAATTAATTCGTAAACAATTTACTAATCTATTCCTAGCACCGCATACTAATTATTTATCAGAAAATAAAAGATTCTTCTAAAATAAAAGAAACACTTGTTTTGTTTTTTTCAAAACATGACGTAATGTCAATATTTGGTTTCTGGATGATTTGTGAAACATATGGTGAAAACTATATAGAACATAATTATGCCAAAAGGCAAGTTTGAGAAAATCAATAATCAAAACCGTTACACAAAATAATAAAAAAAAAGAAACTGACTAGCCCTACCAGATCATATAATAATAAAAAGCTTGACTGTCTACAAACATACACTGGAACTTATATAGGTTGTCAAGACTTTAACCAAGATAACTACAACAAAAAATTGATTGTGGGGGGGAAGAATGTAATTTTGTTAATAAAACCAAAAAGAAAGGCAAAAAAAAGAAAAATGAAATAATTGTTATTTATATTGTTACCTAGTTTCTTTATAACGACTTCCAGAAATAAGACTGGAAACATTTCTTGGGATTTTATTTTAAATGTGATATTGTATTTCAGAATTTATCCAATTTAAAATCAGAGCAAAGATACTTTAAATGTATAATATGAACTTTAAGTTAATACATATACAATAAACTGATTTTATACCATACAATAAAAAATTTGATAAATGAATAAACCTCAAGAGAAACAGGAGTTCTTGTTTCTGTTTGAATAAAAATACTTGTGTCAAACAGTATATAGAGGATAAATTTTAGAGTTAAGCTTTTGGCCCAATATTTCCTGAAAACATGATTGTACTTGAACATGGAGCAAATGTGCATAATAATTATTTTTATACATTTGTTGATTAATGTTATAAATAAATTATACAGTAGGCATCTCTCAATGTCTGCTTTGTTCACTGATTTCATGAATTTTATTAATTGACAAAAATAAAAACATCTTTGTGAAAGAAAATGATTTTAAAAATGATTAGTTAATTAATCAGTAGGCCCTGACACTACGAGTGAATGATTTACAATGTTTTATAAAACTCGAAGAAAAAGAAAGATAAATAATCTAGAAAACCATATACCTGTTGGAGCCTTGCATTGGTGAGAACTCTGAGTTGTTCATCCAGATTAGCTTCATTAAAATCATTTTCAGCCTGATTTAACTTTTTTTCAAGTTGAATCAGTGATTCTTCATCTAAAAATAATTGACAATAAAGTTTAATTGTTCAATTTAAGATATATGATCCTAATTAAACCTGAATAAGCAAAATTCAGGACTCCCACTGTGGCATCCTCTGATTAGCAATAGCAGCATAAAGTAAGGTTAAATGAATTAACAAGGTATTGTAAATACAAAATAATTTAGATTACTAATTGCAGCATCATTTAATTTCTAATTTCATTTATTTCTTGTATCCTGAGGGATTTGAAAATAAATGCAGAACTAGTTGATACCTATGTCATCAAGATCATCCAGTTCTCTGGTAATAGACTGAAGACTTTCCATCGCTTTGCTTATCTGTTCTGCTGCTTCTTCTGATTTTGTTTGAGCTTGTCTAACTTTTTCTTTTGCCTGATAACAAAAAAAAAATTTAACCAATAAATTTAACAGATAAAAACAAATAAATTAACACTAGCGTATTAATGTATTTTCTCAAACACTTTTATAATAACATAATAAATATATTATTTTATTATTTAATATATATTTTAATAACTATGACAATTTAAGAATGAAATTAAATCACAGAAAGTAAAATATGCAATAAAGCATTATCAGATCATATATCGCATACTGAGGCTCACTCAGCCTAAGTGTATGCCTTTAAAAGGAGGGGGAGCCTGATGGTTGACTATAATTACAATAAAATCATCTCCTTACACAAAGAGTAGGCTTAGAAACAGTACAGTTCTTACCATATACTTAAAAGAAGGTCCTCCATGGGTAAGGGTACATGTTTATTCAATATCATAGATTATTAGTAAAGTGTTGTATTGGTATATGTACTAGATTTTTATAATGCCTCATAAAAAGAATTTGGAAGCTATTACCTTTTCAATGAACTGGTTGTTTTCATCAGCCTTGTTTACAACCTTAGACAGCTTATCTTTATTAATTAATAGTTTTTCTTCAAGGTTGCTAACTTCATCCCTCAAAAGACTAGCATCCTTCTTTGTATCTTCAGCCTTTTGCCTTATTGCAGTTGCTTCCTGAGCATACAACAAATGAAATATTGCAAAACTCATTAAAAATAAGTAAATTTTTGAAATTAGTTTCAGTAGTTGCATACCGATGAAGCCTGCAGGGCGAATTGCTTCTGAGCACTTTGCGCAGTTGTGCTAGCATGTATCGCATTATTTTCAGCACCTGCTAGAGCTTCCTCAGCATTTGTAGTTTTATCTCTAGCTTCTTCTAACAATGTTTCAATATTTGGAACAGACGCTAATGCATGTAAAGCTTTTGCTTTGCTCTCCTTCACTTGTTGATCAAAATCTAACAAATAAAATTTTAACTTTGTTAATATTATATAGATGTAATAATAATAAATATTAAGGGATACATACTTTTTAAATTTTGTTCAGAAGTTTCCTAATAATTACTACACTGTAACTGTGAAAGTCACAGGTCACAGAACCAAATAGAAAAGGAAGATTAAAGAGGGGTTGGGAATTTCTAAGCTCTAAATAGCACCTTATCAACTATATTACCATAATATCATATGGATTAATAGAAACAAATTGGCACTCATATGATGCCTATAAAAATCCTGGAAATGAGAATGTTAGATCACTTTATACAACTGGAAGACTAACAGAACTGAAAATACAGCTGCTGCATCTTTATATAACTGCTATCCAGAAAAACATGGAACATGGAATTTAAATGAGAAAAAAATTTATTTTATTTCTACAGAGGAAGCCAGAACAGAGAACAACTTTTTTATGTTTGGGCAAATTGGGAAAGCAATGCCTAATATATGTTCTATAAACCAAAGGATGTTGAAAATATAATTAAATTAATTAATGGCTTGACCTGAAGCTCCCCTTGGCTCTCTCTACTGCCTTTTCCTAATCATTCTGGTCAGCAGCAAGTCTGCTGGATACTCCAACCTTCCTCATGTCTTCAGATACCGCGTCCTTCCACCTTCTCTTTTTTCTTCCTTTTGTCATGTGGTCTTAATCCATCTAGGGTTCAGGTGTACATTTGCTTGGCTGCTCTGCTATCATCCATCCTGAAATGTCCATAAATTTCAAACCCTGAATCCGCAACGAAATGGGAAACTCGGAGGTCATTATATAAGTCGTAGATCTCTTTTTTCTTTCCCAAGCATTACGTACTATTTTCTCTGATTGTTCCTAGGATTCTTTTCAGCACTTTTCTTTCAAACCTGTCGATCTTTTCAGCCAGACTTTTGACTAGAGTCCAGGTTGCACAAGCTTAGATCAGCACAGTTCGAATGATGGTCTTGTACAGGATCGTATTGTACCCCAACTTAACGATTTACTGCAGAGGAAATGTCCTAAAGAAAAATATACTTTGTTAGCCCTTAATATACGGGTTTGAATTTCCTCTTCTTCATCAGTCCGATCATTTACAATGGAGCCAAGGTATTTAAAGCTGGACACGAACTGGGCTTTGGCAGATTTAGAGGTGTCTTCTTTCTGAGAACCATTATTTTAGATTTTCCTTTGTTTATGGAAAGTCCCATTCTATCTGCTTCTTTGTTCAGCCCTTGACATGCCTTCTTTATAGCCTTGAGGGACCATTAGAGCCAATTAGAGTCACATCATCAGCATAATCAAGCACTTGATGAGAGGGAGTCGTCCTGCCTAACTCCTGACTTCACTGCAAAAGGTTTGTCCAACTTTCCATTTATTTTCACTCTGCTTACACTCTCTCTTATGGGGCATGCTACGAGTCGGGTCAGCTTTGATGGTATACCTATTTCTTTCATTGCCAGATAGAGCTCCTTTCTGATAATGGAATCGTATGCCACTTTAAAATCTATGAAAAGGATCCATACAATCTTATTGTATTCTTTTGTTTTTTTTTCTATTATCTGTCTTAAGGAAAAAATCTAATCAACAGTTGACCTGTTTTTCCTGAAGCCACCCTCATAGTCGCTCAACCATGGTTCTACAAAATCAGCTAAATTGTTATGTAAAATGGCAGACAATATTTTATATGCAGTGTTCAGTAGGCTGATTCTCCTATAATTGTTACAGTCTGTGGAAGCATCTTTTTTCTTGAATATAGGTATGATGACTGATTCCTTCCAGCTATCCGGAATTTACTCGGCCTCCCAAATATTAACAAATAAATGAGTCAGCTCCTTAGCCAGCGCTGAACCGCCAATCTTTAAAAACTCCGCCGGTATGCCATCGTAACCTGAAGCCTTGTTATTACTCAGGTCATTTATAATTAAGCTGACCTCTTTTATATCTGGTGGGTATAAAATCACTTCATGATCATTCTTTTTACCTCGGAATTCCTCTTCAGGATACTGCTCATCTTCCTTAGCAATTCTTGAAAGTGCTCCTCTCACCTGCCAAGCATTTCCTCATTGAAAATATAAGTTCAAGAAATGCAACAGTTGTGAATATTCATGCTCTAGCAAACATAAAGGAGGAAGAAAAAGTCCAATACTAGAAGATCTGAAAAGGACCATAACTGATTTTGTTACGATAGCCCAGGGTGATTTAACATGAATCATCATTGAGACTGTACTGTATTTTTGTTCCTACTATATTTAATAACTGTGTACGAAGGAATTCAGTACATCTACATGCCACTTCATAATTTAAAGACTTCATTGGCTCAGGTATTGTTAGGATATAAGTGGTACAAGATGGTATAAGATACATCTAGTAGAGGTGAATCTAGTAAGGTATGGTGGTATAAGATACATCTAGTAGCAGTGAATCTACTACTACATATTTTAATGTCATAAAAATAAAGATCAGACAAATAAAACAATACCACTAAAATATAACAAGAAATGGTTTAATTATTAAATAGGACAGAAACTAATATTTTAGTTCCATTGGGTTGACACCAAGAAATTTTGAATGCTTTAAGAATAAAATCTGAAATACCTTGTAAAGAGGCCAATGTCTCATTAGCATCTCTTAAAATTTTATCTCCTAATTCAACAGCAGCAGCTGCTTTTCCTTTAGCGGCATCTGCTTCAGCCAATAGTTCATCTGCTTCTTGTTGCAATTTTTTCCCCTCCTCTAACATTGCTAAGCTTTCGCTCAGTTTTGAGTCTACATCACCAGCAACATTTGAAAATTCATCACTAAGCTTATTTGCTTCTTGTTCCAACCTTCTTCCCTAAAATTAAAATTGAAATTAATTAAATTTAAATATTTTGTTCAAAACAGAAAAATATGGCAATGAAGAATTATAATTTTTTTTACAAGATAGTCATAATCAACCAGACAAAGTAGCAAATGTTAGCAAACTATTGCAGTAATATTTTTGTGGTCTGAAGACCTCTAACTTCTTTCCAAAGAAATTGAAGATTAACTTTTTTTTCCTCAATAGAATCTATTATTATAACCTGACTTAATAATATCATTTTTACTGATTTATTCTTCTGTTTAAATAGAGTTTTATATTCCATTCCATTCTACCAGATCTATGACCCTTAGTGTTATGTTTATTTGTATAGGTTCCACTTCTATCCATCTCAATTGTGCCTTCCTGCACTTTCTCCTTCCTTCTGGATTTTCATACACCATTCTTCTTGGTAGCATCTTTGGGTTCATGCATTTGATATGGCCTAGCCAGCCAAGCCTTCTCTGCCTTATGACAGAGATGAGATCTGGCTCTGCCAACAATTCTGCATTACTTCTTATACAGAATTGCTCACCTTTCTTTATATGGCCATAAATTATTCTAAATATTCTTCTTTCCTGTACTCTGAAGGATTCTTTGGCTGTTTTGTTAGGGCCCATGTCTTGCTGAAATATGATACAATGGGGTGTATGATTGTCTTATATATTATTATTTTAATCTTTTGGGAGAAGTTCCTAAACTTCAAGACCTTTTGCTGAGCATATAAACATTATCTTTAATAACAATCCGTAACTTAATAATAATATACCTTGTCTTGACTTCCTTTGTTTTTTTGTTTTTTATAGCTATTTGTGATTTTATGAAAAAGGAGTCGTTTTGTGATTGATTTTTTTTTTTTTTTTTTTATGGTATGTCCTGGATGTTACATCTAAATGATAAGTGTTGTTTAATATATGCACTATATGTTAAGATTTAATTGTTGTATTTGTTATTACAATTTTTTTTATGCTAAAATAGGTTCTGTCATAGAAATTTCTTATTGCATTTAAATATAAATATATTTTTTATTGCAGAAAACCACAAACTGTTGATTCATTTCTTCGTTTTTACCCTCCCTCCTTCTCTTTCAATTTTCCAAGATGTACGGCGATGTATTTTTAAAAATAAAAAAAACATTTAAAACAAAAAAATCCACTGACAAGGAAGGGTTCCTTGATCTATTCATTAAGTCCAACTCAGTTTTACGGCATGTGAGGCTATTATAATATTTAAATACTTTTTTTGACATTAGTACAGTTTTTGGGCTTGTTTATAGCAATTTTATAGCTAGCAGTTTATAGCTTCAGTTTATATAGTTGTTTATAGCAAGCAGTTTATAGCTTCTGGTTAACCCATCATAGCTGTCGTCTTCTACTTTTTCCATGTCATTAAAAAGGTTGAAAAGGATGGAAAAACCAAAATAATTTCCTGAAGATGTACTCATTTGTTTTACAACAGTGACCATAATAATTAAAAATTAACTATTTGGTCCAGAAGTCATAGAAGAAAAAATATAAAATACACGGAGTGGCACATAAAATAGCATTCAATAGGAGTATGGAATCAGCATGATCTATGAACAGATCTGTAATTATTTTTATTTGGTTATTGTGATGTAAGAAGCCTGTATTTTATAGTTGTCCACGTATCCAATCCGTGATATTGGTACATTGAATATTATTTACAACATTATCACTAAACAGGGTGTTTTGGAATTGCATAGCACTATTTTAGGTATGTATTCTCTAACATAAAATAATCAAAAAATTTCATATTAACATATATCTCAAACTCATTTATTAAACAGATATCAAAGGTTAAAGATTTATTATTTATTTACTACATTAAGAATGACTGTGCAAAGTTTAGCATGTTCAATACTACATGTTTTACAGGTTTTAATAACCTGATAAACAAATGAAGGATAAGCATCGACAGTAATTACTCATCTGTTTGTCTAGTTCTGTGCGTTTTAGGGTGAGTGAATACTGTGAGACAGTTCAATTGAGGATTATCAAGGGAGACACCACAAATTTATTCACTTTTGTAGAACAAACAGACATGCTTTTAACTGATGGTGAGGTACATAGAAACGGTGCTACTGCTGTTTGAAGATATCGTGAAAAATTTTATAACCGAAGAATACCAAATTGTAAAACGTTTGAGGCCTTTGAAAGACGCCTTAGGGATAATGGCACACTAAAACCTATACGAGTAAACGCCAGCCGACAAAGATTTTGACAAACTGTAAACGCTGAAGAAGAAATACTCGATATTGTTCAGTTATCTCCTACTACTAGTACCAGAAGATTGTCATGTAGTTACGATGTTTCCTCTACCAGCGTATGACGAACTTTACGCGAACAACAATTGTATCCATTTCACGTATTGAGTAGGAAAGATTTATTACCACAAGATTATAACAAGCGCAGAAATTTCTTCCAGTGGACAATGCACACAAGAGCCTAAATTCCTGAACTGCATTTTGGTTACCGATGAATCTTGCTTTACAAGAAACGGGATTCTTAATTTTCGAAATACCCATACTTGGGCTGAAGAAAACTCTCATATGACTGCTGTTGGACATTACCAACATACCTTTTCTGGTGTGGTCTTCTAATGTCTGGTGTGGTCTTCTAGGCCACAACATCATCTCTTTTTGCCACCTAGGCTGTCAAGTATATCTTACTTGCATTTTTTGCAAAATAATCTTCATGAACTCCAAGAAGATATTCCGCTAGGCATTAGGCAAAGGCTGTGGTTTAAGCATGACGGTGCTCCAGCTCACTTTTCTCAAAGTGCCACTGATTATTTAAATGCAACTTATGGAGAATGATGGGTTGGTCGAATCAGACCTGTTAAATAGGCACCACGATCTCCAGATTTAAAGCCATTACATTATTTTTTGTGGGGCTGAATGAAGTCTATGGTTTATTCTGAGGCAGTTGGCATGCAAGAAGAGCTAAGAAATCGGATCATGAAAGCCAGAAGCTGCAGTAACTGATGCTATACCAAGAGCCAGAGAAGCATGGATTCGTCGTGCTGAATATTGCATCAATAAATGGATGCCCCTTTCAACAGTTACTCTAAATGTTGTAATGATAATACATAAATAGTAATAATAAATAATAGATCTTCAACCTTTGATATCTGTTTAATAAATGAATTTGAAATATATGTTAATATGAACTTTTTTGTTTATCTTGTGTTAGAAAACATATGCCTAAAATAGTGCCGTGCAATTCTGAAACACCCTGTATATTAATTTAAAATATATTAAATATCTTTAAACAAACAAAATAGCACCTATATCATCTAAGTCAAAACATACTAAGAGGGTATAAAAGTATTTTCATATTATATAAACACAGATATTTAGATAATTATTTAGAATTTTATTTTAAATTGAATTTAGATATTTATTTTAACTATTTTCTACATAATTTTATAAAATATAATTTCTAATTCAATAATTTTTATAGTTCTTGGTCAAGTATTATTGATTAATTCTTTTGGAAATTTATTTGTAATTAGTTATAAAGTATTTAATTTGGTAGTTATAAGAATAACAATTTTGACTTTTTTATTAATGCTGAATAAATGTATGTAATAGATTTAAATATACCTCTTCTTCTGCTTTCTTTGCTTCACTTCTTATTCTAGTGAAATTAACTTCTGGAATGACAAGGTTATTAACTTCAATTGCAAATGAAAGAGCATCACTATGTGCAGCTGATACATCATCAAGAGTCGATTTGACAAGTATTTCCATTTCATCCATTCGCTTTTGAGTTTTTGTAAGTTCAGAATTCAAAGATTCTAAAGCTAAACTAAAATAGATAAAGTGTCAATTAAAAAAACACTTTAAAATATCAATCAATTTTAGGAACATAGCCTTATATTTTAAAAGTAAAGATCATTGGAAATGGAAAAAATTTAAATTTATAAATAACAGCTTCATAAATTAAGTTATCATATAATCAGCTAATACACAAGAGATATTGCTATTCTGAATTTAGATTAAAAAAATTGAATAAAAACAAACATTCAATATATCATTATATATATGTATTTCATTTGTGCACCATTTAAGATTATTTTAGGCAGCCTGTAAGCCGTACATTGCCCTTACACATTCTTAGCTTCCTCTTCTTAATAGCATAGAGGATATCAGGCTCACCATACAACTGCATTAATTCTACATTGCTTCTGATACTCTAATTGTGCTCTTTTTTGATAAGTCAAAAGATTTTTCTCAGAACTCTTCCTCCCAAACAAGAAAAGCTCTTCTGTTTTCCTTGGTCAGAGTTCACATCTAACTGTCATACATTACCACTGGCCAATGAAGAGATTTCATCAGGCCCTGGAGCCTTATTATTCTTTAGGGACAAGATTTTATCCATAATTTCTTCCCTGTCTGGTGTCTCATCATTGTTAGATTGATATGCCTAGTGGTGTTGCTTGCCTCCGGATTTAACATTTCCTTTAAGTATTGGATACACCTACTTTTGATTTGATCAGCCTAGGTGAGAAGATTTCCACATTGGTCCAAGCACACTTCAGATTGTTGGGTTAACAATGCCTAATGCCTAAGTCCTAATGAACTTTCAACTTTCTTGTGCCTGGAAATGTTTTTGCATCTTTTTGAGTTTTCTGGCCTCATTTGCTCTATTCTTATCTCACATTATTGTTTTAGCCTTTCTCCTTTTTTAGAATATGCATCATATGAACTATCAATTTTTCTTTGGAACATCTTTGTTAGGACGGTGTAAGGATAACAGGGATTGCACCCTTGAACCACCTTTCCCTATTGTACTAAAAACTCTGATAGGCTGCTGCCTTAATCTGATCAAACAATTTTCTTTACAGAAAATTATCTGATATATTATCCATTTAAAAATTATGTTTGAATTATAAGATCAAATGAATAAATGGGATGTCAGATAATACTGAACGCTTATTTTTTTGAAACCTTATATTGATAAATAAAAAAAATAAATAAATCATATTACTTAAAATTAAAACAAAAGAACAATTAATTACTACTATGAATAATTAAATAATAAACGAAAATTAAACCTTTTTTTGATTTGATACAATATAAAAAAAAAATAAACAAGTAAATTAAATCAAAATAAGCACGGCTAGATACATGAATGAAAAAATACAATATCAGTTGAGTGAAATGAATAAACTTAATAAACAAAATAATTCTAATATGAAACAAAATAAATGATATTTTTCAAATGAACTAATAGATGGTTGTATTATTGCGCAATTAAAATAACTAAATGTCTAAATACCCTGTAGATTTAGATGTGCTCGAGCGAAGTCTACAAAGAAAACAAAGTCATGATGATTTATGGTTGAAAATGGACAACAATGGTCGCAGAAAAAAACGATAACACTGACTGCCGTAAGGTAGGTGCTGAAGGTACACTGGCCAAGACAACAGCAGTGGTGAAGACTGCTTGGGCCGCTATCGAAAACTAGACTGTACTCACGAAAAACTGTGAAAAACAGATGGACCGCTCGGGCCGCTATTGAAAACTAGACTTCACTGCTGGAGGATGTTCGCTTGAATCACACCGACAAAAGTATGAAACAGCTGTTTCACTGTTATACATTACGCAATTTACAAACATTTATTTTCTAATGAAAATAAAAAAAAATAAAAAATACAGACTAATTGAAAAAACAACAAAATATCAACTATGGACATACATTTTTTATAATTACAGCTGAGCGGGTGTAACAATCTTCATTTGTGCTTCATGTCGCCCTCTCACACTCCCCAACAAACCATGGGCTCCTTCTACTAGTCTTTTCTTCTCCCAGGACTTCGATTGCCGTAGCCTTGATTGACTCTTCTAATCTCTTCCATCTTTCTTCTGCACCTAGCTCTTCTGCAATCCACTCGATTGGACGCCAGTGTTAGAGTCTCTCTTTTTATTATACCGATTCTAAGTCCATATCCTTGATTATTTTTTTTCCTCTTCCATCTCTTCACTCTTTTCCTCGAATCTTTCTCAAGAGTTTATGTTGATTGAGTATACAGGGAATCTGAATCCCTCTAGGGAATACCTTTGTATTTTTAACCTTCACCATTCATTTCTGGCAGATTCTAGACTGTACCTTTTTATAGGTCGCCTATCCCTCACGCTCAACCCTCCTCCTTTATCCAGGCTTGGGACTGACAGCGGTTCGCCTAGCATCACTGAGGGTAGCAACACCACACCTACTGGCGGAGATTTAAAATCCATAACCGTTGAAATGATCATAATTATTCCTCTTTTAACTTAATGAAATTTAAAATTATGATTTCTGTTGTTTTTGCTAATTATGATCACTCAAGAGATAAATAAAAGCCTCAGGAGGTTCTATTTAGCGGAAGTTGGATCCTAGCTGTAATTAATTTAGGTGCAATTTCCCCAGATCAAAGGAAGTCACCAACGGAAAACAATTATTTTAAATGATTCCACAGGATAGATAGGTATTTTTAAAAAGAAAAATTGAATACAAAGCAGTTAGTAACGGCTTTGCGGCATTTGTAGCATAAAACCAACATTTAACTATTTAAAAATTATAATTATATTAAATACCTGGAGTTTAATTGTTTTTTTGTAGCCTCTTGTGAAAGTAAGTAACCTTGATTTGATATATTTAATGCCATTTCAGCAATTGCTTTGGTCTGCTCAGCTTCTTCCAATTGCCTGATCAACAAAGAATAGATCAATAAAAATTCAGAAAAGGAATATTCTTTATGGACATTAACACATTAACTATTTTATGGCTGAAGCTTATAAGGCATTGGATTCCCGTCTAGTATACCTGAACCATATTCAGTAGTTAATATGTATACACATAATAGACATAAATTGGTCCATTTAAGCCATACCACAAATTATCCCACCTGTTCACAAATTTAAAAGACCCGATCCCTCACAAAAACCTCTCCAATATAGTTTACCGAATCCCTTGCTCTGCCCCGAACTGTACCTCCTCCTACTACGGTGAAACTAGAAACCATTTTTACAGACGACTATCATAACACAAGACTTCTATCTCTACCCGAAACATATCTGCTTCCAAATTATCTGAACATGCTTTGACCCTTAATCACAAGCTTAACTTCGACCAATTCTCTGTTCTCACCACGGTTCCCAATTACAACAAAAGACTCATTGAAGAATTTATCTACATTAACCTCGAAAACAATCCATTAAACTTCAAGACTGACAAGAATAACCTTTCTATAGTTTACAGACACATAAAAGACCTCATTAAAAAGAACTAACCACCCCTCTTCCTAGTGCCCTCCTTCCTGGGCCAATGTTTCGCCTGTCAACACCTATTAATACCCACCTGTTTACTCTTTCATCTCCTTTCATTCATACCACCCCCCTTACTCATACACTTCATAAGTTCATGAACCCCCCAACCTCCCTCGCGACAGGTAATTTCTCTTATATCTTTTCACTTTTTACTCATCCTCTCTCCCTCCCTCCTCCATTTCATTTTCTTTCCGTCATAACCATAAACATAACAAAACACATAACACTATTTTCTCACTATTTCTCTGTAAGGCATTTATTTATTTATTTCCCACCTTGAAGTATCATTTTACAACATTTAACCGGGTTCAACTTCACTCACTATTTTTATTTTTAATTATATCTTTACTCTACCACAAATCATTGTCATTTTACATGTATTTTAGTCCAATACAGCCCATCTACTGTAACTTACTTATCGCACTTGGTATACAACTTTTACATGTTTATTTCAATATCAACTATGTTCTCCTTTCTCAACATTTCTTACCACTCATTACACATTGTACTACATCAATCATTTATAATATTTCATTAACATTTTGTATACATCTTCGTCACGATTAGCAGTTAATAATATCCCTCACTTCCATTACTTATCATCATTGTTTCTTATTAACATTTTCATTTTTAATACACTATGCCTATTTATTTTATTGCCTATGAATATGTATTTTTATTACTTGATTTATTACTTACTTTATTTATTACATACTGGATTTTTTATAATTTTACAATTATTTATTTCTTACTGTATTTCTTATTATTTTCTATTTTTAATTTTATTTTACTACTGATGCCTGATACCTAAGATATCTGATACACAGGTATTTTAACTTTAACATTTACCCATTTTAATATTCAATGTTTATTTTTTATCTTTATCACCTTATTCTTTAATTTTCAACACTTTCTGTTTTATTCTTATTTTATTCTTTATTATGTATTTTACTACCTTCCTGGCAGTTGGTTGTTAATACTATACACTCATACATTTTAACCTTTATATTTACCATGCTGTGCAATTTTTATCATTTTTTAATTTTCAATTGCCACTATTCACCATACTTTTATTATTTATATTTACCATATTTAAGAATGTTTGTACTACTTTATAATTCTCAATTGTCTGTATTTTGCATATAGCCCTGAAGAAGACCTACAAAGTAGGTCGAAACGTTGGCTACTTAGTAAACGTTTCTCCAATTCTAAGAGAAATTCATTGACCTCTACCCGGACGACTTTCTTCCACATATATTATCAAGGTCAAATTATATCATTCAATAAATATATGCACATATTCATTGTTATATATTTATAAAATTTATTTAAATTTGCAAAGACAAATAAATAAGTATTTAATTACTTTTGTACAGTGGTTCTGGCTTGGGAAGCAATAACTGACATCTGCTGATTTTGCGTGCCAAATTCAATTGACCTGTTCCTAGCTTTTGCCAAAGCAGCTGCTCCCTCAGTTAGAATATGATCTATTGTTTCCTAATTTAATCAGAAAATAAAATAACTATCGTTAAAAAGAAAGCAATTTACAGCTTCTACTCGTAGATAGTATACAATAGCTAATTAAAATTAAGTTTACTTGTATTTCAGCGACAGCATGATCAATTTTATCTTTGATGTCAGTGGTATTTCGTTCAGCAGCCTGGACTAAATCATCGGTTTCTTCTATTTCTTGGTGTATCTTAGAAAGAGTTTCTTCTAAGGCTTTCAACTTCTTCTCAGTTTCATCTATCCTATCTTTTAATTTAGAATCATCTGAAAATATTCAAAATATATCACTAAAAATACTTCAATTAAATATTCAATGAATTGAGTTACAATATTATTATTGATATTGTAATTCCAAATTCGTCTTATTAATCTGTAATATAGAAGGCGCTTGCCATGACGTCATGTATAAGTATGGTTCACTTCAGTATTGTTGTTGCCGCGCCATGACATGAGCTGTATCTGTATATGAGAATAAAATCTAACTTTATCTCTCGAATCATTTATTTTATTCCATCAACCAACAATGGTTATGGGCCCAGGACGATGTTCGAGAGAAGTTGACATTCCGTGTTTTTATATTAGTGCGTGAAACCGAAGTAAGTGTGAATCGGGCCGGACACGTGTTAACGGTATTGATTATCTTTACTATGAACGGGAAGATAAACATGGATAACAACTCCAGTTGGTCACCTAGCATTAAAAAATTGCTTGGACGCGAAAATTACAGCTCTTGGAAGTTTGGAGTAGAAATGTATTTGACTGCTGAGGACTTATGGGGTTGTGTCACCGGAGAAGACGAAGACAAGAAGAAGGATTCGAAGACCAGAGCCAAAATTTGTCTGTTGATTGATGAATCCCTTTATCCTATCATAAAAAGCAGCAAAACAGCTAAAGAAATCTGGGAGAAGCTCGAAAATACTTATGAAGATAAGGGCCTTTCAAGAAGGTTATCCCTACTTAGAAAACTTTTTCGTGTTGAATTAAGCCATTTTAGTAGCATGGAGGATTACTTAAATGAGATTTTGTCACTATCCCAGAAATTAGAAGCTATAGGAGCCGGAATGAATGACGAATTCATCGGTGTCATCATGTTAAGTGGGCTATCGGACGAATACGAGCCAATGATAATGGCTATGGAAAGCACAGGTGTCAAAACTACTTCGGATTATATTAGATCCGTCCTTATTCAAAAATCTTCGAAGGAGGATTCAGGAGAGGAATCGGCTTTGGTAACAAAATTCAAGAAAAATGAACGTCCTCCACTTAATTGTTATAACTGTAAAAAATCAGGGCACATTTTCGCAAATTGTCGAGAAGGATTAATTTGTTTCAAATGCAAGAAAAAAGGACATAAGTCATCTGAATGCAAGAAGAAAGTTTTTGAAAAAAAAGGAAATGTAAACAAAAAATCGACTTTATTAGCCGCCTTATCATCTGTTCCTACCTCCTGATCCCAACGATTGGATAATCGATTCTGGTGCAACCTCCCATATGACTAAAAACAAACATTGGCTGAGGGACAGTAGTGTAATGATAAATGAGGGACAGTGGCTAATAATGATAAAATTTCTTCAGAAGCTGTTGGATCAGTGAACCTTTCAAGTGATATTGATGTTTCTGATGTGTTGTACGTTCCACAACTAGGGACTAACCTTTTATCAGTGAGTAAAATGACTGATAAGGGGTACACTGTTGTTTTTGATCGGGACGAATGTAAAATTTATTCCAAATGTGATGTTACTGGTAGTGAACTTCTGACTGGAATTAATGAAAATGGAGTTTTTAAGGTAAGAAGACCGCAAGCCGTAAATCTAGTGGTCGATGATAATAATGAAACTAAACAGGTAAAAAAATTACCTCACGATCTGTGGCATCAAAGATTAGGGCACCTGAATAGATTTTATATGAAAAAATTAAAAGGTTCTGCAGTGGGAATGGACTTTAATGATAACGATGACAGCGATTGTTTGGCCTGCATCAAAGGTAAACAAAGCAGAGAATCTTTTAAAAGGGACAGGGGTGTACAGTCATCACAGAAGCTGGAACTCATACACTCGGATTTGTGCGGACCGATGAGCGTACCCTCTTGGGGTGGTGCGCGATACATGTTAACGTTCACTGATGATTTCAGCCGAAAAACGTTTGTATATTTATTGAAGAACAAGTATGAAACTTTGGATAAGTTCAAAGATTTTAAGAATGAAGTAGAAAAGCAGCTCGACGCCAAAATCAAGACAATACGTACCGACAATGGAAAAGAATATACGAATAAAAATTTTGAAAATTACTTGCACAGTCAAGGGATTCTGCACCAAAAATCTGCACCTTATTCTCCACAACAAAATGGGGTAAGTGAAAGAGTCAATCGCACGATTATCGAAAAATCAAGAGCCATGCTGGAAGACTCAGGTCTGGATCGCAGATATTGGGGGGAAGCAGTAAATACTGCCACCTACTTAAAAAATCGTAGCCCTACGAAAGCTTTGAATTTTAAGGTGCCAGAAGAAATTTGGTCCGGGAGAAAAGTCAACATATCATATCTTAAAGTGTTTGGGTGTAAGGCCATGAGATTTATCCCCAAAGAAAATAGAAAAAAATTAGACACAAAGTCTGAAGAGTGCATATTCGTCGGCTGCCCGAATAACTGTAAGGCATACAGACTCATCAATCCTTCAAACCCGAAGCGTGTAATCATTTCCAGGGACGTTAAATTTATTGAGAGGCCAACTTCGATTGAAAAACCTAATGAGATCTTTAAACAGTCAAGTGAAATTCCTATTATTTTCTCAGAGCAATTAAATAAACCAAGCTATGAAAAGCCAGATTGTGAAGAACCATACATCGAAGAGTTAAGCGATGGAGAGCCATTCATCGGATTTGAAAATGAGACTGAGATTTTTGAGAGGACGTTGGAAGAGGAGGATGGGACTACTCGAAGATCGAAGCGCCATCGTAAAATTAAGACCTTCCCTGGATTTGAACTATATTTAGCGTCAAATGAAGAAATACAGGACATAGACGGACCCTATAAGGAAATGTGGATTGCTGCCATGGAAAGAGAGATGGACGCATTGAAGATAAACAAGACTTTCGAAATTGTTGACCTTCCAACCAACACCAAACCTTTAAAATCAAAATGGGTTTTTAAAATAAAAGAGGATCAAGAAAAGAGGATTTTTAAAGCCAGACTGGTCGTTAAGGGCTGTAGCCAAGTTTATGGGCGAGATTATGTAGAAACGTTCTCACCTGTCGTCAAATATTCTTCCATAAGATATTTACTTTCTTATGCCGCAAAAGAAGATCTCGAAGTGGACCACATGGATGTGACAACGGCCTACTTACATGGTGAATTAGAGGAAGAAATCTACGTAATACCACCACCGGAGTTCCTTGAGGAAACCGACAAAGGGAAGGTATGGAGGCTAAAAAAGTCTATTTATGGACTTAAACAAAGTGGGCGTTGTTGGAATAAAAACCTACATGAAAAATTGATAAACCTTGGTTTTCAACAATCAAAAGCGGATCCCTGTGTTTACATTATTCGGATTAATAAATCTTTTCTTATAATAGCAATTTATGTAGACGATTTTATAATGTTCTATAATGACCATGTTCTAGCCACCGAAATTAAAGAAAAATTGAAGGAGAGCTTTGAGATGAAAGACCTTGGTGCAATCAAAAGATGCCTTGGAATGGAAATCATTCGTGATCGCGCCAATGGAAAAATCAGCATTTCCCAAAAATCATATGCTGAGCAAATTCTGAAAAAATTTAATATGGACAATGCTAAGCCGGTAAAGAACCCCTTAGAACCTGGACTAGACTTCACCGAACATGACAAAGGGGAGGATGATGAATGTAAAAGCATTCCTTATCGAGAAGCAATAGGCAGCCTGCTCTATCTGTCTCAAGTTTCCCGACCTGACATTGCTTTTGCCATTCACCTTCTCAGCAGATACAACAACAACTACCGAAGAGTTCATTGGAATGCCGTGAAGAGACTACTCAGATACATAAAAGGTACTGCAGATTATAAATTGACTTTTTCTAAGGATGGAAGAGATGATCTGAATGTGTACTGTGATGCTGACTGGGGGAATAAAATTAATGAAAGACACTCAGTCACAGGCTATTGCTTTTTAATCCAAGGGGGTGCAATCGTTTGGAACAGCAAAAAACAGAAGACAGTTGCTTTGTCGAGTTGTGAAGCAGAGTACATGAGCATATCATCGACTCTTCAAGAGATTCTTTGGATCAGAAATTTGATAACTGAAATAGACCCCAGTGTAGTGACCGGGCCTACCAAACTATTTTGTGACAACATTGGTGCATTAGAATTATCTAAAAACTCTGTAATTAATGAACGATCAAAACATATAGACATTAGACATCATTTTGTTAGAGAACATGTTAAAAATAATAGTGTTTGTATTGAGTATATTTCTTCTGATAAGAATGTTGCAGATTTCTTAACTAAACCCTTGAGTGGACTCAAGCACAAAATTAATGTTGAAAATATTGGATTGATGTTTTAATGATTTGTTTGTTTGAATTTAAT
This sequence comes from Arma custos, assembly GCA_037127475.1. NCBI lineage: Eukaryota > Metazoa > Arthropoda > Insecta > Hemiptera > Pentatomidae > Arma > Arma custos. Next base: position 65,317,750 of record CM073759.1, read on the forward strand.
TTTTGTTTTTTCGAAATTTAGAATTATGGGGGAATATTGATATTGTAATTCCAAATTCGTCTTATTAATCTGTAATATAGAAGGCACTTGCCATGACGTCATGTATAAGTATGGTTCACTTCAGTATTGTTGTTGCCGCGCCATGACATGAGCTGTATCTGTATATGAGAATAAAATCTAACTTTATCTCTCGAATCATTTATTTTATTCCATCAACCAACAATTATGACTAATTAATAACCATAGTAATTATTCATTTAATGCAAAAGGTTAGTACAAAAATTTCATTCGAAAGAGAAAAGAATATAAAATATTCGGTAACCCTCTAATGACTCACTTCAGCAGATGCCTTTTAATATAAATAAATGTTAAACAAACATTAAAAAGAGAACTATAACTACCTCCAGAGTATGATTTTGCATCATTCCAAAGTTTTTGCACATTTTCTTGAACCTCTTTGAGATCTCGTTCAAAGCTCTCTTCATTGTTAACAATACCAGGGTTTTCCTTTATATTCTTGAGTAGATTTTCTAGTTTCTCCAAATTTGCCCTAGAAATAAAATATATTTTTTGTAAAGGTAGTAATCAAAATAATGTCATATAAGTTTCTAAAGATTCGTCAAGATAATACATTGATGTAATCAATGTTTAAATACATTAGAAATGTCTTATTATAATGCAATTGGGAAAAACCACAATGCAAAGCCTTATGTTTCAAAAAATACACCTACTTACCAGTCGACGTTTCGCCTATTCAGGCATTATCAAGACACCAAAATCAAAAAGGGGTTATGTGAATCGCATCTCGAAGAAAAAAGTGCAATACATCCCAACGATCAACAGCCCAAACAGGCTCCAAACATGAGACAGCACCCTACCACCAAGACGTTCAACATACAACTGAACGAAATTTTTTTCTTCGAGATGCGATTCACAGTCTTGATAATGCCTGAATAGGCGAAACGTCGACTGGTAAGTAGGTGTATTTTTTGAAACATAAGGCTTTGCATTGTGGTTTTTCCCAATTGCATTATAATAAATAATAGTGTTTCTTTTTGAGTTTTTGGCTCTATTTTAGTCATTAGAAATGTCTGTTAACCCTTTGCACTCGGACCTGTTTCAGATGTTCTCTTTAACCAATTGCAGGTATTATTTTTGTCGCAATAATAAAAGTCTACAGGAAATTTTTCAGACCCCTAGATAAACCATGAGACTCAGAACTGTTAAAAAACAATTTTCATTGCAACAAAATTTAAGATCTTATTTATTGGCTTCTATTGAACAAAAATATTTAAACCTAACACAGAACATTATAAATACATCACAGTAATTTTTTTGCAATTGGGAAATCTATACCCACATAGAAAAATATTTTCTATGAAGGAGTTATAATAGACTTAGATAAAAGCCTAAAATAGCTATTAAAATTATATGAAAATGTGGGAGTTCTCAAGCATTTTTTTCACGGAGAATGCATCAAAAAGTCGTCAAAGGCGCATGTGCACCCACAGTCACAGCATTGCCAACCCTTGCCTTAAGGCATTATTCTTCCTTCAACTTTACATTTTACCCTTGTGATCTTTTATGAATGCTAGTTGGAGGAAAAAAAATCTGTACCTTTTGATATGTATAATTTTAGAAATATAAATTTTTACAAAATAAAACGATCCTTTTGGCAGCACTAAAAGGGTTAAAGAATTAAAATAATTTAATACTGTAATAAACTGGTATGAATTTTTATGTAAGATATTACATTACGATTACTCTTAAATTATTCAACTAACATACCTATGGTGATCAACTGATTCCTGTACAAGATTGTAACACACTGGACAATCGACACAGTTTCTTTGTCGATCATATTTATTTTCTTTGCAACGATCACACCGTTTCCCTTCTACATTTTCAGAACACTGCAAAAAACAATAATAGAGGCAATTAGATGCAATAGATGACTTTGAATAAATACACAGAATAATTGAAACACATCAGCAATAAAAAGTAAAAAACAACACATTAAATTTGAGAGCTTGGGTAATTTATTTTTCTAAGCAATGCCTAAAGAGGATACCATATTGAGGAAATTAGAGAAAACATAAATTTAAAAGACAGCAAGCAAAGTCGTAATCAGTCATTATAGTAAACATGATCTATTACCGTTTAGTTTGAAAGGATAGTGGCTTTTAGTCATAATAAGTCATATTAGTGGCTAGGTCATAACTGAGTGTAAACAATTGAATTACTTTAAGCTGTAAAACAGTTAAATAACAATAATAAATATAGTTAAAATATAAGCTTTTAAAGGCATCTATAGCCAATGCTGAATTGATTCAGTAAAATTATAATTTGCCTTTTGAATCCTTCAGCTATTTTCTGAGATTCTTTAAAAGAATTTACAGTAGAAATAACAAAATTACCTCACAATAACCATTATGATCACACTGAAGATGCTTGGATCCAATTCCATCACAATTACAAGGTAAGCACCCCTCAACTCCAAGTGCACTAAATCCAAAATAGTTATCCTGGCAATGATCGCATAAGCGACCAGTAACTCCAGGTTTGCAATGGCACTGCCCAGTTTGGACGTCGCAAGTATTGTTGGTGGAACCAACTGGGTGACAATCACAAGGTTGACAACCCTAAAAAACAAAAAAGTTAAAAAGACAAAAAGAAAATAATTACTTAGCTAAACATTTAGTTCTGTGAATATAAATTCAACTTTACTCTTTAGGATGCCAAAAATAAAATAACCATTAAAGAAGAATAGAGGGGTTAGAAAAACAGCCAAATAAAATCTAAGACTCTTTTAAAAACTATTATTCAATTTGATTAATTATATGAAATGATATTTAGTTATACCAAGGATTATAAAAAATTACTAAACATCATCAGCTCAAGAGCACTAATAAATTAATAAATTAAATTGTTCAATTTAAAATACTTGAATACAAAATATAGTTTTTTATACATTTTTTTTTTACATAACTTTAATATAAAAGCTTTAAAGATTTTACCAAAATCTTTAAACGCAAACCACCAATAAAGAAATAAAAGTATAGTATTCATTAGCGGAAAATATATTTACCCAAATTACTTCTTTAAAAAATCTGAAATTATTTGAGCTAGAGAACTTGGAAAAGTTAAAAATTTTGATTTCCAAAAAGGAAACAGTGCTAAGGAGATTCATAAAAAAAAAAAAAAAGTGAACCAGCCACAAAAAATGTAGCTGAAAACATCAGAAAGTTTTTAATAATAATTATACACTGATGAGAGATCATTGCAATTGCAATTGATTATACATACTCTTCCACTTTCTATATTGAAGTATCCCGGTTGGCATTGGTTGCATTTTATGCCGGTAACATTTGGTTTGCACTGACACTGCCCAGTTATCTGATTACACAAAAGTGGTCCAGATCCTGACTGCTCAGTACCAATTGGGTCACACATACATGGTTTACAGATATCCCATTCTTTTGGTAAAGCCAGGGCATCACCATAAAATCCTAAACACAAAACACACACAAGATTGGAAGATTGAATAAATGAATTGTCAAAGATAATTTTGCATTACCAATAATAAATATGAAAATAATAATTATCTAGTAAGATATTAACCATTATAAAAGTAATAAAACATATTATTCTCTAATTCCCTTTTAAAATATACCAAGGCTTACTTTGGTTTAATTCATGATTTACAAACAAATTCAAAACACATCATAATATTTTAAAATTAATTTAAGTTAATTCATCATATAAAGTTCCTGTTCATCCATAGATAAACACAAAATTTGATTAAAATAGTTTGTGAACAAACAATAACAACAGGAGAACATTTAAAAAGAAAATTAAAAACTATCATTAACAAAAAATAAGATTTAAATAAAATTATGTTATTTAATTAATTTTGGCTTTTATTGCCTCAAATTCACAGAAAAAAATTGAACTTACAATAAGATTAATGTAAAAACAATACCAAACAAAAAATTAATAATTAATGATACATTTAAAATGAATTACCCGGTAAGCATTGATCACAATGTGGACCATCAGTATTGTAAATGCACTTTAAACATTCTCCAGTAACAGAGTCACAGATACCGACAGCGTTTTGATCTACATTCATGTTACAGTCACAGGGTTTACACAACTTTATTGAGCCAGAGGAACCATCAACATCGCCATAATAACCATCACTGCACTGATCACATCGTTCCCCTGAGAATTAAAGAAAAATTAACAAAATATTCTTTTCAGTAAGGAATAAATATAAATTTGTGTAAATGTGAAAATCATTACGATAAGGGAAGGAATATTACCAGCATATCCTTTGGGACACTCCAAACAGATAACAGTATTGCTGTCATATTGATAGCAAGGCCCTTGATTAGGACATGGGCATACTTGGCAGTCGTGAGGCGTGCCAGCTAAAGCATTTCCATAATAACCACGTTCACAGCGTTCGCACATATCACCAGCCGTGTTATTCAGACAAAGGCATCTACCTGTAAATAAACATACCAATAATTCATGAATATCAAGCCTCCATTATATGCTTATTGTTATACACATATACAGTTTAGGTTTATAGATTAATTTTGTTATTATTTATTATAGCACAGATACAATATGTGCCAAATGGCAGTTGTATAAGATTATCAAATCTGATAAATTTACTATTTAAAAAAATATATATTATTTATTTATAAGGACCCCTGCCCTACTTTGAAGGCAATGGTGCTCTCAGCAAGCCCTTGAATGTTCTGCTTGGTTGACATTATAACCTGTATTACTACAACCTGTTAAAGGTCTGGTGTTCAGTACTGTTTCTTGGACAATGGTTGTGCATGAGTATTTGAATTTATTGTTAACAAATTTCTTGCAATGAAAGAAATGAAAGAGGTTTATAATTAAACAAAGGATGAAATTTTCAGTAAAACGCAATGTCAGTTGGTTAACATTAAATAACAGTAAAATAAAAACTTATTTTTTAGACAGAGGTTCCGGGTTCAAATCCCGGCCGAGGGCTTATCTTTTCTCTTTTAAAATAAAAAACTTATTTGTATTTGTGATAAAAATTTAAGCAATTGTGCTTATAACTATGATTCCAAAAATAAAAACTGACCTATTGAGTGTTCCCAACGATAATGGAGTAGATATAATTATTTCATATCTAGTTGATGATCATATAAACTTTCAAGATAAAAAGCATTAAAACATACACACGATTTCATAAACTAATGATCTGCCATTTTTCGATAGCATTAGAGAAACAATTGATAGGTAGAATATTTTATTCTAAACTTTTCTTAGGGCCTTGAATTGGGTTATTTATGAGTAACCAGTTGTTACCATAGTTCTGATTTTTGCTTATTATTTCTTTGTTGTTTCATGTAATCTACATTTTGTTCATATTATAAGTGCCTAATTCCTTAATTTGTTTCATATTTTTTTTTTGTTGAAGATAAAACATATGCTAATTTTATCCTAATATTTTCTGAAAATAATTCGTATTAATTTATAAACAATCATTAAAAAAAAGAATAAAACAGTCTCAGGCAGAGGAGTTGCTAATCCAAATAATTGTCTCCGACTCGACAGCCATAGTATACTACCTCTGCAATGTTGTGCAAGTGTGAAAAAACTCTTTTATCAAGCTCAATTCTATTTTAAGTGTGTAGTGCATGTCATTAATAAATTAATTACTTCTTACCTGATTCAGGATCACATAGATCAGCATGATTGTTGCAATTACATGGAACACATACGGAGAAAGGGCCACCATTTGGTGGATCATGCCTATATCCAGCAGCACATGATTCACAGTATTGCCCAATGTAGCCTTTAGGACAAGTACATGTTTCTATCCATCCTGCAGGCTGGCCGGCAGCACCTCTCCTAGCTGTACCCAACTTCACATCATCAAGAAATCCGATTCCTGGAAAATAAAACTAAATATTACCAGAACAGGTGATTATATCTGTACCTCAGAGGTAAACTATCGTAACTGACATTTTTCAAACTTTACAGGAGAGCAGTTTTAATGTTAAATTTTCCTTTTTATTGTTGTTCACGGTTTTCAATGATAATTAGAGGTCATCAAGATCAAGATCAATGATGACCTCTAATTATCATTGAAAACCGTGAACAACAATAAAAAGGAAAATTTAACATTAAAACTGCTCTCCTGTAAAGTTTGAAAAAATGATATTAATGTTATAGATAGGATGCTGATAAAGCAAGCTTGAAACTCAAACTCAAAATGTCATATTAGCTGAAATAGGGTCTAAGATTTAGCTTCCAGTAATCTAGGATGAGAATCAAATAGGCATTTTACAAAAATTCATTGCAGCAATTTTAGGAAAATTCTGTCATTTATATAATGTGATAAATATTATTTTTGACAATATTTTTATTAATTTTGATGTCATATACTTTCTACAGTAGCATGGAAGTTCCAATATCTTTAACAAATGCAGAATTATACTTTGCTTGATTTAATTCAGAATTTAATTGTTTTCCTAAATTTTTTCTCGAGCATAGCAAAGAAAAAATCAGTATATAATCTGGAAGTTTCCAAGGACCCTATTGTCAGAATACAATATTTTGGCAATAATGCAATTTTAGAATGAGATTCAAACCTCAAAATAGAGCAAATATTTTCTGTGGAAAATACTTTAAAAATCCTGAAAACTTTAGAAAAAACTGAAAAATAATTGAGATAAAAAATATACATATAGCAAAAAAAAAAAAATAAATAAATCAAGTGTATCTGAAGTTGTAAACATTTCACTGAAATTATTAATAGCAAACATCTCACAACTATTTTCAACATTATACTACGTTTAACCAATCTTAGTTGTCATACAAGAATTAGTTACCATTTCTAGAGTATGTGCCTCGAATTTTTATAGCAGTTAAATTGGATAAAATGCTCATAAACTCCAAAGATTTCTTTCTTGGCTCCCATCCAAAGTCTGGATCTTCATGTAATCGGAACTTGTATGATATTGTCTAAAAATTAATATAAAGTTTACAACTTATAAATAGATATTAATTATTATATAAATATACACATGTATGTGGTGACAAAAATGATAAATAAAACTCTTTAAGAAGGGAAAACTGGTCTACCTCTAAATCATTAGATATTCAAATCATAACACTAAATCTTAAAGAAATGCAAAGGCGAGAAACCTATTGAAATTGTTTTTATTTGAGGGTCAGGCCATTCTAAATGGTCCAGATATAAAAATAATGACTGCTTGATCAGCACTGAAAAGTTCATATTTTGTATGACAATGTCTCAATGTTTTTGTAAACATCATAACATATCTGTGGCACCTATGCATAGTGGGCTAAGTCGAATTTTGTGAATTTCAAGCTATCTACTTAGAATCGTAATTTTTCTGAACTTATTTTAAGTTCAAGATTGAACTATCAGCCCACGATTCACAAAGGAATATCCTTCATTGCAATGGACGGAACAATTAGCATGTTAGACACAAGGAAAGAGAAAAAAATTACAATTCTAAATAGATAGCTTGAAATTCACAAAATTCGACTTAGCCCACTATGCACAGGTGCCACAGATATATGATAATACATATTATCCATATATGTCTGCAATGAGCTCCTCATAATTCTACTCTTAAAAAATTATGGATTATTATTGACTGAAATAAACCTGTACCACTACAACCCATGAACGGGTCTGGGGTTCAGTACATGGTAGAGACTGTACTGTTTCATGGACAACGGTTCTGCAAGGAGGTGACTTTTCCTAAGTCACGCTCAACCGCCAGATTTTTCCCCCTTATTTTGGGTACCCTATTTTTATAGAGGCTGGGTGAGTCCTAGAAGGGCCCTAGATCCTATATGATCCATCTCCGGCTGCAAACAGACTAAATAAAAGTCTTGGCCTACAGCTGGGATTTGAACCACGATTTCCGGCATGGCAACTCAGTGCTCTACCACTGAGCCACTCCGCACCCATAATTATTGACTGAACCCTATCCGATTTTAATGAAGTTTACGACTTGATCAGAAGTAAATAATGATTTTTGAAATAAAGTTTAACTAAGTAAAAAAGTAAGTAAGAACTAAAGTAAGCTAGCATTGCAAATCTCTTTTTATTTTGTATTTTTTAGTTGCTTTAAATATCTTTTTCTCATGCTGTATATTACTAACTCATTTTTATTGACACTGATTTTGACTGATTTATGATTTAACCTTTTGGCCTGATACGTTATCTATTTTATTTACACATTTTATTGCCATTAACAGACCCAGTTTCAAAACTAAATTCTTTTTCTATCTTCAACTGAAGCATAAGACCAACTTAAAAAGCCATACAAATAAAGTTGCTATGAAGAGCTGCCTGCGAACAGTACTACATACATTTGTACTAGGCTGTTGATTTCCTTGTCCGAAAATGGTCTGATAGATTTGAATGCCGTTTCCTTCAAGGATTATATCATTTATTGAAGCTACCCCTCTTTCATTAACCCTCAACTTGAATTCTAAATCCTGATTGTAAGCAGCTCTCTGGTCTCCAAGGAATCTTTCTGAAATAAATAATTCAATATTATGATCGGAGAGTTAAAGTATTTTATTGATAAAATATCTAAATCAATTTTATTATTATATACAAATAAATATTACGTAAAAATTACCTGGAGCTAAAAAGTAAACTGGTTCTTTATCTGTAGCTGCAACAGAAATGACTTGAGTGAGAGAATCATATTGCACATTTACAGGTTTTTGGAACTTGGTCTGAGCAGTCCATCTCTCAGCATTTCTGGCAAATGAGTTTTCAATGACAACTGAAATAAAAATATTTTAAAATATTATATGTATGAAAAAATATATAACTCAATACAGTTGATTGAAGTTTAAAACATTGCTAAGTGCATTTTTGGTTCATGCTTAGTAAAAGACATCATTTGAATTTAACATAAACCTATTTGCAAGCACTATTTATTTTAAGTTTTAGAAGAAAATAACAACTGTTTAAAAAATGAAAAAATCCTTTTAAGTGTATTTATGAAGTTGAAATCTTTATGACTATAACAAGGGTTAATTGCTATATCGATAATTCATTTGATGCATAGAACTAAATCTCGGTGCTCTAATGATGGCATAAAGGATAGGCCGTAATGTCGGCAAACAATCAAAATTAGTTCTATTATTTGGGTGATGACTTTGTATTGACCACAACCATGACCAATTCCTTAACAATTCAAAATTTAAAATAATTTTAAACTAAAAACATATACTTACTTTGAATTGACTATCAGGTTATTACAACATAAAAATATTCTTGTCCATTTTGCAAATATTAGTTGGAATATTATTAATATTAGTTGTTATTATTAATATTAGTTATTTATATTCAGATTATTTTTAAATAATTTATTAATATTATAAAAACTTGCATGTGAGAAATAATTCTTCCTCTAAAATCCAATAATAAATACCGTATTCATGAATTAAATGACTTTTTAATTAACAAGTATTTTTTCAAAACATCCATTTTTAACCTTCTACATATTTTAAGCGAGACATTGTGTAAACATGAAAAATCATAATTTTAATGATATGAACTGTAATTATTTTATTGATTAATAACCTCTTGAATATCCAGAAGCATGATTACACACAGAAGAGTGGCCATAACAAAAGCAAGGTGTGCATCCATATTCATTATCTTTATCCAAACTGAAAAAGCCTGGTTTGCATCTGAAAAAAAAACAAATACCAATTGGGTACAAACAACTTTATGTTTTGATAAGATTATATATAAATTATAAAATAAGATAAATTTAATAAAATCTAAAGCATGTTTGGCCTTAAATAAATGAAAATTTTCAAATGAAATCAAAACTTAATGACTTTATTTTTGCTTGAAATAAAATAAGAGCTTAATTTTGTGTTATTTGAATCTAAGTAGTATTGTAAATCATACCTTCTACATTCTTTCCCTTCCACATTTGCTTTACAAAGACAGTTTCCATGAACTTGGTCACAGTGTGGCTCATTCCCTAAGCTTCCTGCAGCAAGACAGTTGCATTCTTTACATCCAGCAGCACCAAAGTCGTAATAATCAGCAGCACAGTGGTCACACTTGTCCCCAGTAACACCAGGTTTACAGTCGCATTTCCCTTCAGTATTACACTGCAGACTTCTGGAACCTACGGAAAACCCACATTAATCAGCATTCACAATTTCCAAATTAAGTTATAATAAATTTTTTTCAATGAAGTATTTTATAAGAAATAAAAAATATCAACCTTATAATAATTAAAAAATTAAATACTAATTAATTAATAGGATTAAAACATACATACATAACATATGGGAAAATTCTATCAAGGTATGGAAGATATTACCCAAGACAATTGATAATCCTTGTGAAATTGCTGATGAGGGAGTCGAGATGCCAGGTTAAGATCCAGAATGAATTGTCAGAAGTATTCAAGTCAACTAGAGGTCTGAGAAAATGGGATAGGCTCTCTAGCCAATTGCTCAATTTTACCCTCCAAGAGGTCATAAGACTCTGGATTACACACTGTAACCCATCGGTAATGAATTTGACATGATGCTGTCAATACTGGCCTAAGCACATAACATAGTCATAAAAGACTTCTGTTTGGGAAAGTTGATAGAAAAAGAAACATGGGCGACCACAACTAAGCCTATGGGTAGACGAGGTTGAGAGGGATGCTGGTAGCATCGTTGGATCCAGAGCAGTATAGATTGATTGATACATTACATATATTTATATGAAAAGGAGAGAGAGAGCATATATATATATTATATATATTATATATAATTTTATTATATATTATATATATATATTATATTTATTATATATAATATATAATATATTATATACATACATATATATTATTATTATTAAAGCTTCAATTTTCTGTCAAACGTTTCATTTTTCTTATGATTGAACATTTTTGGGAAACAAGAGAATAGTTAAGAAAAAACTAATTTAAACTACCAATAGGCTACCTATTGTTACGTTATAGATCTCTTCAGCAAACTCATTAGAAACTTAGTCCGAGTTATTGGCACAACAGAAATGAAGTAGCATTCTAAAAATGGCAGGCAATAGTTTTTAAAAATATTTGCAGATAATTTGTTTTCTGAGCAAGTTCAGAACTATAGGGCTTCCGGTCTAAAATAGGGAAGCGATAGAAAGTAAAGGAGATGTGATAGTGAAAATAGAAAGGTATCATCCTATTTTTTCGTTACAAATTCTGTTTTCTGATTAGAATTTAGAAGAGAAAATTAACAGCACCACACACAGGCATCTTTTTCTGATAAGTATTATATTTAACTATCGATTGTACAAGGCATCAATGCAAAGAGATAATCGATTGATAATAGCAAGTTAATATTGACGTAACAATGAACAATAATACTGACCTAATAATATGTAATAGTATTAATGGGCTCACTTGATGAAGACACCTTTGGAGCCCATAACTCATAACTGATCATGGACAATGATAATTTATTATGCAAATTAAAACTAAACTAGTCGATAATATATTTAAATAATTACCAATAGAGTATGAATGTGTATATCATATTTTTTATTTATTTATTTTTTGACTTTATTTTATTATCATTTTCGCATTAACTTCTTTTTATTACCGCATGTATAAATTTATTTATACATTTATTTATTTTATTGATATCATTGTTTTGTAATGGAATGATTGTAAGCTACATAGCATCATTAGTTATTGCCCACAAGTGGCGTGTTTAAAAAATAAATAAATCAAATAAAATAATTACCTGTATCATCGCAATTACAAGGAAGGCAAGTGAGAGTTTCCTTATCTTGGTAATAGTTCTCCCTACACCTTTCGCAATTAGGCCCATCTCTGTTGTGGCTGCAGTCGATGCAATGGCCGCCGTGTCCAGTCTTTTCGTAGAGAGTCTTGTCGAAAACGCATCGATTAGAAAATCCGTTGCAGTTGCAAGCTGAAACATAAACAATAAATCATTAATAATTCTACTTAATTTTTTCTGTATCAGCATTTGATAATATAAAAACACTAAAATTCCCTACACACCCGTTGTCCTAGAAGCATTACAGTTTCTACCATGTATTGAACCCAAAACTCTTCATGGGTAAGAGTGATACAGGTTAAATGATATAACAATACAATATTGTGTTTCAGCAGGGGATTCATAAACTTAGCGTAGTTAAGGAACCTCCATCTAAATACAATTTTTGATATATTGCGATTTAACCCAAGCACCCATTATGAACATTTCCAAAAACGAATATACTAGGTTCGTATTGGCGCTTGTAGTTTCGAAAGTTTCTCGCCTTGTAAATTTGATTTTTATTAAATATTTTCATAGGTGTTAACAAGTGATCTTCCTTCTTCTTTTCCATAGAATGGAAGTTTTAAAACGTTCCAAAGTATTTTCAAATGAATTTAGAGAGCAGCATTCTGACAATAAAATAAAATATCAAATTATACATGTAAAAATTAATAACTAGCGTTGTGCCATTATAAATAATACTTAACAAAATCTGCAGATTTTGAGTACACGAAGTTCAGGAAGGCTCCATAATTGACATCCACCTATCTTCGATATCATGGTAACACCACTGATAGGATCTTTAGTCCAAGGAGCCAAATATTCCGGGGCGGTTAATTTTCAATAAAGTGAAGGGTAAACTACTAGCCCCTAAGGGACAAAACTGCCCATTGTGAGCCACTAACCCCAGTTTAAAAATTAATGCGTTCAACAACGATGAGAGAAGGGTAATTAGCAGAGGTAGCTAGTGATGCAAAAACAACACCTAATCCGCGAGAGCTAATTTAAGTTATGTTACATTACATTAATCTAGATAAACTTTCACTTGGAAAGCTTTGCGTCAGTCTCTTGGTTTAATTTTTTTTTCGTTCCAGAAGGATTTATTTAGAAATTCAGATAGCAGAATATTAAATTTTAAAAAACAAACTTATACACTTACATTATAATACAATTATATAACAAGCAACCAAATTTAAATAATCTTTTAAATTACTCTCCAATAAACTTCCATTTTTGTACAACAAATTGACATAGGCGGTGAAATAATAGGAATCCAAGGTAAGTTAGCGAAGTTCACATGTAAAGCCTAAAGCAGTTGAAAGTGGTGTTGAGAAACTATAGTTGTCAAGACCGAGAGGAAATGTGCCGAAATGGTTGTAGCTACTCTGAGTCGGTGACATTTTGTAATGCTGAATATTTGCAGAACTCCTTGCAGCAATGATTGCTCGCTGGAAGTCGGGCGGTGAACCCCAACTGCGGACACCGGAGTGACCTTTGCAGCAGTCCTTCCTTCCTCTGATACCGTTAGTGTTCAGAGTTCTCAACCCTACTCCTTCGTTACATACTCTTTGCAGTATTTTGACAATTAACATAACGATATCTGGACGTCACTCATGCAAAAACTCTGTTAATTACAAAAGGTTGGGATAATACTATAAATTTTCATTATTTCACCTTGCTTTTGAATACGAGATAGGGAGATCCTCGTAGAACATTATCTTGATGTATCTATCAAACGTGTTTTTATTACTTATTTATTTTCTTGCTGAAATTCTAGTAATTAAAAACATCGAATAAAGCATTGTGTTGAGACCTGTATTAACAGAAATTTTATCTAAATCATCATTTGGTAAGTGTTTTACAGAAAAATATTTCTTTGGCAAGAGCTGTGGAAATTGAGTTAATTTATCAAACGATTTACAACATTTATATCCTGATATAAACATTTATTTATTTTCATAATGTAATCAAGACAGTTTTAGATATTCATTTTTCCATCCACACAAGTGCCATTTTGATGATCTCGAAAAGCATTTTTACTAGTTTCGTACGAACGTTTTACGCTCTGTAAATTTGATTTTAATAGTTTTCTTCCTTCATTAACATAGACTGGGAGTTTTAAATCGCTCCAAACTATTTTCATGTGAATTTTGTGCGCAACATTCTAATAATAAAATGAAATATCCAATTATAATACATGTGACACAACTAATAACTAGTGTTGTATCACTAAATATCATGCATTGATTTTCATAAAACGCAATTGAATAAATAAGTTGGTAAGAAGCGTAATAATAGTCCAAATAAATTAGAGAGGACATTCGAATTTAGTTTAAAAATTATCAAACCTGTGGCGACTTGGGTATAACTAACTGTTGAACTGTAGCACCTCCATTTTAACTGAATATTATTCAATATAATTAGTCCTTTTTCTTCCTTTATGTTTGTTCAATGTGTAATCCTCGAGCTAAATACATATACACACCACAGTTTATGATGAAGAAAAATCTATGATCGGCAAGGTGGACTTGGGACAAGATACTAAGGTGGAAAGAGAGCAATGAATTCCACAGTACCGAGCTGAAATACCTTTTTAACGCAATTCACAAGCCAATAAAGTTCCTCTGAAATAGGAGAACAAATTTTATTGTCTCTACAATACCTGATTTTAAAATCCATTACACGCATCTTTAGTAGGAAAAACATAAAAAAAAAAATACAATAATATTCAGATCAGTCTGCCTCTGTATTGTAGATTGATAAGTAAGAAACGATGCGGTCTAACAGACCAGCTCTTTAAAGAAAAATAATATTTAGCCTCCCGGCCTAAGTATCTTTTAATATTCAGCATCCATTCCTTGTCAGAAACAGTTCTCCGGCCGAGCCATAACTAACTTCCTAAGCGCCTGCCGCGCCATTAAATAACATCCGGGACATTCAAGAGATTATATCTGTCATGATTCATGCTACATCCGAGATCACCAGGTCACCCTATAGCACTAGCAGCATTGAGGACGAGCTACTCCGTCTCCTTTCCTATTATAAATCCCTCGACGATTAGACTGAGGTACATATTCACATGAGGCATACCACCTATTTGTTATTAATGAAAATGGATTACTGATTAGAAAGATAGTTTCAGTATAATAGACTTTCTTGGTATAGCCAAAATAAAAAAAATTAATGATAGGGAAGAAGGATGAGGGATAATAAGAGGAATTGAGTTCTAGATAGTAGAAGAACAGGCGGTAAAGGAACACTCGAAAGCCACACCCTTTTTGTTTGTGGGAACGAGTATAGAGATCAACAGGCGGCATCTTGGACGGATGATTCGAATTGGAGGAGACTGTAGTTATAGGATGGATGTTAACAGTTAATGGATTGGTATAAGAATGAACCGAGGAAATATTGTCAACAAACAGTAGGGAAGAACCACATTGACTCGTCGTATAGGTGGGACTCGTAGCATAGCATTACTATTGAATACTTGAATTGTTATAGAACTATTACATACAAAAATATTAGCAAAGGTGACTCAGAGAAAATAAAAAACATAATATTTAGTATAGACACAGAGGGCTTCATAAATAATGGACTTATCGAATTGAAAGCAAGGTTTTATTGCTTGCACTATCGACTAACATTAAATGTGTGTTTAACGATAGTGTTTGATGTCCTTAAACAGCTGGTATTTTGCCATTATTGTTGTCTTTAGGGGGACTAAACGTGGGACAGTGGAGTGGATATATTTGGCCTTAATGAGTCAGCAAAGATCCCTCGTTTGGGTTTGATTCACCGGCTTGGTTTCTCCAATCAGATCCTCTCTGTCCACATCAGTCGTCGTTCTCTCTTCATAAACACATCCAAAAACAATGATTTTCACCGAATGTAGATGAGGAATAACATGGTATGACGGTGGAAGATATTATTTCTTTGCTTTGCATGAAATGAGAGTTATAAAAATCAACTATTGAAAAAAATAAAATCTCGTAAGAAAGTCGAGTCTAAATATTTGGTTTAGAATTAATTTAGTGCCGGTAAATTATAAGTAAATTACCTAATTATTATTTTATTCGAAGTTGATAAGAAAAGATTTCAATTTATAAATTGAAATTAATAAATTTTTCCATTTAGTTTATATGAAAGTTATTAACTTTAAATAATATTTTAAAAGTATTGCTCATTATATCGATCAGTTAAGTATACGCGTTTTTTATAACTCTCCATATTACCTTCTACGACTTTATACGCCAATGACATATATGAACTATGTACGCTACTATCGTTAATATATTATAAAGCATGTGTTTTCAACCTGGACAATATTTTAAAAATTAATTATCGAATTCTTTCATAATTTACATTTATTTATAACAGTCGGAGCGACGTGGCTCGGTGGTAGAGCGCTGATTTGCCGTGCAGAGGATCCCCCTGATTCAAATCGGGCTGTGGTAGATAATTACGAAATCTTTTAACATCCGAAGATGCATCCTTTTGTGATCAGAAGGATGTGCGAGATTTCGGACAAATCGTCTCCCTAAACAACCTTGTATTGTCCAAAAAAACAATACAGTCTCTACCACCTTCAGAGTCAAAGACTCTTCATGGGTCGTAGAATAGCAGGGTTTTTTTAAAAACTTATATTATAACTAATAAATCAGTTTACATTATGGCTTACATAGTCTAATTTATAATAATCTTCATTTTTATTAACAGCAAGAGGAAATTCTCAGTATGGTAACTATTAAGTTTTAGACAAGTGAGAAAATGTAAAAAAATAAAAAGAAGTTCGATATTTTCCGATAGGGTTCAAGAAATTTGAGATATAAAAAGACATTTGAAGACATTCTTGAAATTGAAGAACATGCTGTTAGATAAGGAATGATAATTCGAAAGATGAAGGTTGTCTCATGTACATACCCTTAATCGACCATTAATAAGAAAGAAGAATAGTTTTTATTGTTATTTATATTGAATCACGAATTTCTACTGAATCTGTTATCAGAGAGGAACCGATAATTGGCATGGCAGATATCTTCTGGAAGCGTTTAGCATTACAACTATGTTTGTGGGCCAAAGACAAATATTGTTTATTATTGTTATGTGACTCTAATTAGTTTTTTAGTGTAATTGGGGTTAATAGTTAAATATTAATAAACAAAATCAAAATTTGTTTTCTTCCATTGTTCCTTACAGTGTGAGCAGTATCGATTCCTTTCTGGAAGAATTGATTTTTTATCTCTCGCATAACCCGAAGGATATGCACCATCCACAACCAAACAATCGGATTTACTAGCTGTCTCGTTTTATTTTTATTAATTAAAATAAAATAACAGAGTCTGATTGAATATAAGATAAATTCCAAGAGTAGTAATTTTTTTTTTTTGGAAAGTATACGGCATAAGTTCTACCATAGATATTCACAAATATCCATTTCTTATATTCCATTTCACAATTATATATCAAACTCGAAATCCATTACATTGCTTTTTAGATTCGTAAAGAATGCTATTTTTAATCGCTATTCTATTTTACTGTAATATGAAATACAAAATAAAGTAGAATTACTATTGCTAAATTGGTATACAAATTATATATAAAATCTTGTTATTTTCAACGATTGTAAGGAAAGGATATAACAGTTTAACAAAAACAAATTTTTCAAATTCAATAAATTTCTAATTTTATGTAATGAAAAGTTATAAAATTTAAAAAACATTTATTTACATGATTCTCTCTCAGGCTAATGGAACATATTGGCATATTCTGAGTTGCAACGAACGGATAAGAGTTATGAAAAAGTATTTTATGGATCGCAATATTAAAAATTTGAGCACCATACTTGATAGTTTACGTATTCTTTTTTATTTCGATTTTAATGTGATATTGAATAACTGCATAAAAACGAAGTTATCGATTCTAAAGAAATTATCAATATCTTCAGGTGATATTAGTATATCGCCTAGCTGTATGTAATTACAGCTTTTCAGATGTAATGGGAACACAAAATAATTTATTGTCGGAATGATCAAAAAACTTCCTACTAAAATTGAATAGAAAAAAATAGTTGAGAGATCCTTTGGAAGGTTTTCGTGAGGCTCAGAATTCAAGAATTTGAATGGTAAAACCCTTTTCAGTAAGATACCTTCTATATGGTTCTTAGGGAAATAAATATGATCTATTAAAACAAACACAACTAGTGAAAAATTGTATGACAACTATTATGTATGACAAGTTGGTTAAAAGCACTACTTAAAACCATTTTTTATAAGCCTTATTGAATTTTATTCTAGGTATTTGTCTGTACAACTGAAGCAACCTCTATGAACGAAGCCTTCAAATGATGGAGGTAATAATTCAAGATGACACCAGATTATCGAAGGAGAGAATATTGATAAATAAATGAAAGCCTACGCTGAGAGGGAGGACTATTGTAGTCATCTTATACACTAATGGTTTTCTCTAATATAAAGGACCACACACGGAGTCTTGGCCGCTCTCTTTGGATGTTTAAAAGCGAGAAAAAAAAAACGCATAAGAATTTCATCAACGAGAACAGCTGAAGAAGGGTGTTCTTTGCCAGGAAGAGAAAAAATTTCATTAAAAAAAATAAAGCTCATTTAGTATGTAACGCGGTGAACTCATCAAATAACTTAAGGCTGGTTTCGAATTTCCTGTGGTAATAGGAAAAAACGCATTCCCACAGGACTGCGATATTTATTTTTTGATCCTGGTATACAACACAAATTTTATAAGATGAATTTGAATGAAGTAACGGCATGCCACAGCCGTGTGACAGTCAATCTACACAACGATTGACCCCCTAATCTACTCAAATATATATGAAGAACGAGCTATCCGATATTTTCAAGTCATAAGATGAAAGCAATTTCGTTTTTCCATCACACAATTAAAATCAACTCACTCAGACCTTGTAAATACTAGTATGTATTTAAGAACTCGATAAACAATGTTATGAGTGAATGTATGCCAAATAAAGCATCATAATCTATAATATAAGGTGTAATCAGATCAGTCATAATTTCCAAATATATATCTAATAAATCTGTACCCCGGAGGTAAAGGACAGCATGTAATATTTTTTCTAGAGTATCGATTTTCCATAGTTTTAAACTATTAAAATTTGTCATAGAAAGAGCTTAATGAAAATTGTCCGCATTGCTATTGGTATTGATAAGTAATTAGCAGTATTTATGTATGAAAATTCATCTGAAATATTATCTATTTTGTGGACATGGTGTCCTCTATCACCGGGGCTCAGAAATGCTCAATAAAGTACGGAATAACAATAATTTGATGCATTCATGATGCACACAGAAAATATTTTTTAATTAGGCCCCTCTATGAATAGTCTTACAATCATAGAAGTCATTAGACACATAAAAACATTTTTAAAAAAACTTAATAAAATTTGTTTGTTGGAGTAGTAACAAGTATAATTTCCTTAGACACTATTTGGCACTGATACTGAGCAAAAAATAATATATATTATTATTATTATTATTATATAATATATTATTTGCGCTGAAAAGAATAAATAAAGTCAGAAACAACAGGAGATTTTTCTAATCTTGATAACAGCGTGTTTGTAAACGTTTTGGTGGAGTCGTGGAAACGTTTTAGTGATTCTTCAATATATTGTAATTAGTCTCAAACACACGTTTTGATAACCGGCCCTTAACGATGAGAGAATGACAGGTCAAATTACCGTGTATTTGATTTTAGCTCAGCTCTTCGTTAGTCACATCATACTAAACAGTTGATTGCCCTCGCCAACTTATTTACCTAACTTTACTTTACAGAAGAATGAATAAAGTTGTTCTTATAAAAACCGTTAGTATAAACACTACTTGCCGTTATTAGCACACTTTATAGATTCTGTATTCTTACATCTTTAACTAACAATATATATAATTCTATACAGGTTATTTTAGACTAGAATTCTGTACTTTACCATATTTTAAGTATAATAATTCTTAAATTAAAAATCGTGGAAAATGTTCGAAGCCTTTCCAATCATATCAAAATTTTATTAAAAACCTTCTTCATTTGCACATACTATGATACCGTTTATTATAGAGAAATAGTGTTAGTTTTACATTAAAAAAAAAATGATAATATATTGATTAACCAGATTAACTTTAAGAAAGTTTTTTTGTTTTAACTATTAAGGCTTTGAGTCTTCATTTTTAACAATATAGATTTCATGCTCCTAGAACCGTTTTCGCTCCAAAAGTACTCCTGTATCGAGTTTTAGGCATCATTGGATTTGTAAGGAAGAGATAGAGGAGTAGTTGAACATTTATACACATATACATTCATGTAAAGAATTTAATTTAGATTTAAATAGCAATTTTTAATGATTAATCTAGCAATAAGACAATGTGGGGGACAATATTTCAAGCGGAAAATTCAAGTCATGATTTATGGACAAACAAATACCTCTTCTAACTTGGCAAGAAATTCAACAAAAATATCAAACACAGGATCAAAAGACCCTTCATGGGCTCTGGTGATACACTTTTTTAAGTTCAATACAACTCAACAACTAACTGCTGCAAACACCGGAAATCGGGGAAAATTATCCTGATAAAAAGGAAAATTTTATATATCCCTCTGCTAGCCGTAAAATAAGAATCGACTGTATAGATCAGTAATCTTTATCCAGAAGACCACCGTGTTAGGCCAGTTTGCCAGGTGAAGGGAAACCTGATGTTATCATCCTTGATAGCAGTCCGTTTTTTAGTGTAAACAAATTTAATTGCTGAGATTCTAGATCCAAATCTAAATCGCATAAAAAATATATCTAAGGCGACGGTGATGAAAACAAGTCGACAGTTTTTTTATTCATAATTTACTGAGCTGAAATACTTGACCAATGCAATGCTTGGGCTTATCGTATAAGATCCATATGAAAATACTCGTATATATAAATTACATGTTTATTGAGATAACCAAAAACATCTCCGATTCATGAAAGATTTCAATATGTTATTATATTTTTATTATTATCGAGATATCATCGATCATGTTGGCTGTTTGTAAGAAGAATTTTTATTTCTATCAAATCGCATTTAATTTCTACATTTTTTATTATTACCTGCTTCCGTTTAAGTGTTTGTTTAATTCCTTTATTGTCCACTATTTTAGAGGTGCATAAATCAAAACATTGAACTCTTTTCACAAAACCTTTTGTTTAGCTTTAATTTTTAAATTAGTTTTATTTATTTGGCGTGCCAACCATAGGTCATAGTATGATACCGTAAAATAAGAATTAATTTTTGGGTAGCAAAAGCTCGAAATAAAAATATTTGTATGATATAATACGAGCTACCAAAACCTGAAAGTTTCCCAAATACCAGAAATAACCAAACAATGCTTCACAAATCCAGGCATAACAAACCAGCGCAAATTCAAATAATTGCAGATTACATCTCACATCACCAGCTTAAAAAATGATTAACCGAATAGAGATAATACATTAGGAGTTGAGTACTATATTTATAGCATATTGTTACTACTTACTATACTGATATCTATCTGTGCAATTTCTATTTTTGTTATTGAAACTTTTGTCGTTCTGAAGATGTGTAAATTCACGAAATGTTTCAATATTAATTATTAATTACTATTTAAGGGACTACGAGTTATTTCGGGAGTCTTGACAAACCGAAAATATCCAAATAACAAAAAAAAAAGAAATTAATGAATACATAAGTTATGATGAAATATGGATAAATACTATTTTACTATTGCACCAAGTATTATTTATTAAGTTTACTTGTTATTTACTATGGAAAATAAGAAAATTGAAAAGGACTTGAATGGAACTGTTTTGTTTGATTTCCATTATGTCTTGTACTACTTTATATATATATTGCTGTATTGTGTTAAAGTGCCTTTGTGTGCGTGGTTCTAGTTTATTGCTGCCTACTGAAATTATAGCTTCCATTTACATAACAGTGTTTAACAATAAATTTAGAATTAAATGCAATAATATTTAAAACAAAATTTTAGTTCTATTACAGAATTAAAACTCTATTAAATTTTTCAGAGCAGAAGAGTAAAGACAAATGAAATAATGACCAAGCTATGAACTTGCTTTCTAAAAACATTAATGAGTGCTAGATAATTATGATAACTGCATTTTTCCCTATTATATAATGCAATATTTCCTTTACTCCACACAAGAATGTCAGTCATTAAAATGGTTCTGAAATGAACATAAAAAATACTTTCAAGCGTAAGAAGGTTTAAACTAAATTATTTAAACATATATACAATTTAAATAGTAAATTCTTCAATTAATATATATGAAACAAATCCTAATTTGTAAATATCAAGAACTATAGAGGTAGGTGTCAGCAGCAGGTATGCTTTTTCTCTATCTCTAAAATATATTTCTGAAACGAGGAAAAAAAATTGTTCTTTAACTTTCTAAAAGCAACTAAAGGTTAGAAAGCTTACGTAAAACCATTTTGTTAAATTACTGACACGTCCGGATCATTATAAAATCAAGCCGCTAGAAATTTCGTAGAAAAATGAAATATTATGTGTCGACACTTTAAATGCCTGTGAATTATGTTGAAACATAAACAGCCCAAAATGTAATTTATTAACTTCCACTATTTTAATTAGGTTAATTCACGCAGATATAAAATTTAATTAGACGAAAGTACAAACTTATAATCACATTATGACATTTGATTAAAGAAATTTAAAAAAAAGTTTCCTACGCAATATAGCTGCAAAAAAAGAAAAAGGAATATTGTTTTAAAGTGGGTTTAATTATTTTTATTTAACTATAAAATGTAAAAAAAAAATCATTATTTTAATAATATTTTAAAAGTATTGTCCTTTACATCAATCAGGTAAGTTTGTTCGATTTTTGTAATTCTCCATTAGAGAAACACAAACACCCCCATGAAGGGTTTTGGAGTTCAGTTTGTGGTATAGTCCATACTGTTTCTATAACCATTTGGAGTGCTCACTTTATAGAGGCTGAGTAAACCCCATGAGGGTCTGCAGACTATAGGACTCGTCCGTGGCTGTTAACAGATTAAATAATTTATCTGTCATAGACGGATTTGAAAGCGGAATCTTCTTTCGGGGCGGGTTCGTAGCGACAGGTGGCCCTAGGATTTTTTAAAGGGAGTAAAAAATCCTTGGTTATGCCGTCCTTCGGAAGGGACGTTAAACGGGGGTCCCGAGTCTGTAAGATGTCAGGTGCTCGTTAAAAATCCCTATCCTAATTAAACATAGGCAAAATTTAGAGCTCCCAAAGTAGCATCGTCCGATTAGCCATAGCATCATAAAGTGACGTTAAACGAACATACAAACCGGAATTTTCATAGCAACTCAACACTATACATACTGAGCTAACTTGCTCCCCCAAAATAGAAATCGATGGCATTAATAGTTCTATAATTACTGTTATTAAAAATATAATAAAAAAAGCAAATAACAAATGAGAAATGGTATAAATTCAGTGCGTGAAATGGTGTAAAAAACGGATTTTTTATCAGGAGCCTATTTTTACCACAGGACAGCCCAACTTATCACGTAAAAAGCACTTAAAAAATTCTGTATCATTTACAGTTGAAATAGTAGCTTTTTTGCTTATCAAAGTATTTCTAATACAAAATTATACCAAAAAGAGAAAAGGTTTTTCACAGTGCATAATTAAAAAAAATGTTTTAGATAGCAATTAAATTAATATACAAGACCATCATCAAACCTATTTGGACCTATGGACTGGAACTGTGGGGGACCGCAAAACAATCGAATATCAAACGCATTCAATCCTTTCAATCCAAAGTCCTGAGAACTATTGTCAATGCTCCTTATTATGTTTCCAACAAAACCCTCCATAATGATCTCAACATTCCTTTCGTCCTCGACCTCATCCCTACTAAATTTTCAAACTTTCACCAAAATCTTGCCGGTCATCCCAACCCCCTGGCTCAGTCACTATCCAGTTCCACACATCCATATAACCCACCCCGCCGTCTAAACCGGCAATGCCCCCGAGATCTGTTGTAATAATATTATTTGGAGTACTGGCACTGGCCAGATTCTCCGCTCACGACCTGTGTGTGTGAAGCGCCCTTAACCAGCTTCCATTGGCGTTTAATGCCAGTGACGCGGCTGTGAAAGGGGGCTGGGGCTTCCCGGACTACTGCTTTGCCCTCATTCCTGGGGAAGAAGCTCAGTTCGGGGACCCCAGGCAAATTGTAAATAGGGTATGAATTTGTACATTTTATTTATTTATTTTTTTATTATTAGTATTACTATTATTTTTTTTTTATTTATTTATTTTTTTTTACTTTATTTTATTATCATTTCCGCATTAATTTCTTTCTGTTACCGCATGTATATATTTTTCCGCATGTATATATTTATTTATTTTATTTTGTTTATATTATTGTTTTGTTATGGAATGACTGTAAGCTACACAGCACTATTACTTATTGCCCACAAGTGGCAGATTGTAATATTTCAATAAAGTGTTAATATAAAAAAAAAAAGATAGCAATTAAAGTTACAGTAATATAAAATTTATTTGTAGTCATCAGTATTTTTGAGTATAGTTTAGGAAAAATATTGGCAAAAAGAATAACCATAATATGAATTCGAATAACATTTTTATGCATACGTACCCTCAGGTAATGATGGTGTAATGATAATAACAAGCGATATGGTCGTAAAAATAAATTAATTGATTATCTCTGAAGATGAATTAGAATAATATTAAATTTTTAAATAAGATAATAAGCTTAATGATTTTGTGCCATCTTCTGCTAAACGCAGGATGTAAGCCTGACATGAAGAGTGCACCAGCGAAGTGACAATCTAAAAATAGTGAGCCCATTGGCCAGCATTAGATCTGTTACGTTTCTTCCCCTTCGCGTTGGAATAAATAACTCAGGGCAGGCTGCTTCAACAACAGGCAGTGCAGAAAATGTAATAATATCAACGTAAAGTATTGTAAAGCAATAAGTTTTACAATGAAGTTTAGTTTGTTGCTTCCATTTTGTACAAATTACCTAATTCATAATTGCGAAACCTTATAACGTTCGTTATTTATCTTCCCATATAATAATAAATTTTATTCTTTGTATTTTTCGTAAATTTATCTGTTACTGTTTAAAAACATTAAAATAATTTTCACTGCTCCTTACTTAGTTTCGATGTCATCCATAATGTCTCATTTGTTGCTGATTTGTTCTAAGCCCTATGTCAATTCTTTCATTGCAAACTTTATTCCACCTTAAACCCTCAAGTACTATTTGAGTACTAGCAATGGGTATCTACCTAGCTTTATCTCATGCCATCATGTATCATTCATTACATTTACTTGTTGCATTATTATAATACGATTGTAATCTTCAATAAATAAATAAATAAAAATAACTGATTACAATTTTAGTTAGTGAAATGTTATCCTAATTTGTTATTAAAAAATCGAAATACCGGAAAGGAGACTATATTAATGTGAAAACAAGATATAAATCATAATTAAAGTATATGAACGTAAACAAAAAGAAGACATTTACCACTTCAACACACGAAGAACATCAGTTATGGTAGGGAACGAACTGTTTCTACTATAACTATGTGATTTGGTCAATATTGCACTTAACCGCTTGGTTTCCCCCGATTAGGTACCCACTTTATTGAGACTGGGTAAGCCACAGGTGGGTATCCGGATCCCCTACAGACAATTCACGGTTGTTAGCAGGTTAACTAATTTATTTGCCACAGCCTTTTTCAAACTTGGGACTTGGATACTTATAAACCACCACCATACAAAAAATTAAAATAATTTAAAATACACAGCATAACAATAATAACAACCAAATGATCACTTAATAAATATTCTTTAATTTAATAATTGAATACCCTAATAAAAACTTTATAAATGAAATTTATTAAATTCTGGAATCTATGTTTACATTTTAACTTAATTTTTTCGACAAAGGCATTGAAAAATAAAAGTGATTGATCAATTGGTAAACATATGCCTAAATTGTTCAGCAATTTTAGTTATTATTTCCAAGTTCCAAGCTCTTATATTTCTTATTATTTCTGAATCGATTATGGAACATAAAACAGAGTAGATTAAGAACAAAGAACTTAAGAAACCTGAAAAGATGCCTTTCCTTCAGAGCTAGAAACTGAAGACAGAAACGGCGGCTATCTGGCTACATCGTTAATAATAAGGCACATTCTAACCACATACGAATTAACCTGAGGTTTACAAACAAGGAAAAACAGAAGACCTACAATCAGAAGCCTAAGTTTGGATCCGGGCCCGTAGGTTTTACTCTTGACGTTGAAGTAGTTATTATTAGGTGCTGTGTCTACCCTTTTCGACTCATCTTTTTTTTTTCCAAAACCTCTATAAATAAATATTTTTGAAGCGCTTCTTCAACTTCTTATTGCATTTTAAGGCATTCCGTGAGTATTGTTATATTGGTCCAAACGAGACATCAACTCGACTATTTTGTAAAGCATTTATTTTGTGTGCGAATTACAATATATCTCGCAGGAGAAAAGTAATAATTTTATTTTTTATATCTTTTGCTCTGATGGCATCCATTTTCGATTTACAAAATATGGAGTTGTAATCCAGATTTATATAAAGATCATTTCATTCAGCATTATACTATACTATGTACTGTATATAATGTTCAATAAATGTTTTATTATATTTTGGTTAAAATGAGACATCCGACCAGTTTTAAATTTTTGAAGGCTTGCTACATTAAAAAGAAATCTAATATCAAGTTTAATCTTTGGGAGTATGTAGCTATTAATTTTCTCTGCATGCTAACTCTCAAGTTTAAATTAAAAGCCATTATAGTATCGCTGGTCCGGAATTATAATGACGCAACTGTAAAATTTTGTGAAATTGACTATTTTTTCTTGGCGGGCTCATAAATGCATTTACTAGATGTTTGTAAATCGACATAATTGTACTTATGAAATTTGCCACTGGAGGGAAGATCGGTCGTTATAACCTGCATGCTTATTTACCTTTCCCTCTGGCAGAATAACGACTCATTTGTTCAGTTAAGTGTGCCCTCCGTTTTCCGGAACGATATCGACTCAACTGTTTTTTTTTTTTAGGTTTTTGAGTAAGGAAGGCTGGCTACTAATTTGCATATTAAATTTGCAGGTTCATGATGGAAATATACTTGTTTGCTCTCGGACATCTAGATGTCTATTTTATAACTCATAAATACCTCATTCGAGGTCACACTCAGAACGAGGGTGATGCAGTGCATAGTGTCATTGAAATAGGTTTAAAAAGGACCAAAACATCAGGACCAACTCCAGGATTTATGTTCCTGACCAATATGTTTCGGTAATCAGAAATGCCAAAAAAAAGGGTGAGCCCTTAAAAGTTAAAGAAATGGGTTATAAAGACTTTTTGCTTTTAAATCACTTTCTCTGCCGGAGTTCCTCAAGGTAGTACCATGGGTCCCATCCTATACGCGATATATACAGCTGACATCCCAACCCATCCAAGCACTGTCCTCACTACGTACGCTGATGACACATGTGTGTTATCAGTAAATAAGGATCCATTTGTTGCATCCCAATCGCTTCAATTCCATTTCTCAAACCTTCAAGAATGGTGTCAAAATTGGAGAATTAAAATAAAGCCTAACAAATCCCATCAAATTACCTTCACCCTTCGTCGTAAATCTACGAATTCCCGCCCTACTGTATCCTTTAATAATATTCCACTGAACCCTCTCGAACAGATACGTTACCTAGGACTCCATTTGAACAAACGTCTCACTTGGAATCCTCATACAAGACTGAAAAGACAAGAAACTGCTCGTCGTTTTCGCCTACTTCAACATTTACTGGACAAACGCTCTAAGCTCCCAATGAATTACAAAAGACTCATTTACATGACAGTTATCAGACCTATTTGGACATACGGAGTTGAGCTTTGGGGCTCTACTAAACCATCCAATTCATCTCGTATTCAATCCTTGCAATCCAAAATCCTTCGTAAAATCCTCAATGCTCCTTATTATGTCACAAACAAACTCATCCATCATGATCTCAATATCCCATATGTTACTGATTTGGCCCAAACTAGATACCGAACCTTCCATGACAAGCTCCATACACACTTGAATCCGCTAGTATCTCAACTTGCTTCCCATACTATTCCTGATAACCCTCCGAGGCGTCTCAAAAGAAGATGGTCTCGAGACCATCTACTACAGAACTTTATTGGAGTGCTACCGATGGGTAGTTTCTTCACAAGTGTTTTCCATGTCATATTGTACATATTAGCAGATTTACTTATTGTAATATTATTATTGTTGTAAATTTCAATAAATTAAAAAAAAAATCACTTTCTGACAAGATGGCCTTTAATTTTATGAAGGACACAGAGGGAAACTTTTTTAAGGTTTCTGAAGTAAAACAAATTAGGTTTGAAAAAGGGAGCTATATTTTTCAGTAGAAAAAAAATAATTTTAAGGAAGTAGATTGGAAAGAGGTCAAATTTAAAAATAGGAAATCATGTGCTCAAGAAAGCCTTTCTTTAATACCTGCTTACAACAGGAAGATTTCCGTTCCAGAAACAAGTTAAAAGACTTAATTAGTCTGATGAACAATAATATTATTTCCTCTTTCTACAAACCCTTTTATGACAGTCTTAAATAATTTTGGTACAGGTTTTCCTATAATTTTTGTAAAGAATTTTTGATAATTTGTTTGTTAAATCGATTTATACTTTTCATAATTTTTGTTCACATAAACTTTTCTTCATATTTTACTTGTTTTCTTTACTCCTATAACGACAAAAGTATAAAATTGGTGATGCATTTTCAGAAGAATAATGACGTATTTACATGGTACTGATTACTGTGATACTGGCATTTGTTAGTTTATAAATTTAAATAATTTAGAAGTTGCAATAATAACCCACGATGTTTATAAACTATTCTAATAGAAGAATTAACCCGCATCTATAGGCCATTCTATTAAGACAAATTGGAATTATTTTTCTTAAAGTATGTTTTTAGAACCTGAGTAATTGAAAAATGTCCAAGTTTTTGTTGATCTACGTTTTGATGTATTAGGACCAGAGACATGACACATTATGGTTTTATAAAACTTAAATATATTTAACGATATCTATATAAATAAGAAAAGATAACATAAGTAAAAAGGTAATGTTTCCTTTTTACTTATGTTATCTTTTCTTATTTATATAGAGATCGTTAAATATATTTAAGTTTTATAAAACCATAATGTGTCTTGTTTCTGGTCCTAATACATCAAAACGTAGATCAACAAAAACTTGGACATTTTTCAATTACTCAGGTTCTAAAAACATACTTTAAGAAAAATAATTCCAATTTGTCTTAAGCGCACGCGGGAATTGTGAA
This sequence comes from Arma custos, assembly GCA_037127475.1. Lineage (NCBI taxonomy): Eukaryota > Metazoa > Arthropoda > Insecta > Hemiptera > Pentatomidae > Arma > Arma custos. The sequence continues at coordinate 65,347,056 of CM073759.1, forward strand.
TTTTTTAAAAACAAAAAATAACCCATTCCACACGTACGCGACATCCAATGGATCCAGAACAAATAAATATGTCATATACGGGCTAGACCTCGAATATGACATAGAAGAAATAAGAACATTTCTAAAAACGAAATTACAGGATGTTTTAGACGTGCGCCGCATGAGGAAGAGCAACAAGGACGGAGTAAAAACCGAACTTCCACTTATCCTGATCACCACAGCAGCGACAGTAAAGCTGGCCGACCTACAAGCTGTGCAAGCAGTCAATCGAGTTAGATTCACTGCCAAGATATACAAAGGACGGACAGGCATTATCCAATGCCATAGATGCCAACAGTTCGGACACACTAAAAATCACTGCTCTCGAGCACTGGTATGTGTCCGTTGTTCTGGCCCACATTTAGTCTCTGAGTGCCAGAGAGAAACAACCCCACTGAAGTGCTTCAATTGTGGAGAAACTCATGTAGACTCATTCTCAGGCTGTGTAGTCAGGAAAGCTCTGCAGGCGAAACTGGAGAAACTCCGCCAAAGTACCAGGACTAGAAGCAAGCCTAATCCAGCAGCACCACCAGCATTTAACGAGAAAAATTTTCCCCATCCCCCCAAACTAACTCAAAGACGGACTGACGGACCAATGAGGGACCGACCTCAACCTCCACCCAGGCAGACCGAATGGACTTCAGCGGAGAAGACCGTTGACAGGCCCTGTTACGATACTACACCCCCTTGGGTAGAACAACTTATGACAAATATCAACAATTTCACAAACACTGCAAACAGACTCTTAGAGTTATTTTCTGCTCTACTGACAAAATGAATAACCCAATGACGCTACTAAATTTCAATACTGACGGACTCATGCCTAAAATTACAGAGGTATACGCGCTGATAGCACAGACCCAACCCACTGTAGTGATCCTCACTGATACCAGAGTTAATTTCCAGCGCATACGCAGTCCCGGGTACGATCTAACGGGAGACCATTTGGTTGAGCAAAAAGGTGGGGTCATGATACCCATTCGACACGGTACAAGATGGAGTGATCACCCCACACCAGTGGCCATCAGAGACCCAAAAATACACCACAAAACCATACAGGTTCAACTGGATAAACCCACCATTATTACAGGGTTATACAGAAGACCTAGATCATCCCATGAAGAATTCTCGAGACTGCTCCACGCGTGCGCCAAGAGAACAAACCATTGGGTACTGGGCGACCTAAACGCCCGGCACACCCTCTGGAACAATGCCTCTTGCAGTGAAGCGGGAAAAATTATTTTAAAAACACCGTTTACAGTGGTTCACCCCGATACCCACACATTTATACATAGGGCTAATGTGGCATTCAGGTCAACGATCGACCTACTTCTAACTAGACAGCCCCATCGCCTTATTGAATGCGTAGCGCTGGATATTATAACAACGGACCATAGGCCTGTGCTTTACTCATTAGATGGAGAAACACCATTCTCACCTCCACCTACTAAATTTAAATATCAAGCAGCAGATTGGGAGTTTTATAAAGCACATGTCTACCATAATTTGTCAACTGTTCCTACTCTCCGAAAAACGAAAGACATAGACGATTACCTAGAGTTTTTTACAAAAACGATCAGAAGCGCCGCGGATGCGGCCATACCGAAATTTAATCCACTTCCGCCAGCCCTGCGTCCCCTACCACATCACATTGTTTCACTTATCGCCTTGCGCAATAAGTGGAAGAATAAATGGTACAGGACTAGGGATCATAAGGTAAAATCGGTAGTGAATTCCCTTACTACTCAGGTTCGCAATCTCATGAAACAATGGCGGATTGCACAGTGGCATGAGAAGCTCCGAGCAATCCATGGCGACCACCGTAAATTTTGGAAATTACTCAGGGCGAGCACAAGGAAGAGAAGCTCTACATTACTACACGACGGAGACAAACTGTTGACAGATGAGGAACAAGCAAGTAAGTTCGCTGATCACTACAGTGCCACTATAGCCCGTCGAACAATCAGTATGACTGAAATCCCGGACGAAGAAATAGGAAATAATTATATGTTTGTATCCCCGAAGCAGCTGAAGGCGATACTCCGTCGTTCGCGAGGGAATAAAGCCCCAGGCCACGACGGAATACAAACTATACTCCTAAAACAATTACCAAGAAGAGGCATAGCTCACCTGACGAACCTCTACAACTCCTGTCTCAGGCTAAGATACTTTCCTGAGGCATGGAAAAGAGCTATCCTCTTTCCGGTGCTGAAGCCCGCAAGAAATGGTAATCAGCCAGTCGACTACCGGCCTATTAGCTTACTTCCGCACATGGGCAAAGTTTTTGAGAAAATTATTCTTAACTATTGCTCAGAAATAGCGTTAATCCCACCGGAGCAGACCGGCTTCCAGGCCGGACTGTGCCCGGACCACCATCTGGCGAAGCTACACGCGGAAGTAAGCCAAAAAACAGTTAAGAACGAGGCAACCGCTTTGATATCCATAGACTGCACGGAGGCGTTTGACTCAGTGTCCCATAGCCTTCTATGTAAGACACTGCAGGACAATGAGTTTCCCGAGCAGCTATATACTATCATAAGGTCCTTTCTGACACAACGTTCAATAAAGGTACGAGTCGGCGAAGAGCTGTCCAACCCCTTTCCACTCACGTGTGGTGTACCTCAAGGGTCTGTGCTATCACCGGTATTATTCTCAGTTTATACGGCGGAAATCGTTGGTGCCAAATACAAAAAAGCTACTGTGGCGGCGTATGCCGATGACATTGCCATCTACAGTAGCTCACTGAATGCAGAGAGAGCTCTACGGCAGGCGGAGGTGGCCTGTGAGGAAATAACTAAAAGACTGGACGGATTGAATATTACAGTTAATCCCAAGAAGACCGACTGTATTATTCTCTCCTTCCAAAAGAATAAGCGCCCTCTACCTAAGGTTTATAGAGTAGCAGGCAAAGTTAACAAACCTGCGAATAGGATAACGTATCTCGGTGTTACCCTCGACCGGCACTTGACGTTATCCCAACATTGCAATAAGAAGATCAGGTCGGTGAGAACCAAATCTTACAGGCTTAATCACCTTTTAACCTCACCCAACTTACCACTCCACCTCAAAGTAATGATCTATAAGGCAGTTATTAGACCAGCACTCCTTTATGGGGCGCCTATGTTGAATAAAATTTCACCAACAACTTCAAAAAGGATCCAACAATTTCATATCCGTATACTGAAGCGTATAGTAAGGCACACTTCTCTACAAAGGACGAAATAAAACACAATACACGAGTCCCTCGGACTCCCGACGGTAACTGACTTCATCACACGGAGGCATATCAAATTCTTTGATAGCCTCCAACACTGCACGAACCCACTATTCAACGCACTTACACCGACAGGCCGACCTCAGCGCTGGCAAACACACGTACAGACACTCAACATGGACTGAGTAAACTACTAACAAACTCCAATCAGACAGAACTAGTGAGCCCCATCACTGGATCCCCCACTCCTTCCATTTAATTAATGTTCAGAAAATCCTTCAGACAATCCTCTCTTAAAATGCAGCTGGTGCAGTAGAAGAGATACAATCTATCATTAGTAATTTTTAATATGTTATTTTTTCAAATATTTATAACAACCAAAGGGGTTAAGAAATAAAAAAAAAAAAAAAAGTACAAAGGTTACAGATAATATAAATAAGGTTGCCATGGATATACAAATCAATTGTCCAATAGTTTTATCGACTACATTGAAATTAACTTTTAAACAATTATACTATAAGATAAATGATGCATTAAAGATCTCAAATGTTGATAATTGAAAAATAAAATTGTATCTCTGTTGAAATAAACCTCGAAAATTTACATATAAACACTCTATTGAGTACTATGGTGCGGCATTAATTAATAATACCCCTATAAATGCAAGAAACAATTTGGTAGGTTAAAAAATATGGCTGTTATTAGAGCTAGGAACAATATAGAAAATTAAAACTCTTATTTGCATAAACTCTCTAATAATGCAGAAATTAAAAAAAAAAGAATATCATAAAAATGGGTGGAGCTGAAAATTAATTTTTCCTGGACCACTCGAAATGGACGGCCTCTATTCCGAAGCATGTTCTTACTACTAAAGAAAGAATTGATAACTTGTAATCCTTTTTGAGCAGAACATCTTAAATCTTAAAGGTATTTCGAGGACAATAGATGGAACAGACAGAGATGATCCTCTCAACCAGCTTGTGCGTGTGTGGTCATTTTTTCTGCCCGTAAAGAGGAAGTGGACCTTTTGTTGAGGACGCCTATCTTAAAAATCTTCGGACGTTTACTACCTACTCGTAAATTGTCACTTTTAATGTGATCTTGCATGAACCTGCTGAAGGTGGTCTTTTCTCCTCTCAGTGCTGGGTTTTAAACTTTTAGTAATATGGATTCTAGTAAATCAGGAAGTTTCATTAATACTTCCTTACAGTCAGCAATGAAATCTTCCTTTACCCCCCTTCTTTTATATGTATATATGCCAGTTGTAACAGACGAATAATGACATTAGGAGAGAGAGAGAGAAAGAGAGCCGAAAGGGATGATATCCCGTATGATTGAGTGCGCTAAGAAAGTAGTCACTCAATATTCGTTCATAAGTTACATAAGTACATAATTAATAGTCAATATTGTTAGTTAATATCACTCCTTCAAAAGCGGCATAAATAAAAAAATTGGCAAATGTATTGGCAGAAGTTTTTCAGGAACTACATATGAGGCGTGGAGATGCAAAAAGGGATAAATCCATATTTAATCATTTTAAATTTTTTTAATATTTTTCACAAATTTAGCGGTGGTACATGGTAGACCATTCAAAACATGCTAAAGCCAATCTAAATTTTCTAAAAAAAATTGTCTCAAATAAATAATCGTTTCATAATAACCTGAATTATGCAAATTTTTGTGTTTCCTGAAAAGTTTTCAAATTTGCATTTACCCCTTTTTGCATCTCAACGCCTCATATTTGATATCCCGTTTCCATGATATTATATGGAAATAATATTCATACCGTTTCAAAATCTAGAAAGATTCTAAAATAAGTGCATTTCCATCATCAACGAAACCAGAACAAAACGTGAAGATTTCTCACGGAGCAAAGGTCATCACTAAATAATTGTTTATAGGTGAGTACATATGTAATATTCTTTCTTCCCTGTATAATTACAATAGGGAATTGCACTTTTTCATTATATTTTAAAATAAATCATTGCTCTTAGTCAACACAACAAATCATTGTAATATACCACCCCAAAAAAAAACGTAAACAGTTACATAAACGAGTGAATAATGTAGAGAGCAGATAAAATTAATAAAGATATTAAAAAACGAATTAAGTCCATGATCTTACATGCAGACACTTTTTTTAATAACGTCATATTTTGAGTTCTATCATGTTTGAAGCTGATGTTTTGTGCGAATAATGACATAAGTTAAAATAAAAAAAGTTTCTAGATTTAAATTAGTTTAATGATCAATAAAAGAATTTCAATACCATCATTCCAATAGGAATGCTATGCTTTACTAAAACCAAAAATTTTATTTTTTACCTCATCTATCTGGTTTAATTTTGACAAGATATACAATTTTCAAATTCATCTATTGAAAAAAATTTTTTTTTGTTATGACATTGTTCTTTTGAAGGAGCGATGGTTCTTTTTTACAAGTCAAGTCTGCTATTTGTTATTAATTAAGAACTTGGAATTGGCCTTTATATTTCTATTTCAGTTTTTTTCATATAAACTACGCGAAAATGAATAGGAATACCAATTTTGTTGAATGTACATTGCTTAGCATCTTAATATTATTTTATTATAAAAAACATTAATACTTATAAGAAATTATACTATATTAATATTAATGTAGTTATTAAATATATAATAATATAAATGCTAGGTAAGATGTATATACTACAAAATTAACAATATTCATTTTTGCGCAGTATAGTTTAGCAGCCGAAGTTGTAACCATTGGTTTTATAGTAATACAATTACCGAAACATCTTAACTAATAAATATCATTTAATATATATTCTTCTTCTTAATTCGCATCTCTTCTGTACAATCTGAGGGTTTCCTCCGTAGAGACTGACCGTTGTGCTCAATTAATATACAAAAATCTAAATTGTTACCATCAAGGATCATTTAAAAACCATCCCCTACGCCGGAATCCGGTTACGTCATTTAAATGGAAAAAAATGATCCATCTAATCTGATGGCTAAGAGCCAACGATTAATGAAGGCCAGATTAGTTTTTGATGGGAGTGAAATTTCACAACCTTGGTACTTTACTAAAATGTTGAACTACCGAAATTCACTTAAGGGATTGAACAGTTATCCAATTGGCTAGAAAGTTGCCAAACATCTGGTCGACACATATCCCAGCTATGAAAAAGTTTTAATTTATTATAATTTAGCGTAATTATTTTTTTTTTTTAGCGCACGTAAATTTCGAAGGAGGATAGTTCATAACCTCGTCTCGAATTCGGTGTCCATTTACGGCAGATTAAGATGTTTACACATCGGTGATTATAGAATGTATGTCATCAGAACCGTAAAAATTAATTTCTGTATAATCAACATTTTTTTCTCATAATTTTATAATGGCTGGCAAATAATATTTAAATATAATTTAATTACTTATTTGCCTCTGGTGAAAATTTCTGTGAAACAGAAACAGGCCAATTTCTCAAAAATGAAAATTTCTAAGAACGAAAACAGGAGAGTTCAAAAAACAAAAAAAAAACTGTACCACTACAACCCATGTAGGGTTTTCAGTTCAGTACACGGTAGATACTGTTTTGTTTCTAGGACAACGGTAGTGCAGGGAGGTTATTTGTCCGAAATCACGCTCAACCGTCACGTTTTCCCCCAATTTTGGATTCCTGCTTTATAGAGGCTAGGTGATCCCCAGGACGGTCTTCAGGTCCGACAGGAGAGACTTACCTACAAATAAAAGAAAATATTTAAGGAAAAATAATGGGGATCGAACCTCAAACCTGTGAATGAAATAATTTGATGCAAACTATTGAAAAACCTTTGTATTATTTATCAATTTATTCATTTAAATTTAAAACTGTATTATAGCAATACAAGTAAATGACAGCAATGATACATAGCGGCATGAGATAGGAGCAAATAGGGAAACTACCCACGGTTAGTAGTCGAATGAGAAAATCAACATATATTAGAAGGTCATGGTCTTCTTTTCAGTGTCTACTCGGAGGGCTGTCGGGAATCGAAGAGGAAGGTTAGTTTGAAACAAGTGGGTTTGAGTGGGAATAAAGTTTGTCACGGAAGGATTGATATTGGGTTTCGGGTCAAATCAGCAATAAATTGGACATTAAGGTAATTACGGATGACTTTTTTCGGAACGCAGTATGGAACATTAAAGAATTTAGGAAGGATTGTAAGGATTGGATATGGGCAGAATTCAATGGCTAACTCTAGCCCCAAAGCTCTACTCCGTATGCCCAAATGGTTCTTATAATAATCATGTATATGAGCCTTTTCTAATTAATTTGGAGCATAGAGCGTTTTTCTAGTAATCGGATTGGGAAATAATTTATTAAAATCAAGAAAATTAACTTTTCCGTAATAACGATTACTGTAATAATAAATAATAATTTATTTTCAATTTTTATAAAATAAATATCTTAGTCATCCAGGTATAAATTAAGGTACTTATTAGTATTAGTATTACACCTAAATACAGAAGAGGATAAATTCAATTCAATATGTAAAACATATAACGTGCAAACACTAGTCAAACTTTTTCAGCTCAAACAACAATCACTTTAACGAGAAGTTTGAGACTAATGTACCGCACGAGTTGACCCTAGGTGAGATTACCTGGTACATAAAACACACCGTTGCACGTAAGGCAGCCCCAGTTTTATAGTAATAAATTTAAATAGGAGAATATACATTAACCTAGAACACGGTGCACTGGATCGTTCTCCACAGCTTACATTATGATGATTTAAGAAAACGTGTAAGGTATTCGAAAGTGAAAATTAACTTCCTCTAAAAGTCACATAAATCAATTATTCAATAATTAAGGCACTACATTAGGTAAATTGTTAAATTTCTATTTTTATTCCTAAAAATATAATCTGTAAATGTTGAAACTGAATACAAAGATACGTTATGGATTCGAGAAATAAGGAATACAATTTTTGTTAGTATTAACCATAAATAAATACAAAAAAGGTGCGAGTAGAACCTAAATGAACGATAATTTAGTTTTGTTATGGTAAAATTATCGTATTTGTTATGGTAAAGCCTATTTTGTTTTCGAGATGGAGAAAGTGAATTTCGTGAAAAGAATTGAATATAATTTTTTAATTCAATAAATGAAGAACATCTGTGTGGACACAACCCTTATCTTGTCTCGGATCACAACTCCGGCAACATCTTACACCTGGAACTATTTGTTGGTTTCTGGATGTTGGTTGTTTTCTAATGAGAAGGCAATGCAAGAAAAATTTTCCCATAATATTTCCGTATTTTTGACTTTTAATAATTAAGAAATGCCAATATCGAGAATAAATCCCAGAATCTGCTTTAAAAGAAATGTAAAAAACACATCGATTAATGATAACGTCTCATTAATATTGCATATGTTTAGTTAGGTTGTGAAAAGCCAATCAAACACAGTTCTTTATGTCTTATCTTCAGAATGAATTATTTCTAATATTTTTATGAAGCGGCTTATGGTATTTAATAAATTTGCCTAACTAAGAGAAACTAAAATATATTCACTGGAGCTTATCAGCAGTTTTTATTAAACTTAACACTGCATTGTTTCTTTTTCATCATATTTTAGTTATTTTTTTACCAGTAACTTATAACCATCCTTACTGATGAGACTCCTGATGAAATATTTTCACCAGGTGCATTGTTTCGGTACCTTGAATTAAGAGATAAAGTTAATTAATCTTGAGGGTGACTTACATTCAAGAGATGGTTCTTCCTCGGGAATGCAGAAGCGGGTACGCGCCACATGGTCAAGTACACTTCTTCCAGGATTCCCAGCCACGGATTCCTAATAGGGCTCTCACAGTCAGCCATTCCTCGCATTTTCCTTCTTTATAACTTTTTTATTGTTCCAGGTTAGGGAGCTCCTTCTGCCTTTCTTAAGTCTTAGGGACCTCTTCTTCCTCCCTTTTCTCTATTTTTCTAACGTGCTTGATTTTATTTTTCCTTTCTCTGCTTGCCTTATGTCGCAGTGACTCATACCAATGGAGCTCCGAGATATTTAGTGTGGAAATAGGGCTTCTTGAACAATCTTTGCTATAAATGAACCAATATTGCCTTTTTAGGCTACGCTACAGAGGAGTCCCATGTCATTGAAAAATAATTAACCCATGCATTCCTAGATGGATTATGCATTACATACAATCTTATAGTTTTAGGAGAGCTTGGTCTTCCTCTTCCTCTTGTGGGGATGGTTACTCCGTATCTTCCTAACCTTTTGGCTGCCTTCTGTACTAACAAATGGCGGGCTTGACATTATTTCTCACATTCCAGAAACGTAGTAGTAAGATTCATTACTACTGCTCATGAACTTACCAGTTCATGTAATGCATCTGAAAAATGGCAGACTCTTTTAGTGTGGGAATAACTAATGATTTGTAGTAAAAAGTGGTTACTCTAGTCGAAAAGTTATCTACTCGGTCCCCGGGTACATTGACACTGCAGCGAAATTATATTTGTGAGTCATATCTCTTAATTTCGATGCATTTTCTAGTGCATATCTAAAGCATGACGAACTGAGTTGACCATTCTGTAATGACTTCTTTAAAAAATGGTAACATCAAAATGCTTTTGTTTGAATCTTTTTTTTTTGTTACAACATGCGCAGGAACCACCTCTCTATTAGCATCATTTTTCATTTCTCTAACTTCGGTGGTTGACGTACATAAATTAAAAAACTCTGGGTCTGATTACTATAGATGATAGATTACAAAAATTAGAGATATCACACCAGTTTTAGATTTTATTTACCTAAAGAAAACAAAAGTCACCGGATTACGGTATACGCCACCTCGCTACGGCTTATTTTCATTAAATTATAACATTTTAACATTGTGAAAGAAGTGATAAAATAAAACCAATGAATAAATTAATGAGTCCATGTAAAATACATGCGTAATGTGTGCGAGATGATGTTTGACTAAATCCAGCTCCAGTACATTCATGAAGACCTTTCGGCTATCCATATTCAAACAGGAGCCCTCTTGCTTGTATGGGACATTGTTATCCAAATATAGCGTGACAAAGAGGGGAGCTATTGTACCAAAGATGGCGATGTTAGTCTCGAGGAACACAGCTCATTTTTAACGTTTATGGCTCCACCAGACACTTGCAGAGCCTTCCAAACAAGCTCCACTTTCTATTGTTTATTTTTTATATACTAGTCACGTAGTATCGGCACAACATCTTTTCGTTGTCAAAACAGGAGCCTACCATTCCAAACTAGTTTAAAAATAAAGATATATCACAGGTGATCAGAACGACTCGTTTTCTTTCTGCCTCTCACTCGCTATTCGATGGGGAACATATTATTTTATAATTGTTTAGAAAACAACCAATAAAGAGGTTTAAATTTTCTATTTATTTTTCTTGCCACATTTTTCTTCTTCTTACAAACCATTACCAGCAACCCCCGAGCAGGTTCCTGGAATCCATCCATCAAAGTTATGGAGTGGCACTTACTTTGGCAACTCACAGGGCCCCAATAAGTTAGCTCATTAGAAAAATAAGCGTTTTACACAGTTTGGTTATGCGATACTGTGATACTTCCCAATTACATTTCAGTCCAAAATAGCATCTAATAGCTGGTAATATCAGGTACAATACTCCCTTATATCATCCGAAACATCATTGCTTGCAATGATCTTTAAACCCGAAGTTTAGTTTTAGTACACCTGTTGGAATTAATAAGTACCTAACTACAAATAATTCATCGGAGTCTCTAGCTTGGCCAGCAATCATATAGTTAGTTTTTTAACTAAATCCATTTTTATACATTCTGACCAAGTGATAAGGCCAAGAGAGTAGTTTAAAGAAGTGATCCTTTCCTAGATCACTACAATGGCGAAAATAAAACATTACATTTAGACAATACCACAGCTCATTTTAATATACCAAGCCAAAACTGAACTTAAACAGTTATATAAAGAAGTGAATAACATATATAAAGAAGAGATCCGATAAAATTCATAAGGATATTTAAAAACGAATAAAACCCAGGTAAAATATTTTTAGTCGCCCATAACTGTCCGCATTTCGTGGCAATAAATTACAATCACTTTCCCATGCCGGGTCAGATAAACTGCGCCACTCGCTACAGAAGCGAGTAAATTATAAAATTGCTAAATCTGCCCTTTCCGGATATTTATGTATTTTAAAAGTATTTGATTTCTCTAAATGCTGAACTAATTTTAAGAAAGAGAACTAGAGAAAAGATAGAATGAAAAAAACAAAACAAGAGATAATATTTTTATTTAAAGAAGTTAATTGCTATGTACAATTTTTAAAAATACCCTTAATATCAATAAAAACTTCTTCAATACAAGAGATGTATTGAATTATTATTATTATTCAATGCATATTAAAAATATGCATTGAAGGAAAACATAACTACAGGGCCATTATAATTAAACCATTGTACACTGGGTCTGAGGTATGATTACAGGCATAAAAGCCTTAACAATTTTGAAAAAAATAATACAAGCTGGAGAAATAATTTAGGATGTTATGCGGAAGAGGAGCCTTTATACAGAATTAACAGGGATAGATTAACTTAACAAATATTTTACTACTTTAGGTAGAAGAAGAACACGTCAGTTAAACAAGTTAGGTGGTGTTCAAGAAAAGTTGAACATCACAGAGTTCCACTTGCTTAAAATAAGGGTGTTTAAGAGCTAAATGAAACATTTTGGATGTGTTTCAGGAGGAAGAAAGGCCACGGAAGATTGGAAAAAGGTGAACGGAATATCAATGGAAGTTTGCCAGTGTAGGCATGAAGGAATATTTGGGGCAGAGAACATAGTAGAAAAGCCAAGGAAAGAAGTAGAGTTGTTGCCTGATCCTAACTGGTCCAATGCAATGATATTCGATAATTATGTGATGTAACGGAAATAATTTAAATTCAATAATAATATGAAGAGCTTATAATATCTACTTGTATCAGAATGAAATATATCTGTATCGGGGTCAGCTGAAAGAGGGTTATGTTAGCGTTTCTCGAATTATTATTTTTTCTAGTTTTTTTTAAAAAACAATATTGGTCCAAGAAAATAAACGAATCGCATTCCACACTCTTTCCGATAAATAAGAGTGTTTTATCTTCACAAAACTGAACTAATATAAAAAAAATATTGGGGGCAGAGAACATTACATGTCACTATATTATTGTTACTGCAACGTTTTTTATATATTTTTTGTTCTGTTTGTTTCTCTCTCATAGCCCTGAAGATGACCTACAAGGTAGGTCGAAACGTCGGCACACAATAAATATAAGTCTTGTACTTTGTTTTTTTGACTGCACCCCCCAACTATCTCCATTCTCCATAAAAAAAAAATAGTTAATTAAGGATAGTTATTTCGTGCCGAAGGACAATACTGGATAAAGATAGATAGATAAATAAATGGATAAAGGATAATCGCTTTCATCCTGACCTTGGTTCTTCCAAACTTATCTTTTTTCTCTTGGCTCTGTGTACGATATCAGTCAATAACTGTAGTTTATGCCTCAACCATTTGCTGTGCTTTCTGCTATCCTCGTTTTATTTCATAAATTAAAAACGTGATAAGCTCCGATTATGAAAGGCGGGACATTCCAAAGATGTTCATAATAAAAAAACTACAACAAAAACAAAAAACCTTATGAGTAGATGGAATAAAAAAGGCATCATCCAAAAAAAAAATCCAATTCGATACCAATGACAAGGCTAAACACTAAGGAAGAAAAAATCTAACATGAAAAGGCCCTATTCAAATGAATGAACCTCATTAAAATGGAACTGCAATGGAAGTTTTTTTTCTTTAGTACAATATGAGATGTAATGAACCAGAATTTTTTTTCTTTCTTAACCCCTTGGCTTTTATTAATTTTTGAACATAAGAGAGAAATGCTTAATTTGCAGCAGTGCTGTCCAATTATATTGGATTGCCTTAATGCACAGCATACTGATCAATCCAATCGGACATAATGTACATTAAAATTTGTTTGTTTAAAATGCATAATCAACATGGTATCTCTTTTACTGCACCAGGTGCATTTTAAGAGAGGATTGTACAATACGTAATGAACCAGAAATAATATACTCGAAAATATATTAAAGGGAAAACAAACCAATTCAACTATTAAAAAAAATTACTATTTTAATTTTCTAAATGCTCATTAAAAACTTTTTTGTTTTCTGTGGGCTTTAAAAACCACTTTTCCCAAATGTAGGCCGTAATTACCTACGCATTGACGTACATGTTCCACAAAATTTTCCATCGCTCTTAGTCATCGCTGGTGAAATTGAAATTGACAAGGTACTGTGGGCGGTAGTAGGTGACTTCAATGTTTTATCTGTAGGTGTTCGGGCTTACTTTTTTAGGTTGGAGAGTCATAATAACTCAGAGTCATGTGCAGATGTTGGGGACTATTCTTTGATTTGAAATAGATAAAATATACGAAGAGAATGTGCAGTTACAATAAGATGGAACCTCAGTCCACTCATCGTGATGTTCACTAAGCTTAATTTTCTTCGAGGGACATTTTTCCCTTTGAAGGATACATATAACTTGGTAATGCGTTTTCAAAAATATTTGGGAAATACATTTTTCATAATTCACTGTTATAAAACCATTTTTTCTTTGAGAATGTTTGTATCTTCTATTTTACAGCACTTAGCTCTTGAAGATGGGTCAACCGTTTCTAAAAAATTCTGAATGTTGAGAGATTGGAAAATATTAGGTATATTTAAAAAAATTCGTTATAAAAATCTTCTAAAATTTACTGCCCAACATGATAACGTCCTATTTCTTTTTTATTGATAGTCTTTTAAAAACTATGAAATGGTCATTATAAAAAAAGTCACTTTCACTGTTCCTAATCTAATCACCTTCATTTCTCCGTTAGAAGTTTTTGTTTTCAAACAACTAAACTTGTAGAATAAACGACATATCTGAGGCATAAATATTGTGTGCTTCGACTCAGAAAATCTGCACAAGCTCATGTTATAATTTTGTTCCGTTAGTTACTTTCCCACAGCTATTTCAAATTTTTGGTCAAACAATGGTGAAGTGTTTCTCTTTTGCTATATATAATGCTAAGTTGTCTTATAAGGGGCAATCCTACTTCAAGGTTAAGGATATAGTTCATGATAAATTGTTCAATTAATTGTTGATAGCGTGACAGGTCAAATGACAGGCACCATTAAGTCAAATAGCAGGAGACTAAGTTAGTGTGACGTCCCACCTCCAGTATTATTTTGATCTGAACAGATTTCTGAAGTTGAGCCCTTGGACTATCCTTTAAAACATGGTAAGTTTTTTTAATTCTCTATCACATTGTTACCAGAAAATTTTCACTATCCCTGAGGCTAATCTTGTTGTCGTTTGGTGATAAGCTGTTGCATGTACTTGTATGGCTCCCTTACACCCAGCCATAAAAAATTGAGGGTAGAATGACATTATTTTTTTAATTAAACAAGGATAGCTAAAAAAAAGGAGAAAAATCGTCAGTTTAGTTACCGTAAGAGATGAAAAAATACTTTTTTTTTTGTAGATGACCGATATAAATAAGTTGGTACATCTTTAGTGGTGTAATGTTATGGTCTGCTACCCGAGGTTTCTGAGATGAATTACTCAAAAAATCCTGATAAAACGTCCAATTAGTAAAGCGTTAATAGCCCCCGCCGGATGAAGGAGAGCACAAAGAGAAGAAGAGGACATATGAAGAGACTGAAAGGAAGGACATTAGAGGCGAGCTAAGGGTTCTGTCAAGTCACGAATCGGCTCTCAACTGGAGGCAGTTACCTTCAACTACTCTCTGTCCACATCTTCCAGCTTTCTCCGGAATACTCTGTCCCTTTCCAAATAGTTCTCATTGCTGAGGGACATTGACTACTCCAATTTCAAAGCTTATCAAGAAACTTGAAGTTGTAGATTAGTACTTATTGCTAACCTGAAAGCTAGAATTAGTGCATTTGTTAGATAAGCTATGGAAGGTTTTTAAAATTTAAGTTTCGGGGGAAGAAAATGGCCCGGATTGAAGTCAAAGAAAGAATTCCTTAAATAGAGGTAAACTATTTATTAGAAACCGGCGCGGCGGTGCAATAGAGACAAGGTACAAAATTTTTTTTTTTTATTATTCTTTTATTTCTCATATACATCATATACCTACACAATTTAGCATCCAGCAAGTATAATCTCAGTGTTTTTTTCTTTGATTTGCTAATGATATCAAGTTTTGGAAATGATCAGTAGGTCTTGAACAGGTCTCTTGGCCTTTGTCTTTATAATCTTCTGCTATCAAGGCTGGGTAAAAGAGAGTAGGAAAGAGAATGAACGAGTGGAATTTGGTGATAACGTGAATTTGAATATATAATGTTACTATGGAAATGTTCATGTCTTCGTGTTTAGTGTAATAAATAACCCCATAGTTGCAGAAATAAACCAAGTTCCATTTATAATTTTTCTAAGAATTTTTAATTGCGTTGCTTGTATCTTATTTATATGGATTATGCTGAACCCCAAAGTTCTGCTGAATATGTCAAAATATGTATTAGTATACAGTTGCTGATTAGTCGTATGCTTCGGAAGTCCTGTACCATGCATGATCTGAAATCCATAAGAAGCAATATTCATTTGTAGATTCTTGTCGGTTTTCTTCTTTTTAATTTTATATGTATGTTTCACAATGATCCCAGTAAAGTAGAATAAGTGGAATTACTTTACTATGAATTACTGAATTAGCTATGAGTTTTATACGAGTCTTCGAATTCATTGAAACATAAATATTTTTTTAATTATCATTTTTTTTTTTATAAATTGTTATAATTTTTAAATATTTTTGTTTTGAAGAGAAAAGATTTACCCAGGCCGGTATTCGAATCCGGGTCGTCTGCTTCTCCGTCGCAGTGCTCTAAACCACTGAGCTACCAGGGGTCGTATCCCAGTCAGCTAGCCGTTCTCTTCACCGATCCTATATCCCCGTGTTCTCGCAATTTTTGCGATGTATACACGAGGAAGAAAGTTCATTGAACATTACTTTAATTCGGATCATGTTGACTTACGTCATTATATTATTTATAATTTATTTCATTTTATTTTTTTATAAATTGTTATAATTTTTAAATATTTTTGTTTTGAAGAGAAAAGATTTGCCCAGGCCGGGATTCAAATATTTAAGTTTTAAAGTAATATAATATTAATATATTCAGGAATTTTTAATGACGTATATTTTTAAAAACTAACTGAAAAAAGAGTGTAACATTAAATTGACTTAAAAATGGAAGAATCTTGCCATATCGCTCTTTCATATGTTTCTTAATTTTCTCCTAATAATATATTTTAAGGAGTATTTGATACATTTTTGAACATTTTCTAATCAGAATATAGTAAAAAATTTCTTTTATCGAGCTTCGCGATTCCAAGCTATAAAGTTTATTCAACTGATCTAATATTGTATTTACTATCAACGCTAAAAACTTCAATTCATGAGCGCTCAATGTTTGATCTTTTAACAACTACAATCACGCGTAATTGCGTTTCACCTGAATTTTCAAACACTGTAAAACGATATAATTTAACGTTGTAGAACCTGACCTATCTCACTAATTTTTACACGATCCCATCTATGTACATAAGAAAACGTTATCTTTTTTCTCTCAAAATTGTTAGAAGCTAAAGGCACGAAGCGAGATAATTTTAGTGATCAAATTTTATGCGGATCGCACGAGCCAGAGCAGTAGGTCGCTTTTGAAAACGGTTACAAGAGAACACACTGAGGCGAATGTTCACACATACAGACACATATACATATTTGGAAAAGCTGTTCCATAAAAAACAGATTAATTGTAAAGAAGGAAAGAGAGATTAAAAGATTAATATAATAAAATGAAAAAAAGGCCCCAGATGGGGGGAAAAAAGCGGAACATTCTTTATTCAAATAGCAATCTGAAATAACTTATGATGTAACATAAATTTCCTAAATTGGTTTAAGTTTTTACGATAAGTGGTTCTGCCATTCCGGTATGCAAGTGGTCCGAAGCAGGTTTCAAGTTTATTTATACGAATGATATAGAGAATGGTCTTTTAAAAATGTTTTAATTTCTCTTTAAATATCTCACTTTAAAGAGAAATTAATATTTGTTTAGGTGATTTATAACACTCGTATAAATGAGACCGATTATTATAATTTTCCATTGGACATATGATCATTACTTCCCATTATTAAGTATCACCTTCCCATATGGTTTAGCTGAATGCTTAAAGTACTTTAAAAAATAAATTTCAAATTCTATTAATACCTTTATGACCTTTAAAATTCCAATGGTAAAATACGAGTGTGATATATATATATATATATATATATATATATATATATATATATATATATATATATATATATATATATATATATGTTGTACTAGTTAAGTACAAGCATTCTGTTGCATATGTTTTATAGTGTTTTGTTTCACCTAGTCAATTGTCACATAATTACATTCTAAAAATTCCAAAAATCTAAAGAAGAAATTAATTCAGTTTATTCAGGTATTTATTCCAAATTTTAGTTTTTGTATTAAGTTTTGTTATTTTTTACTTACTATTGTTTTGTTTAATGAACATTTGGATGTTTTAACTGATTACTTCCAATTTACCAGAATAAGATATATATATATATATATAGACTAAGTTCATTAAATAACAGCGGATCGGAAAGGAAAAAAAAATTACTGAACCCAAAAATAAAATTAAAATCTGTGTTGTACAGCATCAAATATTTTTACATTGTCTAAATTAACGTTTAAAATTCATTAGATAGAAAAATTTAGTGATTATAATAATACATAATTGCGTAAACCGAAGTTCTGACCTGGATTGACGATTTTTAGAACGATTATATCTACATCAATATATAGCGATGAGTATCAGACAAATCACATTGTACAAATGTAGTCCAAGAAACGGTACAGTCTCTACCACGTACTGGTACCAAGACTCTTCATGAGTTGTATTGGTGGAAGTTTTTTTTTTTAGAAGATTAAGGCTATAATTAAAAATAACTATGGCAATCATGGCATATTAACTATGGACCAAAACAGTTCAAGACAAGGAAGTATGTTATTTATATAAAACTGTCAAATTATTTGAATAAAAAATAATTCATTTTTCGATAAGAGATAGTTTTGAATAGAACGTCGTAACGTGGCGTTACAAATTAAATATACTAAGTCAAAAACATGATTTTGAGATGCTGATGAAATGGCCAGAGTATTCTGTGTGATGACGAAAAATAGGAAAAATTAAATAAATAAAATATGACTTTGTTAGTTTCATCAGTAGAACCATCTCAAACTAATTACCCTAGTCTTTTCATCGGCGTTTTCTCAAAATTATCTTTTTACTCTGTGTATTTCATTTTTAACCTCGCCGATAGTAATCTTAAAATAAAATTCTGATAAAAATACCACTCCCAAGTACTAAAGTACAGCATTGTACTCCCATTTGCATATTGAGGTAAAAAATGGGAGGGTATAACTTGGTGTTAGAACTAATACAAATACAAAATTTCAAATTTCTGTGGCAATCTTTTTGATTACAAGAGATGTAGGAACGCCATATTGAAAGAAATCAAAATATAGGGAAAGCAAAAATTGATATATCCATTGAATTCTAAAAATCAATTTTTTTCGCGATAACTATACTTTCTTTACTGCTTACATAGAATAAAAAATATAATGAAAAATTATATTTTTATTTTTTTAAACCGTAACTAAGTTCAATCGGTTACATTGAAATTTTTGCTGAACATGTCGCACTAGTATTTCTAAAGTGACTAAACTCAAATATTAGTGTTTTTTTGGTGGTGAGTTACGACTATGAAATAAACATGTAAATATCTTCTTATCACTCATCAAAACTTTATCACCCTAGTTACAGACCTCGTATGCCAGAAGGCACTTGTGTCACTTTCAGTTTCCTAACGCTATTCGAAGCTCAATAATTTTATTTGTTTTCCAAAAATGTAGGTTTTTTACTTATTTCACTTTATAAATACTAGAGTGATTGGGTTAAAAAAGTTGTACTTAAGTTTACAAAACCATATTTATATTTTTTATGGAACTATATTTATGGAAATTTAATTATTAACTATATTTATGGAATTCTTTTTCTATTAACTAGCTATGCGTTTGTGAGTTATAAACTTTTATTAAGATAAATGGTGATATAGCTGTTATTATGCATAACTTAGGAGTGACAGGAAAAGGCTTGTAAGATGAGCTTCCAGGTCAAGTAACTCATGACAGTCGAAGCAACGACATAGCGATCATAAAGTTAATGCCTAGAGAGTCATAAAGCACTTAGAGCACTAATGAACACTCACCTCAAAGTGGTTATTTAGAAATGACATCAAAAGCAATTATTTCTGGTAGCGATAAATGTCACTCTCCCACAAAGAAGCTCCCTCGATTATAGTTTAACATTCTACGCAAGGAAAAAATATTTTAACACAGACATCATGGAGTTAAAGCTATATCCTACTTTCTGAGTGAATCGGTGAAGAAATAGTGAGGAATAGTATTCCATACACCAGTATGGAAACACTGTTTTTTTTTTTAATTTAATGATTAAAATTTACGACTGTATTATACCAATACATCAAGTTAATGAAATGAATAATACATAATAGCATGAGATGAAGAAAGACGAAGAAACGAACCACAGTTCGTAACCAAACATAGACTGAATTTAATTTTAAAAAACGTCTCCATTATTAGTCTTTGTTTTATTTTAATAAATAATATAGTAAACACAAGAAATGAACAAAATAGATTCATAAAATACAAACAAAACAGAATATTCATTCTAAAATAATAGTTTTAGTTATTTATATTACTTAATTTAATACTTTTATACCTTCACACTTTATGTTATACTATTATTTAATAAAGTACTAAGGGTCAACAATAGAAGGGAACGGCAAGTCGGAACCCGCAGTTAGGAGGAGAGTTGGCCTGGCAAGAAGGGTGACTAGAATGTTGCACCCAGTTCTTTGGAACACAGTCATCTCAACGGACAACAATAGGCGTTCTGTCAGAAGTATTGTTGAGCCCTCCCTCAGCTACGCCTCAGAGACCTGGATACTTAACCCGGGACTCTACTCCAGATTACAAGCTGCATAGATGGACTTTTGGAGGAGATGCCCGAGGATCACCAGATCATCACCTGGTGATCCGGATCACCCCGGAGGATCACCCGGCTGGATAGAGTCAGAAATGAAGATGTTAGAGACAGGCTGGGCGTGACTGAAGGAGTTCCGGAGATGATTGGAAGGAACAGGCTGCGATGGTACGGGCACTGCCAGCGGATGCCAGAACGTAGGTGGCCGAAGAGATTTTGGCTGTGGGAACAGCCATGCGGACGAAGAAGAGTAAGGCCACGAACCCGGTGGAAGGACTGCGTGGAGGAGGAGATGGCCGGCAGGGGACTTGAGGATGACTGGTGGAATAGAGAAAAGTGGAAAGACGCTCTGACTTAATCAGGCAACCCATTGAGGGAAAAAACTGCAAAAGTAAAGTAAAAAGTATTTCATAAAATATTTATTAATACCACTACTTAATATTTTTAATAATTGTTTCATTCCACAATTTTTATAGCGAACTTTTGAGAATCAAAATTGAATTCGACACAAATAACTAACCCTTACTTTCATTTACCAAAACCACTTGCGCAACGATTTAAACCAAAAATTATAAATTATACGATATTCCATATCTTTAACGTTTTCTGATAAATATTGTGATGTATTGGGTTTTAGTTTTAACACGTTTAATTTAATCATATGATTTATTTATTCTTTTAAATGACTCAGAAACCGTCGGCTGATAATGACTGCTTACACATCATTATCTTTCGTGTAAACAAACTGAGAGAGAGAGAGAGAGAGAGAGAGAGAGAGAGAGGGAGAGAGAGAGAGAGAGAGAGAGAGAGAGAGAGAGAGAGAGAGAGAGAGAGGGAGAGAGGGATTGATTGATTGATTGATCGCTTTATTTATTAAACACGCAGAATTAGGTCT